>JAPMOR010059373.1:0-43524 GCA_026543865.1 Argiope aurantia
TGATCCTTCTTGAGTAGTAGATGCCTTGAAAGAAAGGGTTTGCAAATTTCTAACTAGAATTTTCTTATTCAGAAATGAATCAAAATTTCGATATATTTCTATAATACTTTCAATTTTTTTAATTTCAAATTGTTTTCAGTTTTATAAATTGCAACTGTTTTCTTGAATATTTTGTGTACCTGAAATGTTTTTTCAGATTTTAGCTGTATAATGTTCCAAACTTGGCATAATATTTGCTTGTTTTTGGAAATCATCTCCTAAGGCTTGTTGATGGCATCATATCTTTATGTTTTGTCACATGTAGAAGGAAAAATCTGTTTAAAACGTTAAAAAAAAAAATCAAACGGAACAAACTATTCTTCTGGAGTAGCAGAGATCTATTAAGAAACTTAAAAAATTTTAACTAAAATTTTCTGGTTTAAAATTAATTAAAAATGTGATGCTTTTCCGTAGTACTTTTAGAGCTTATGAATAATGTAATGCCAGTATAAAATTTATAAAAAATGCGATTTACAATGATATCAAATATAATTCCCTATATTTATGGTCCCTAACTTCAATAAATTCAAAAAATAATTTTTTAAATGTATTTTAAATAATATTTTTTCTTTATTATTTACTATTTTAACTTATCAGCGTTACAATGATATTAATTACATTTTTTCTTTATTATTTACTATTATAACATATCAGCGTTACAATGATATTAAATACATTTTTTCTTTATTATTTACTATTTTAACATATCAGCGTTACAATGATATTAAATACATTTTTTATTTACTCGTTATACAATTAATAGTTAACAATACAATAATTAATAGTTAATTTAAAAATAAAATAAAAATAGACGGATCAAGTTGGATGCTACTTAATTTTGAATTAGAGTTTGAATCGTTTTTTAATCATATATATATTTTTGATGCATTGCTTATTGTTAAAATTCGAAGAATTCTGTAGCAATTCGTTCAGTTCTTCTAAACGCATCTCCAATCGATTGCACTACACGAATATGATCTTAATAAGATTCTTAAATCCAACCATTAATAATAGTTGTATCTAAAACAGAATCTGAAACAGAATTTAATGTCTTATATCAGCTGAATATTCGTAAAAGTTCAGTGTGAAGTTTGTCGTATACAGTATTTGGCATCGTTTATAAACTATCGTACTTAATAAATAATGCTTTACTAACATACGCCTTAACACTTTCTTCTCATATTTAATGTAACGATGAAAATTGTAGGATATATCATTGGTTGCTGGAAAAGTTTTCTAACACGGCGTTTTTGCGAAGTAATTTTAGTTTGGTTTAAACCTTCCAATTACTACTACTATTACTACGTTTATTTACTATCTTTTAAATAAATTCAGAAACTGTAGATTTTAATATACTTTTAAGTTTACTGAATTCAAAGTTTGTTAAATTTGGTTTTCAAATCAACTGCGAAACATGGAATTCGTACCAATTTAACTTCTTTAAAGAGAGTTGAAAACCAAAATTGTATTTAAGAAAAAAGAGCCCATTTTCATCCTTTTTTTCTGAAGAAAATTCTTTAATTTATACATCTAAACAAAAATTTATCGCCCGAATAAGAATTTATAAAATATGCTGTAGAAAACTATATTTTACTCAGCTTTTTGAAACAAAGTCTCTTAAGTCAAGAAATCTTTATTAAAGACTTCATAAACACAAGCAAAAAAAAAGTCACAGAACTTTTCTAACAAAGTCTTTTACAAAACAGAAAAATTCCAAAAATAAAACGCCTGGATCGGAAGCGTTTCTAGAGATTTTAAAAAGAAATTTTCTTTCTTAATCACCATCTTTGAGAACAAGATAGTTGAAAAGTTTCAGAAAACTGCCGAAAATGTTTAACGGAACTTAATTGTGGCATGCTACCTTTTTATATTCCGATGAAAAAATACTTCCGTAGTTTAAAATTTTTGAAAGTATCGCCGTTATAATTAGTTTCCACTTCAACAAACTGATGACTTTTTCTGTGATGGATGTAAAAGTTTGTTTTGGTCACAAATTCTTCACTTCATATTTCTTCAAGCTGATTTGTGCTTATTATACACTGGTGTGCAAAACTTAAGCAACAGGTATGTTTTTTGCCATAATTTCACGAGAAATCATGTGAGGGACATGAAATTCAGAAATGAGATACAGCATTTTGTTCTGAAAGAATGACGAAAGCATAGTTGCGCAGAAATGAATACAATGCATACAGTATGGAATCAAACAAAAAAAAAAAGGCTTTATTGAACTCATAGTATCGTTACACATGATTTTCTGTCCAAGAGGAAGAACAGCAAGCAGATGTTCCTTAGTATGGGATATGTCCTCCCCTTACTGTAATTGTTGCTTCGCACCGTCTCCCCATACTCAGCACCAGATTGTCCAACGGTTCTAGAGGTATGAGTGCCCATTCCTCAATCAGCATCTGTTTAAGTTGTCGAGTGTTCCCAGGAGGATGTAATCGTGCCGCAAGGCGTCTCCCCAAAGCATCCTACATGTTCTATCGGATTTAAATCAGGGGAGCACGCCGGCCAAAACATTCGAGTGATATCTTCACTTTCCATGAGCTCCTCAACAGCATGTCCTGTGTGGCCGTGCATTGTCATCCATAAAAACGAAGTCTGATCCAATGGCACCTCGGAACAGACGCACATGGGGAAGGATCACCTCATGACAATAGCGATCTCCAGTTACAGAACCTCTGTCGAAAACGTGGAGCTCAGTCCACCCGTTCATCATAATGCCTCTCCAGACGACAACTCCAGGACCACTGAAACGGTCTCTTTCCGTGATGTTACTGGGATGAAACCGTGTCCCGACCTCTCTCCAAATCAACTGGCTTTGGGAATCGCTTGTGGCACTAAAACGACTCCTTTTTTTTGTTTGATTCCATACTGTATGCATTGTATTCATTTCTGCGCAACTATGCTTTCAACATTCTTTCAGAACAAAATGCTGCATCTCATTTCAGAATTTCATGTCTCTCAGATGATTTCTCGTGAAGTTATGGCGAAAAACATACCTGTTGCTTAGGTTTTGCACACCAGTTTATATATTATATATATATGTAACAGATTTCGAATCCTGTCGGCTAAATAGTATGTAATATTATTTTGTTGGAAGCAGAATGGAGGTTGGAAGCAGTGAAGATACATTTTACATTTTTAATTTCGTTTTATTCCCTCATGGGAGACGGGCATGATTTATTTACATGAAGGCGCAGCGCGGTACAAAAGCAGAAGTAAGAAAGAAGACAAAAAAGCACAAAACAAATGATGACAAGTCTTGTATAACATAGGATTTCCGGCCACGCGCCAAGGAAATATAAATGTTGACCTCTGACAAGGGCAACGAAAGTATCACTTTCATTTGATACGTAGTACGGATGGCGCATTATTTTTACAAAGGGGTTAATTAAACCGAAAGTGGAATTGAATAAGAGAATATTTTTAAAAATAAGTTACTATGGGCTAAATTAAGATAAAAACTTGGAAATTAATTAAATTGAAATTAAAATTAAAATATCATTACATATATATTTGTGTTCAATATTTACAAAACGCAACGAGCTATGCAAATACAATTTGGTGCACAGGTTTAGTATTTAAAACAGAGATTCGTATCAAATTTTTAACCAGATCTGTCAACCGTTTAACCATTTTCTGGTTCATACATTCTCATGAATGTAAACCTTATAATTCATAAACGCAATGACTTAAATAAAAATTCGTTATCTTTGTCTCTACAATTGTCAAATTTGGGTGTATATCGGTTTGCAAAGAAGCGTCCAAAACACGTATTCTCAAAATAGATTCAGTTAACATGCTCGATTCATGCCATAGATCTGTAATTTGTAACTAATTTACATGACATTCACCAAAGCCATGCAAAGTATTCGTGGCTTTATCCAAGGTCTAAAATTTTATGCAGGAAGATGGGAGAGAATTAACTGAATGGTGAAGGTTTAGGGAAGACCCATTGGCTTTTGTCTAAGTATTGAAAGAACTTTGAAAATAGTAACTGAGATGAAAAAGAATCTACCTTTCCCTTCCAGCTTGCCGTGAGGCATTTTTTTTTCATATTATAAATATATATACGTCATCACTTTTCTCCTCACCTCGTCGTTCTTGAGTTTTCAGATATCAAAAAAATAAAATTATTGTATAGTTTTCAAGTGCAACAACAGTTCCGATTTCGTCAATTTTATGCGCCGATTGATTTTTATTGTGATTTGGGCTCTGTCAACCAATCAGAATTTTCTATGTTTATCATTCAAGTTTAATTTAAAATAGCAATTTTTTTTGTAGTGATATAACGTAATTTATCAGTTTGATCACATAACAAGTTTAGTATAGCGGACGAGTAGAAGATCTCTAAAGGCGGCTAGTTTATTATAAACCAATATATATTATATCTCGTTTTCTATTCCCGTCATTTAAGTTATTACTGCAAAAAATTAGAAAAAGGTTCATAAAATTATAATCAGATATAAGGATATTTTGCTTTTAAAATAAATATATTCTAAACTGTTCGTTAAACTGATTATTTAAAAAAAATCCAAAATACATTAAATTGCGTTAAACGCTAAATTCTAATGTCATTAGAACGAGATTACTTGGTTTATTCAAATTGCATCGACTTCTATAATCATCAAAAGAGATATTAAGTGGAAATACTTTTGAAAAACCATCCGAAACGAATATAAAACCTGAAGAAAAAATTAAAAAACTGGGTTAGTCAGGCATTGAGTGACCATTAATGCTGTAAAAGTGTTATAGGCTCGTTTACTAAAAATGTATACTCACAAGTATAATAAGTAATATTGTTTTTCAGAAGTCGAAAAACCATTCTTGATTCTCTTGAAATGAAGAGCAGTTATCAAAAAATTAAAAATTCAGGGTTAGAGAGGCATTGAGTGATCATCGTGATTTTCTGTGATCAAATATTATTGCTGTAAAAATGTTATAGGCTCGTTTGAATACAAAACTTTCTGTTATACCACACAAAATATAGCAGGAATAGTTTTCTGTTTTCCACACAATTTTTCTGTTTTCCACACAAGTATGATACACATTTACGAAAAATGTACACTCACAAGTATAATAAGTAATATTGTTTTTCAGAAGTCGAAAAACAATTCTTGATTCTCATGAAATGAAGAACAGTTATCAAAAAATTAAAAATTCGGAGTTAGAGAGGCATTGAGTGATCATCGTGATTTTCTGTGATCAAATATTATTGCTCTAAAAATGTTATAGGCTCGTTTGGATACAAAACTTTCTGTTATACCACACAAGATATAGTAGGAATAGTTTTCTGTTTTTCACACAATTTTTCTGTTTTCCACACAAGTATGAAACACATTTACGAAAAATGTATACTCACAAGTATAATAAGTAATATTGTTTTGCAGAAGTCGAAAAACAATTCTTAATTATCATGAAATAAAGAAGAACAGTTAGCAAATAATTCAAGCATTCTTACTGCAAATAATTCTTTAGTTTTCGTCACAGAAAAATCTGTTAATCACTTTCTTCGGTTATACCAGGAATAGATTAACATTAACTAATAGAAATGCAAGGTTGCCAGATTATAAATATTGTCTTACTGACTTAATTTTTTTCTATGCATTCAGTTAAGCAAAATGATACGGAATTGAGATTTTAAAATTAATTTCTTTTCATCCCATTTTGATACCAAGTATTTCATACCATATTTAGCATTAATTGCAAACATATATGTTCTTGTTTAAATTCGATATAATCAAGGTGACATTAGAGTTGTGGCGTTTTCAATAAAATTTATGTTAAATAAAAGCGATAACTTACCTAATGGAATTTTCAATAAATCACTCAAAAGCAACTCTGATCCGAGAATCAGTAGGTTTACCTAAAAGAAATTAAAAAAAACATAATTAAATGTATTTTAAAAATATATGATTAAGAATATATAAGTCAGACGCTTTAATATTTCCTTAAAGTATTGTTTCAGAAAAGTTTCTGAACAGTGTTAGAATTTATATTCTTTTTTGTAACCTTTTCTATAATTTATATAAAGACGCGATTGATTAAAGAAAATATAAGGAAAATTTAAAACAAATTCTTCGTTCTCTTTAAAAGCACAAAGTGGAAAGCTAGCATAGTAATTTTCGATGAAAAATAACATTTGGTTACCTCGTAATTTTATAGCATTCGAACGGGTATCCATTTTTTAGAAGCATTTATTTGACTTGTTTTGCTTTATGTTTATAAACAACCAATTTTGCAAGCAAATTTTCTTTCACTTATTAATGTTCTATTGTCCGTTTATTATACATTTGTATGTTCTAGATATTAACCACTCATTTAAAATCTACATAATTTAACTGTCAAATAATTTATTAATTTAAATTTTGAGTTACATATGTGAGGGTCCGTTTAAGAGTTAATTTGAAAAAAATTATAAAGACTAGTAAATTTATAATCATAAATAATGAGTGAAAGAATAAAAGTAATAAAAAAAATGCGATTTAGTGTAAAAAATTAATTTTTTTTTCTGAAAGTTGGTTTCAGTGAATTCAATTTTCAGTGATTTGTTATTTAGTCTAAAACATATATCGCTACACACTGACTACTTCACTCAAAATTATAAAATTTTCGTTCAATTTCTCTTTGGTAAACCATGTGCCAAATTTCATTTATGTTGTCTATTTCGTCTTTGAATTTTCACTTTCACAGCGAAATCGACAGACACAATTCTGAAAACATTTTTCAAAATCGGGATTTGTATGAAACTAGTAAGTGATCTCAAAACATTCACTCAGATTCATTAAAACAAATATTATTCTCTAAATAATCTCAAACTATATTTCAAATTTTCTAATAAAAGTGTTACACCAGAGAATGCCTTGCAAGGTATTGGTGTTCAATAGTTACGAAATGTCAACCTTTGCCGTGAATTTAGCATTCTTACTGCATATTATGTATGATCCTTGGCGAGTCTTTGGTGATTAATCCACGGCATGTGCTTAGTAATATTCGATTTGTATTTTAAACGATTCTTTCCAAACCAATTCTAAAAAAAATTGAAACAGAACTACTTGTAGTCACAACACTACAAAAAACATTTGTTAGATTTAACTTTTTGCGTTTTTAAGTTATCGTATTTACATGTTTGTGTAAGTAGAAAGAGACAGACTGTCAACCCCTTAAAAGATTTGGTTCTAAATGTGACAGATGACTGCCCTATAGATGTTAAATGTATGGACCAAATTTTATCCATCTAGCTCTCTTCGTTTTGTAGTTATCGGGTTAGCTTGTATTCGAACAACTGTCTTCTGAACGGATTTTGTTCAAAATTTGATAGAAAATTGGTGTAAAGACCGTATATCAAGTTTCATCCCATCGTATATCATCGATATCAAGTTTCAAGTCAAAGGCAAAGAAATGGAAAATTCCCAAAAATGTGTTTTCAGAACACTAGAAGGCCTAAAATGTACGAGATTCGTCAAAATCTCGAGTTCGAATTTTTTGACGATTATTATAGTTTCCCTATACTTCGTCTATGAGAAATTTAAAATCGTGAACTACGATCCAAGGCGAGTACTCTTTTGCACAGATTACACAATGTTAAATATTAGATGAAGATGTCATCAGAGAACAGCCTCTTCATTCATTATTTTTTCACATTTACACTATATGTAAAGCTTTTAACAGTTGGATGGATGAAATCCGAAACATTAATAGTTTTGGTTTTGAACCTGCGATTATTCAGTTACAAAAGCGAGATTCGTAAGGATTGCGCGTGCACGCACACCCACACAGCCACATTGGAATTAAACAACTGTTGTTATGTCATTCTTCACTCTGACAAACCATCAAGCTTCGAATATTTACTGTGGATTAGTTGTAGAGCAAGCGCGACAGGAGGAATTTGCATATTGCTTACGGAAACTTTTAAAGCATGATACTTCGTCATCTATCTTAAAAATTGCAAACGGACTTGCTGTGTTTTGTAAAAAAGAGAAATTTATTATGAAACTTCCTTTTAAAGTCTCATATTAACAATATATAAGTAGTTTATAAAGATAAAAAGCAAAAATTATAAGAAACTTAAAGAAAAAAGACTAATTATGTTAGAATAATATTAAATGAATTTTTCAAAAAAAAAATTGTAATGTAATAATGTATATTTAAAGACGGACTAATGCTATCAATGTTTTTTGTCAACAATCTATTCAAACTATTCTTGTGTTTATTTAGTTAAATTAGTTTCATCATAAATTCTTTAAAATCAGAATTTTATAATATTGCTGAAACGTCATCGCATTTTACTTAATTTAATAACCTATTCTTTACCATAATGTAATCAGGGAATAAAATGCAAAAATTGAAATATTTGCTTTACTTTAAAAGTACGTTATTTTGTTGAAATTCAAAAAAAAAAAATGTTAAAATTTATTTAAGCTTCAATAAATACTATAGTTCTGTTTATTATAAATTTATAATTCCCAACTTCGGAGCAAGGAAAACAACATATATGCCATCGAATCTTACGGAAATATTCAACACAGCTTTGAACAATTATTTTTGAAAAAATATTCCACACTTGTGTGAGTAACGATTGTCTCTTTGACTGTTTCTGAATTATTTTTACAACCAAACAAATGGCTCACCATTTCCTAGCAAGAAATATTCATTCTACTAAAACTGGAGGCATTAATGAATAATCTTTCCTCCCGAGTACCATTTCTTCTCAAGAAAATAAATATAAACAGGATAGAAAGTCGAGCGCCCTAAATTATTCTCGACAAAATTTTCCTCATACAAACAGCAATATTTTCAGCTACAAAAGATTTTGAAATTACTTTCGTTTAACACGATTTTGGGTGTATTTATAAAATAGTTAGAAAAATTAGAAATAACTTGTTTTATCTAGATATATGCCTATACTTTATTATGATCATAAACTTGGAATCATAGAAGATATTAAGTACTTTCAATATTTGAAAGCTGTTTAAGAATATATGTTTGGATTTATATTTGAATATTTTTCTTTGATTTATTTTTTATTTGTTTACAAGAGTTGTATTTGATTTAAATATATCGTTTTCTTTTCCAGATGAAGGAAAAAAAAATGGAAAAAAAAAACACCAAAGGGCGAAAAAAACTTTAAAGAGAAAAAAAATATTACGTCTAAAATATGATTATCATCATATTAAAGTTTAAAAAAATTATCTTTTAAATGAAACAGTATTTAAACCTAAAAATTGTGCTTCCATTTTTAACGGATTAAAAAAAAGGAACGACCATATTTTCCACCCATTTATTTCCCATAAAATAAAAATAAAATTTTTAAGTTGCACGAGTTTGTTCGCTTGCGTGGGAAAAATTAGCTTTAATTATGATTTTCCATTACGCTTAGAATAGATCAGATTAAAAAAATTATGTTCATTCTTAAGGTGAGTTTATACTTAGCCAGTTATAAGGTTCCTGTAAGGCACGCATGCGTGGAATAAAGAATGCGCATGCGCAGAGAGCGAACAAGAATCTGTTACTGTACAGTTTCTGCGCATTGGTTCACTTACAGGAAGGTTTGTAGATCGCTGAGTGTAAACCACCTTTATTGCAAAATAAATCTATGGCAATAATAATACATATATATTAAATATGCATATAAATGTCTTTCAGATCTTTTAGACGGAAGCAATTAAATCAGTGGATTTGAAAAAATTATAAAATAAATTGTAATTTATAATCGTATAATAAGATAAACAATACCAAAAAAAGATCTGTAGTTGCACAAATCCCTATTATTTTTTATTTTACTATAAAAGAAAAGAAACAATATTTGTTGATATGAAAACCAATTATCAAAATGATAAAATAAAATTTAAAAACAAGCAGACATCGCAGATATGAATATGCCAATTAATTTGCTGATGGCTACTTCAAGAATATTTGAACGAAATCGAAGTCCAGAGCACGACAGGCAACTTATAAAATAAAGTGGATTAATTTCTAGAAAAAGCAAGTGGAATTTAATGAAAAAAATAAAAAATAAAACCAAGAATCGCAAATTTTAGGAGAAGCAAAAGACAACATCAATCAGCTTATCTGTAAAGAGAGCTGTTTCCATGGCAACTCCAAAAAAAAAAAAAAAAATTCAAAAGTTCGAGGGGAAGGTTTTTATAAAGGCAAATATTTCCTACTGATGTCTCAGTGATCAAAGGTGCTTTGAGCATTCTTTAAAATGAAAAGTGATTAATTTGTGTCGGAAGGTCCTAAACGGATTATTGTCCCTTTGTTCGTCAAGATTGAAATTTTATTATCTCTTGGCTTGCTTTGAGTTAACGGAACACATTAAAATATCTTCTTGGAAACAACTTGAAAGGTTGATTGTCGAAAGAAAGAACAGTACTGTTTTTGTAGAGATTGTTTTCCTTCTATGAATATAATTTATACAGCATGTCTCAAAAGTATCGAACCGCAGTTTAATCCTTTACCTATTAGAGATAAGTGGATATTGTAAGTTTCAAAGTAGTTCAAAATAGGTACGAAATAAAACCATTTAACAAAAAAAAATCACTTAAATTTTCCAAAAGTTACATTTTTTTAATTTTACATAACAACTCTAGACAAATTTAATCAATTAGAAAGCTTTAATTTTTTATGCAGCAGCATCATTACAAAAAAAACCCCACACTCATTTTTAAAATTCAGTGTATTGTGTTAAATTGAAAATTAAATGCAATGCATATGAATCATATACCAAAATAGAAATACAATTGCAACATATCAAAAATACAAAATATGCAATAATATTTACATTAAAAATATTTTTGCCTGTTTAGGGCGTAATCGAGTAATCTTCGAAAGAAGTTTAGGGTATTTTTTGATGCTCAGACCGCTATTTTTATTTGTAAAAAATAAAATACAAAATAAATATATGCAAATAATTTATTGTCAAATTTATCAATTTTTCAAAACGATATTCTAGAAAATTAATTCGCAGACGATTTGTTTTTTCATTCAACTTTAATTTAAACATTTCAAATATTTATATTAAAATAATTTTTTTAAACTGCATAGCGAAATGCAGACGATTTTCTTTGATAGCGAAATCTGCCTGAAATATATTTTATAAAATGTCTATTTTTTTTCATGATTTTTTTTAATATATGCGTCAACTATGAGACAGCAAAAAATGAAAGTGAGAGCCGTATGCGTTCCACTTCTCGCAAAGACAGAAAACTGTTTTATCTCTGTTCTATTAAAGCTTTATTTAATGTTATTTCGGACTTTTTTTGTTGACACACGCTATCGCATATTTGATTTAAAAATTTCCAATATCAATTTTGTGAGTGTAATCTATTTTCACAGAATAAACAGCTTTTTAGATGATTTGAAAGACAGCATAAGTCAATTTTTTTTCTGCGTGATAATTCATTTGGCTTTAAAGATACAGTTATGTAGTTTACTCTAACGACCTTGTTGAATGCAATAGGAAAACTTTCTAATCGACTAAATTTATCTAGAGTAATGCATAAAATTTTTTAAAAAGTAATTTTTTGAAAATGATCGCTAATTTTTTTTTATTAACGTAGTTTTATTCTATACCTTATTTTCTAGGATACGGCACCTTCACAATACATTTTTTTTTAAATTTTAAGCATCATATAAAAAGGTTTCACTGTAATGTATGTTAACATTGAAATAAAACTAACCTGTAAAGAGAAAAGAAAACAATTTTAATCTGCCTGCTTTGATAAAATTTCAATATTTTAAATTTTTACAACTTTTTCAAATATATGTATTTAATTCTTCAAATTTTATTCATAGATTCTATGAAATATATTACACAAAATTGTGCGTGGATTGCAAGATATATGTAATAGTTATTTTTATTGAAAATTTTTACTATTATATTTGGTGAAAAATAGGGAAATTTATCAGCAACTAATTTTAACTCTAGCATCTAAATTAAACAAGTTAATACTAACTAACTGACTGATAATGCCTTTCTGTAAATTCTGAGATAAAAATTCGCTCCGTACAACATATAACGATTGATAAAATTAATTTAGATATAAGTATATAGATAAGCTAAAATTCATAGGAGGATAACTTACAGACAAAAATGTTTTTTAATGTATAAAATCTGCAAATGAAACATTCAAAATTCCTGTTTTAAAGCATATTTTAAAAATGTATTTTGTTTGTATATTGTATACCGAATGCGACATAAATTCGTGCAAACTTCAAAAAATCCTAATAAAAAAAGTAATGCTCGAATAAAATTGCAGTTTGAGGGAATATGTTCAGAGCCTTTGTATTTTGTTATTTCCATTAAAAAAGAGTATTTAGAAAATGACCGAAAGATGGCGCTCTCACGTCATACCGAGACTGTCTATCAGAAAAACAGAGCACAGTAACATTATAGCACATTTTATTTTAAAGCAAAAGATGCTCAACATGACCGCCACCACAAGGTATTAATCAAGCGAGGCGATTAACTACGCCTATTAAAGCTGCGTGTAACATGTCGGCATCGATGCCATTAACGGGCAATTGAATAGCATCTTTCAGTTCCATCAAACGGCAGGAGAGCCCCGGTAGACACAAGATTTTAGGTATCCCCACAACCGAAAGTCCGCTGTAGCAAGATCTGGCAATCGTGAGGACCACTCATTCTTACATCCTCGGCTTATCACTCTGTTCTCAATGAATGTGTCTAGGAGGAACGTCTTAACGTAAATGGCAACGTGTTGCGAGGCACCATCCTGCATGAAGGTGACGGAAGATAATGCGCGTCTTTGCTGGAAAGCAGGCATAACGTGGTCGCGCAAAAGCCTAAGATAGCGTCCTGCAGTGACGGAACAGGTTTTCCAACTGGATACAGGACAACGCTCTTCAAAAAGGAAAGGGCCTAGAATGAAGGACGCAGTCAAACCGCACGAAATAGTCACATGCGGAGAATGTAGTGGCTTGGTCGTGTACGCACGAGGATTTGACGTCGCCCAGATACGATGTTTTCCGTATTGACGTCACCATAGAATGAAAAATAGAATTCATCTGTCCACATGATGTTCATTAACCATTCTGGGTCACGTTACATTTGTGCGAGCACCCATGTTGCAAAGGCTTGTCTTTTCTCGCAATCTGCTGGCAACAACTGGAGAAATGCCACTATCTAGTACGGATGCAATTTCAAGATTTCGTGCAGAATACGTTGGATCGACCTTTCCAGAATTCCTGTTACTTTACCTGCTTCAGGTGCACTGCAACTCCCCGTTGAAGTCTCGGCTGCCACATTTCTCATGACCCTTTGGATAACCTGACGCTGTAAGCGTTGACGGATGGTCTGCCACTTCGTGGACGATCCTCTAATCTTCCCGTTTCCTCAAAACGGCGAACTGAGTTCAATATCCCATTCAATGAAATTGGGATTTTCTTCGCCTTAATTCCTTTCATCGTCCGTAACTGTCGCAATGCATCAGTCGCGGATGCGCAGTTCTTATCGAACAGTTTAACCACTATTGCTCGTTCCGGAAGCGATAGCATGCTACTGGAGTCGAATGACAGATCCATTTCCAGCCTTGTGTTTTATAGCTATGTTGATTTGCATAAACCGTCTCGGTATGATGTGTAAACGCCATCTATCGGTAATTTTTAAATACATTTTTTAATGGAAATAACAAAATCCAAAGACTCTCTGAATATATTCCCGCAAACCACAATTTTTTTCGAGCATTACTTTTATTATTATTATTTTTTGAAGTCTGCACGAATTTATGCCGCACGCAGTATTTAAAAAATGTGTTTAAAATCGTTTTTTCAAAAATCTATTAATATAAGGAAGAAATAAAAAAGAGAAATGGTACTATTAAATGGATTGAGTTTTTGAACATTAATGGACGTTACAAGGGGAAAATAGCAGGATTCATTGGGTATTTGAGCTCACGGAAGTGAAATAAAAGACAAAACAACGTATATGAAAAACAATTTCATTTTTTTAATTGAATGAAAACGAAAAATATGTGAGCTTTCGTGCCGGCTTGAGCTTAAATACATGTTCCATAAGATTTCATGCTAACTTAACGAACATAGCAAAAAAAAAAAAAAAAAAGGAACCCCTCTATACATGAAGTAAAATTCAATGAAAAGCTTAGTTCATCAGATATAATTCACATAAGAAGTAATGAATGAAATGAAGAATTTGACTGAATGTAGCATACTTAACCAACTCTCTAACACTTTGAAATTAAAGAGGAAAAATGATGAAATTTAAAATGGTATGAAATTTAGTTTTGCGTAATGTTCTGAAGTGACCGATGGAAGCTTTTAAGTTTTGAAAGAATTTTAGTTGAAAAACTAACCATAATCTTAGAGAAATTTTTTATCTGAAAGTACATGAAAATCATAATTACTTTAGATGCCATTTTTCATCGTACTGAAATTAAAATTTGAAGCCCGGTGGCGTAGTGATAGCGCATTGCTCTCCCTACGCACAGTTCCTAAGTTCAATTTTCGGGCTAGGCAAGGTCGACTCAGCCTTTCATCTCTTCAATAGGCCGATAAACTGAGGACCAAACATGCTTGGAACTAAACATTGGGGGCTGCGTTAGGCTGATCATCTAACCGGGCGGGATATATGTCTCGTACCTTAGGGCCCTCGGTCAAGAAAGCAGGTATGGGCACTGTAGGCCTTGATCCACATGGGCTGTCGTTCCACTGAGTTTAGTAGTTTAGAAATTAAATTTTGAAAAAGGAACTATAACTGGAACTATAAAGGAACTCACAAGATCGCACACCGAATTTCGGTTCTTCAATTCATTGCATTTATGAGTTATTGAGTTTACGTATATGGGACAACCAGTCAATCCCTGTTTTGAATTTGATTCCAAATTTTATATCAATCTTTCTTTAAACGCTAAATTTAGGTGTTAGTTTTATTCTATTATTCTTTCGTTTCGTAGTAATCATGTTCTTTCTTATTCAGAACAATCAAACAGAAAGACTTCCTCAACATGAATTTGGTGAAAATTTGTAAGAAGTCTACGATTTTTGTGTTAAACCCATCTACCAACCTTCTGACGCAAGGGGACTTTATCTTATTATTAATTACTTATTTATCATCTATAGTATTATAATAAGATTTCTTATTTAAATCAATACTTTCTCTTTTTGTACACGAAAATTAAAATGGTCAGTACAAAAAAGAATTTTGTGAAATGGAATAATTCTAAGTAAATGAAAATCGGCAAAATTTCAATTCATTTTTAATCAAAATTCTCAATAAAATTTCAAAAAAGACTTTGTGAGAAAACGCCTTCTTTGCAACAAGTAAATATTTGAGTAATTGATAATTAACGGTGAAAGATTCAAAATTCGCCAAATGTACCACCAACATCAAATTGACATGGCAACCCTAGGAGAGTGCTTGAGCGCGCTTCTAATTTACTAAAAGAAAACAAGCATATGTTTGCGCTTTTTATACAAAGTTTAAAGAAAGAAAATCTTATTGTTTGTTTTCGCCAACGAATCGTGAATCATTCGCCGTTAATTAAAAAGTACCAATATTTGCCAAGTCTATTAGCTTTAAACTTTACAATCTAGCCTGTGGAGTGATTTAAAAGATTCTTTTATAAAACAAATGTCAACCATGTGTGAGCAAACAGTATCCTATATAAACCGAATGCTATCAGCATCATCGTGCTAAAAAAATAGAGAAATATCAACGGCAAGTACGTAATACGAGGCGTTTCCATAGTAACATCAATAACCGAAAATCCTCGAATTCCTCTTAAAACTAATAATTAATTTTTATCCAAAAGACAAATGATTTATCATATTTTACTTATCGTAAATTGGATTCCCATTATCTTTCTATTTGATTTATTTTAGTGGATTTTATTGGAATTTTATTCATATTTTAAAATAGTTTCGTATGTAATCGTATTCGTATTTTAAAATAGTTGTATGGGGTATTATGAATGCTTAAAAGAAAAAGAGAATATACATAGAATGGAGGATATATCTCTTGTAAAGCGGTAATTGTTTACTTGATACAATGCAAAATAATTTAGTAAGGACGTTTCATATCTTTAAAACCTAACTTTTCGATTTTAACAAGATAAAAAGGTATGTTTTATAGTGAGCAGAGAGGTTCCTCATTTAATTACGAATACCTTCAAAAATTGCTATGGCACAAACCAGAACAATGATTCATTTTTAACACAAGAAAAATTTAAAAAGAACAAGTAGTAGTAGTAGCAACTCTCATAAGTTGGGAAAAATATTAATATCTGGCCGGCTAGGTGGAAAAGTGGGTAGTGATAGTCGTTTCAATCTAGTTGGTATAGTAAGTGTTGACAATTTGGCATAATTTCGCCGATTATTGAAATATATAATATGAATAGGCGTGAAAAGCCAGAGGCACATCAATTTATTTTTGAAAATGTAAACAACATCACTAAAGTTCTTTTTACTTTCTTTTTTTCAGAACGTGATTTTTAAAAAAAAATTTTTTGATTTTAATATGCATTATGGTTGGATGAATGTAACAGTGGTTCAATACGAAAAAATAAAATATTCCGGCAAAAGATATTATTTCAGACCAAAACGTAGTATTTTATTTAATTTTAAAGATCTTTTGGATTTACATTTAACGAAGAGATTGAAAAAAATATGAAATTTATGAATTGGTTATAATTTTATTTTTAACTTTTTAACTGCGATTCATACCAGTGTGACATCAAACCTTCCTTATAAATCTTTTTTTACAGATTTCTGCAAACCCGTCTATATATTATCTATCTATAATATTAATAAGATTTATGTATCTAGTAAGACTTATTTTTTATTACTTGGTAGTAATGTATTTATAGAGACTATATACGCATGCAGAAAAATAGCATGAATTTTTCAAATTTTCAAATCATGAAAAATGTAATATTTTAAAAATTTTTTTTTATTTTAACCAAAATTAAATGAAAATTATACAATATTTTTGATCATAACGTTATAATTTTTGAACTTTTTTTCTCATATTATTCTAATTTAGGAATTATTTTATTTAGAATTAATTCTTTTTTGTTTTTTTATTGTGAGCATTTTATTTATATTAAAGGATTTAAAAATTATTGCATCTCAAAACATTTTCGATTTATTTTCAAAAATCAAATACTTTAAGAATAAATTTTAAAAACAGGCTCCAATATGGGTAAAAAAAAGATTGGAACTGCCATTTTAATTGAATGATTAGATTATAAACATCACAGATTATTTCATTCTATTCCCTTCAAAATATTCAATGCAATATTAAATGAAAGTTTATTGATTATTTAAAACTTATTTGCAATTTCAGAAGAAAATTTATTTTCAGCGGCAATTAAAAAATTTTATGCTATATTTTTGAAAAATCGTTTGCTTCAATGATATTTTCATTTTATTTAAAAATAAAAGAACAAACGAAAAGAAAAAGTTATTTTTGGTTACAGTTAGAATAAAAGTATTTTCAGATTAAAATTTATTTATATATTTCGAAAGAATGCAGTCATTTACATGTATTTTTTTATATCTGTTTTTATACCAATTTGAAATACATATTAGGTATTTTTATACAAGTAATATCTACATAATATCATTGTCAATAGCACTGATTTTATTCCTGAAACCTGTAACTTATATAGAAATGTTATAAGTTCTTTGACTGCTCACAAATATCATCCCGCTTAAGACCTAAATAACCATTTTACTACAATATTGACGGAAAGTGAGGATAAAAGTTTTTCTGTCATGACTGAAACATAAGTCGTATTCACATTTCAAGGCCTAATCATTTACTTAGGAGGTATTTTCAATAATCTGAATAGAAACAACCGACTCCACATTATTGCTACTCCCACCTGAAAAGCGATATCTGCCACTTTTCATGTCCAGACTCATGATGTTCCGCAGGAAGGTAATATTGAAATATAAGGTCGGATTCAGTTAAATTTTCCCCACAATTATTTAAAAAAATTATTTCAACTACTTTTAACAACTGCTACGATTTCGCCAGTTTTTTTTTGTTTCACATAAAAATGAGCTATAAATGTACCATTAAACATCTATCTAATACCATATGGCACTTTCCAGAAAAATCTCAAAAAATATATTACATTATACATTCTCGATAGCAAAACTGACTAAATTCTCCAAAACCAATAAGTCCATCGATTTCGCCGAAATGTATTTCCTTTGAAAGTCCATGATGTTTAGAAAAATCATGTATGGTCCTTTGCCCTCTCCATCCTTTTCTAGAGGAATCGCAAAATAAGGTCTTGGCACAGATTTCATTCTTAACAATCCGATAGATTTCGTCAATTAATTTCGCCAGTTGGCTTTTATAGTTAGCCAATGTGAATGCTCAATTTAATTGTTCACGTATAATTGATAAAACTGCTTTAACGAGATTCACCAAAGTTTGTTGAAATAACAATTCATGGAAATTGAAATTGTGGATATTCAAGTTATTTATAAAGATGGCTATAAAGGTGACCAGTTGTTTACTTAAATAAAACCATGAGAATTTTTTATACCTAAAAACGTCGGGTATATGGACGGTTTGAAGGTAAATTGTATATCCTTTCGGAAATTGTTAGTGGCTCAAAAAATTGAGAGTGTACCTTACTTTTACTTGATAAATCCGACTTTCAATATAAATAACACATTATCGGGAAGTGCAAACATGTTTTTATTTTTACACATAACAAAAGGTTTAATTTAGAGTAAAAACAAAGAAAAATCAACTAAAAATTTCTAAATGGAAAAGTTTCAGAAGCATTTTAAATAAACATACGCAGAATTTTGCCTCAAAAAATTGAGTATACACAAATGAAATTTTTGCAATATCACACATAGAAACAAAGTGTCACTATTAAGTTGCATACCTTTTGGCACTTAAAATGGTCTCTGAACGTCATGGTACCAATTCGACCCATTTTTGGTGGTATCTGAAGACCTTTTAACCCATTCTTTTTGCATCATTTCTTTTAAATGGGTTTTGTTTCTAATTTTGTATTTTTGAACCACTACTTCGAGTGTGGTCCACAGATATTCAATGATATTGATTTCGGGGTACTGTGGTGGTGTGTGTAACTGCTGTTTACAATGAAAAAGGCACCCTATTTTGACGTTACGTGCATTCTGTTTGAGGTCGTTGTCCTGCTGGAAAATGGAATTTCTATCTAAACACAAATTTTTAACACTTTCCTTTAGATTGCTGATTCATCCAACTTGTTGCAGAAAATTTTCAAATCATAGGCAAAAGTGTAAGTGTTGAAACTGTGCGAAATGCCATTAGACAAGCTGGATATAAAAGTAGCATTGTTAGAGAAAAACCGTTCATCAGTTTGCAAATTCAAAAAAAAAAAGCATCTGAAGTTTGCAAAAACTCATCTATTGAAACCCAATAACCTTTGGAAGAAAGCTATATTTAGTAATGAAAGAAAACTCAACACTTTTGGCAGCGACATCCATCGTACTGTATGGTGAAAGCCTAATACTGCTTTGGATGAAAAACATTTACGCCCTACAGTTAAACATGGTGGTGACTCCGTCATAATTTGAGTTCGTATGGTTTCCTCCGGGGTAAGAAATTTAATTTTTATAGATGGCATTATGAACTATATGGTTTACTTGGATATACTTCGCAGCAATCTAAAGTAAAGTGCTAAAAATTTGAATTCAGATGGAAATTTCATTTTCCAGTAGGACAACGACCCCAAACAGAATGCACGTAATGTCAAAATATGCTGTATTTTTACAACAGTTACGCACACCACCACAGTAGCCCGATATCATTACCATTGAATATCTGAGGGTCATACTCGAAAAAGTGGTTCAAACACACAAAGTTAGGAACAAAACCCATTTAAAACAAGTGATGCATGAAGAATGGGGTAAAATATCTTCAGATACTACCAAAATTAGGTTGAATCGGTACCACGACATTTAGAGGCCATTATAAAAGCCAAAAGGCAGGCAACTAAATATGGACACGTTCTTTCTATGCGAGATATTACAAGAATTTCATTGGTGTATTCTCAACTTTTTGAGGTAAAATTCTGCGTATGTTTATTTAAAATGCTTCTGAAATTTTTCAGTTTAGAAGTTTTCCGTCGATTTTTCTTTATTTTTACTCTAAATTAAACCATTTTTTATGTGTAAAAATAGAAACATGTTTGCACTTCCTGGTAATGTGTTATTTATATTGAAAGTCGAATTTATCAAGTAAAAATAAGGTGTACTCTCAATTGTTTGAGCCACTGTACATGAGAGTTCCTTCAAGGGAAGAGAGAATCCAATTGCGGTCATTGAATCTAATGTAAGTTATTTTGCAAAATGTCATTCCTTGCCTCAAATTTTAAAAGTTCTTATAGTTTTACTACACTTTGTACTACTCAAATAAATGTTCGCAATTATGAACAATAAATTGAAATTCAAATTCTACTTTCAACGTACTACTTTCAACCTTATCCACCTTAATTCCATTTCTTCTTTTTTTGAAATACAATATCTACTTTCAAAATTTCTCAGATAAAAATCAATTGATCAATGTAATTAGATAAAAAAAAGCGGCGCAAAGAAATGATTGCATGAAATTCATTACTCAGAATATCACAGACAAAGCAAAGAATACACAGTGCAGCATGAAAAAAATCCGATCAGTTGAAAGAGCAAAGGGTAAATCTTTAGGAAAAACTGACAGTATTAATGAAAAAAAAATCCATCTTGCAAAAAAAGAAGTGCAACTTTAACCATTTTGTAAGCCATCTGTAACGCGATAAGTTTGCATGAAAAAAAAACAATATTTTTCAGAACTCGAACAATTAGCTTTTATAAAGGCAACTAGATCTCATTTGACGCTTCAGTAATTAAAGACACCTTGATTAGAAGTGGAAATAACTGATGTGAGTGGGATTGTTTATTCACAAGACTGAAATTCTATTATCTCTTTACTTTTGTGTCAGCTGAGAATGTTACAGTTCCTACTTTGAAATAATAGGATATGTTATTTCAATACGTCAAACTGATATACCATTTAGATATTAAAAATGTATGGAGAGAAATAGAAACTATTTTAAATAGAAAAAAACGTTATGAAACTTTTTTCATTTTCTTATTGTCTGGCTTTTATCACTGAATAGAAGTTAATATCGGATCATTTCTTCCGAAAAAGATGAATTAACATTGAAATAAGAATGTTTTTTTATGAAAATAAACAAAGAAAAAGCGTCGCTGATATTGTCACATAAAAATAAGTAAGAAGATGGATTGCTTGTAAATAGAAATTTTAGAAAATCAAGTTGAAACAATGAGAGAATAAAACTAGAGATTAATGATAAATAAAAATAATTATTAGCTTTTAAAATTTCGGAGAATTTATTGGATGATAGAAAAATCGTCTGCAAACCATTTAATCATTTTAAAAGCATTAAAGAATTCTGTGATGATAGAAGAATCGTCTGCCATCTAATCAACTTCTTTCTTTTTAAATGGAATTTTTTATTTGAATAATTATTTCTTGCTCGTGACAATATTAAAAACATAGGAATAAATAATTTCTTAATTAAAATACTGAATAATAATTATAAAAAACTTCAAAGATTTTAAAGCAATTTTGATTAATATCTTTTATTCAAAAGTAACCAAGATTTGATTTTTATTTAGAAACTCTTTTCTGCTTTAGGTGCAAGATAGGCAACTGTATTATAAAATGTTTAATTAGAGAAATAAATATCAAAGAAATAAGTCTGTGGATTAAAGGCCCCGTTTGGATGACAATTTTTAGTAGTAGACACAATTTTCTATTGTTTTTATAATGGAGAAATGCATGAATAAATTCCGCAATCCATCTCTCTAAATGCAAGGTATTTAACCTCTAGCATCTTTTAAGGCTCACCAATGTTATTTAAACTGATAATCGTCTTTTATGAATTTGAATTCATCTCCTTATGAAGAATAAGCTTTTTGACATAGCTTTTAACATTCCTTTTTGTCTTGTCCGAAGTAAAGATGTTTTTTTTTCTTTTTAAATAGAAAATTTTAAAAAATATCTTTGTTGTAAAGGAAAAAAAAAATATTTTTTTCAATATCGGTATTAACCTTTTTGTATTTGATCAAAGATAGAATAATCTGTTATTTGAAGACTAATTTCGTATGTTACAGAAATTAGAGAAGGTAAATTATTGCTTGAAAAAAAAATAAGAAACGCTCATACCCTTCTCCACATTTACAAAACGTAAGCAAGAACTTTTTATTAAAATTATTTTTAAACATTGTTTCTTATGAAAAAAAAATTGTTTTCTTTAATGAATAACTTTTGATCAGAATCAATCGATTAACACAAAAAATAAAATTGAACATAAAAGAAATGATTCTTTGAATTTAATCAGAAAACGCTCAAGATTTTGATCAAAGAGATGTCAAGAGCACGCAGGATAAAATGACAATAAACCTAGTTCATGAAAAGAGATTGGCTACTTTATAGGGAAAAAACTGGTTTCGTTAATAGAAAAACTTTATAAGGAAAAAAGCTATATAAGCCATCTTATCTGTAGAGCAACATAAAAATTGTAATTAATCTCACAGTTTGAGCAGTAAGTTTCTATAAAGGTTAATATTTCCCATTAATGTCTCAGTGATCAAAGACACTTGGAACGTGTCTTAAAAGGGTAGAGATTCATCTGCGTCTGAAGGGCTTAAACAGATTATTACGCCTTTGTTAGCCCTAGACTAGAATTGTATTATCTTGTTATTGCTTCATGTAATAGGGGAATAGAACTCTTTGAGACATTTTTATTAGTTTATATGAATATGCGCTAACCAATCATATAAGATTTTTAGTTTTAGTTATATTAACGTCCCGTTTTAAGCAACACTAGGGCTATTTTGGGACGGACCTCGTAATTTTAAACCGCGATCAGATGCCAAGGACGACACCTGAGCTGGCACCCCCTCTTTACATCACACCACACTAGTGAGTTTAGTTTAGTTATATTGACGTCCCGTTGTAAAGAAACATTAGGGCTATTTTTGGACGGACCTCGTAATTTTGAACCGCGGTCAGATGACGAGGACGATACCCGAGCTAGCACCCCCATCTCCACGCCACACCACACCACACCAGCGGGAGGACGTTTGGCATGACGGATTTAACGTGCAACCCACACTAGTGAGAGAGCATTTAGCCCTGACGGATTTATCTTGCAACTGACCCCCTTACATGACGGTTCATCGGTGGAATCGGGTCTCGAACCTGAAACCCTACGGCTCATGAACCGAGACCGTACCACTAGGAGACCGCGGCCCACCAATCATACTAGGTAATATGAATTGGTAAGCATAATTCACAGACAAACCAGCAGGACAAAACCCCCCAAAACTATCTCGCTTGTATTGACGTAAAATTAAAAAATATAACCTTCGTCGTAAATTTAGCATTTTTATTTAATAGATAGTGTGATCCTTGTAGAGTTTTTTTGGGCGTTTAAACTAGGGATGGGTTAAAAGTATCCAGAAACCGAATTTGTGCTGTAGACGCGTATTTGTCAACACATTCGAATAAAAAATGGACATATAACTAACTACAGTAGCAGTTTCAAAATAATATATCAAATTTGATTTATTTAAGTCAGCATTTTTATATGTTTCTGAAAGTACAGACTGACAGACGGCAACCCCTTTTTGGATTTAACTCAAAATTTGATAGGTGTCTATACTAAAGATGTTGAATTTATATACCGAATTTCATCCATCTAGCTCTCTTCATTTTATTAGATATCTCTCTAACTTATATTCGAACAGCCGGACAAACAGACTTCTTCAGGAGAGATTTTGCTAGAAATTTGATAGATATCTGTAAATTCGGTTTTAAGCTCGTATACCAAATTTCTCAAATCGTGTCTGTGTTATCTTTGTCACAGACAGACAGATAGATAGACGAACGAACATTTCATCAAAATTGTGATTTTCGAAATCAAGGAGGTCTCAACCTTGCAAATTCGTCAAAATCTCGATTTCGAATTTTTTTGACAATTACAAAACTCTCTCTATAAATCGTATACGAAAAAGCAGAAAACGAATGTGGAAGAGCCGGAATGAATTTGTTTTTTATGCAGAGTGTTTTTCTTCAGAAACAGAAAAAACGAAAGAAATACTTTTATTCATTACGGTATTTGTCCAAAATGAATAAATTCACGCAAGAGTAAATATTTTTTGAATCGAAGCAAATTCTTTTACCGTTTTAACTATAGTAAGCAATGCTGCTACATTAGAAAAGCGATTTTACTCATACTGGCGGATTCAAATGCTATGCGATAAGATTAATAACTTAGTTATGTTGGGTTTGACAGGAGTCTAATTTTTGTATGTTTGAAAGAGCATCTGAAATATGAATGTAGTAAGGAGTTTTCTCGACATACATGCCAGCACATATACATGACCAAATAATTTTTCTCCTATATTATGGTCCATGTGCTGTACATACAATTTATCCATTTTGTTCTCGATAATACCGCTATTTGCATATCGCCATGCTATAACTTTTGCCACCTCAGCGTAGAAATTTTAATTTTTTAAAAGAATCAGAATTCATACAGCGTAACCATTTTCTTTAAATTTATGTTTCTGAAACGTGATTTGAGATTCAAAACGATAATTTTAATTCTTTAATTTTATTCCATCTCTTCATACCTACTGTATGCAGTCTGGTCACACAACGTTCCTTCTAAAGATATAAAGCAATCTCTTTACTTGAGAAAGTTTGTACCATCTTTGAGAACTTATTGCTCTCACACATCTAACACTATTTCCTAATCCCTAAATTACATTGCACTTTCCTTCCTCTTCTAAATAAAATCTCGATTTTTGCCAGATAACAATAGAGAAGGGATTTTTTTTTATCCCTATATGCCATGAACCTTGTTTCGCGATTTGAAGAGTTTTGCCCTATTTTATTGTCGGCATTCGTACAGGTATCCTTCATACATGCTACTTTCACTGCAACTGTGTTGTATTGATTTTAACAAGAGGAAGATGATGTTTGTGAAATTACTTCTCTTAGGGAAGTTATCGATAATTTTCTACTTTCTCATTCACGAAATAAATAGAGATTATAGAGAAAGTGTAGTAATTCTCGTATAGGGAGATTATAGTAATCGTTAAAATAATCGAAACGGAGATTTTGACGAGTCTCCACGTTTCAGATCTCACCGAGTCCAAAAAACATATTTTTAGAAAATGTCGGTCTGTCTGTCTTCACGAAGGAAACACAAAAATCCTTTGAGCTAAATTGTTGTAATTCGGTCTTTACAGCAAATTCGCAGATTTCTGTCAAATTTTGTGTAAAATCCGTTCAAATGAAATCTGGTTGTTCAAATAGAATTTAACACAATAATTACGAAACGAAGAGAGCTAGATGAATACAATTTGGTACACAGATTTAACATATATGGTGCAGTGACCATAAAATCTTGAACCAAATGCAATCACGTTGATTGTCTGTCGGTCTGTACTTTCAGAAACATCTTAAGGCAATAATTCAAAAACTCAAGGTCTTAGATATATCAAATATAGTAAGGGATTAATCCCCAAACACCTCACCAAGAATGACACGATAGATTCAGTGGAAACGCTAAATTCACGCCAAAAGTTAATATTTCATAACTATTGTACACCAGTGTCATATAAGGTGTTTTCGGGCATGACAAATGTATTGGAGAATAGGTGAGAAAGTTTTGTGAAGATCACTTCCGATAATTTTAATCTGTAGATGATATTTGAAATATTATTTCCCTTAGGGGAAGTTATCAATAAGTTTGTTTTTTTTAAAGTCTGGAAGCTGTTTGCATTTTCAGTTCATATGATCTCAAAATCGAGATACAAAAAAATTCTCTATCTTATAATTAATGATGTGGAAGGCCATTGTTATATAAGGATAGTTATTTCGGCGAATGTGAAAAGCATTTATCCACTTGAACAGAAAATTATAAAGAATAATTATATCTATAAGAATTTTAAAAAAAATGGAAACGTGGTAAGAAAGCTGTAAATAAACACTTTTAATAATTTGCTAAATATGAAACCATAAAGGAATTTATAATTTCTCAGGCAATCCTTTATTTTTTATAATGAAACAGTATTTTAATGATTAATTATCTTTAGTCGCCAATCAAAATAAAAGAAATTCATGAAAAATAATTTTAATCTAATTTAAATGAATCATTTATTACAAAAATACTGTACTGCAAAATTTGTGCATGAAAAAATTCTGTTTATGAAATATAACATTCGCACAAATATTCTTATTCTTTCATTCTGCAAGATCATCTCTCTCCTTCAGTTTAAATCAAGAAGACTGAACACGGAAACTCGGCATCGGTTGTTTTTAGGATAAATAATTTCTTTATGTAAAACACAAATTTCATGTCCTTAAAGCATTTAGCATTATTTAATGAGCCCAGCTTGGCTCATAAAAACCAAAATAGGTGTACCACATATGAAAATAAGGAATAAATTCATATGTAAATGTATTTTATTATGTAATTACAAAACAACATAAGCTTTCAGTCAATAATCTCTGAATTTTCTAAGCAAAGTATTTTAAAATCATTGGATAAACTTTAACTCTGCTAATACTGAAATGCCCGAAACGACCATTCAACGAAACTACGGATGCCGCCCAAGACAAATGGATGTCAATGTCAAATTGCTTCTATTTTCATTACGTGATAGAATAAATACACTTGGTGTATGCTTTATTCATTGAAAAAGCTAGCCCAAATGGATTTAGCAGCAAATACGTTTTTTTAAAAAATCTTTTTTCGCATTTATTTTCATTATAATCATCCATTAAGCGTATTCTTCCAATGAGTATCAATTCCTTAAGGACTGGGTCTCCTACTAAGAGTTTTTGTGAAATTTGGATATTTTTAGAATATTTGAAAAAGAAATTCGGATTTATAGCATTTTAAGGTATTTGAAAACTGATTGATTTAGACAACACACTCTTAAGAACACGAAAGATAAAGAGGAGAAAGCCTCAAAAATTTGTGTCTCAGTTATACATGAGGGGCACAAGGGGATCATTGATACATAAGAGGGTAAAAAAGTAATTTAAACCTTCTGCAAAAAAAAAAAAAAAAAACTCATTTTGTATTAGAATATGCAACATAAACTCTAGTGGAATCGACAAAAGCCTATATATTAGTAAAAAAAAATGTACTGGATAAAATAATGCAAGAAAATACCAGTTGTTAGGACAATATTTTGCGCCCTCAATGCTATACAACGTCTGTTTGAAAATATTTCGAATTTACATTTTTTTAGTCATACTGAATGACTAACACATTTGCATGACCAACATCTTTTCAAGCCCTATACTTCATGATAGATAATGACAATTAAGACTCAATATTAATAACAATTCTTTAAAATGTTTTCATTTAAGTGTTTAAAGGACTAGCTACTTGAAATTATAGATGATCTCAATAAAAACACGCAATTAAGGACGATGATCTGTTGCTGTATATTTGATTTCTGTTAAATCTGTTCTGCATATTATAAATCCATAATTTACCCGTGGGTTGCACCATGGAAAATCTGAGTATTGGATAACAGCGTTTTATTCTATATAAAATGCAGAGAACAAATGCAGGCAATACAGCACCTGAAGATATCAACTATACATAGGCAGCACATCTTTATAATAAGAGTGAAATAACATACTGGATTCAGAGAAATCACTATGGAGAGGCTTCATCGGCGATGCGATTGACACTGGTATGCCCGTCTTTTCTTTTATATTTTCTTGACAGGATGTATAATGTGCTAGAACAAACGACGGAAACAGAGCAATAATTGAGCTATCATCAAGATTCTCGAACCTTCTAGATGCTTTATTTTTGAAGCCAAAGCCGCACAAAATGCAGCCAAATTGTCGCCAAAGCTAAGGTTATTAACATGGTATCCATTCAACATCCGTCGGAGATATCCGTAAAACTCTTATACTTATCACGAATTTTATTTCGCAGATAAAGCAATATTACTAATTCGTAACAATTATTTATTCGATGTAATAATTTCTTTCATTTAATTAACCAATAAATAAATTACATCGTACTTCCGACCACATGTTCTGCTGTTAAAAATAACCCATATATCCAACTCTTAAATATGTCTCATGATTCATAAAACACTATAAAGATCCAATCTTGAATGATTCAAATTGACATAATCTGCAAGTATGATGCTTTAAAAATAATTTTTTAACTATGAAAAAATCATTGACTTAACAATTAAATGCATTATTATCTGCTTTGAATTAAAAAATAATCGTTTGTAATAGGAAAATAGCTACATGTTATGTAAAAAAAAAGTTTAAAAATCCAGGTAATAATATGGTATATTTATCTTGAAAAAAGTTGTATGTAGATTTTTAGCAACATACAGTATTTCTCAAAAATCTAGTTTGCATCTAATATAATTTTCAAAAGCAACATCAAAAATTGATAGTTTACCTGACAGCAGATGAGAAGTAGTTTTTTTAATAATCAGATAGATTTTTACCATTAGATAGATTCAACGATAAAACTTAACCGCTAAAAGTAATGTCAACTTTTTTTCTTTCACACATGATTTTTCGTCTATAGTTATCAACGTACTTTCGGAAATAGATACACTCGGATTTTTCAATAAAATTGAGGAGAACTGAATGTAAAAATTGGCAACGATATGAATTTAAGGGTTAATGCCAATATGTGGAGAAAATCGGGTAATAAGTTAATACGAGGATAACTATATAATCGATAACTATATAACTATATAATACGTCACACATTAAAAGAAAAATCAATTTCAACGATAATGCAACATAACTACATGATATAAGCTACCAAAAAAAGAGCTTAATATCTAACGATTTCTTATGAAAGTATTTTGATAAAAATGTTTCGGGACATTAAACGAGTATCGGGATTCTTTATTATAAAAGTGCGCTCATGTGACTTAAGAAACATTAGTTAATGAAGAAACTATATAATAATCAAAAAAGACCAACAATAATTTTTCTGCCATCAATTTTAGAGAAATAGTATATTAGTTCTTTCTAAAAATTTTAATTAATTTTACAGGCTCCTTTTTTTGTGTGAAAATACTTTGGAAAATACTTGAAAATTTAAAGTTACTTTTAGAAGAAGAAACAGTTTTCCCGTAATTATGCTGCACAATTTTAATTTTTTCTTGATTAACTAATACTTTTTCATAATTTTTTTAAAAATTCACATACACATATTTCGAGAATAATAAGTAGTATAGTAATAGAATTTAAGTATTTTTTACCTTCTTAGTTAAACAGTGAAACATCGCTTATCGAATGCGAATTATTATGCGAAACAATAATCCATGTAAAATAGGACAAAACCTACCACCACAGAATTAAAAAATAAGTGTTCAAACAAATTTGAATTAATACAATTTATTTATAATGCGTGATTTTTTATTACAAGGAAATCACTTAAAAACATTTGTGTTTAGCCGTGTTTCAAAATTTGACCAAAATTAGACACAGCAATATCGTTAAATGAATTTGAATCTCGCATAGCTACTGTCTTAATACGGGGAGGCTTCTCAACGTATGCAACAATAATTTTGCCCCCTTTCAGCATCTTCCATATTTCACTAGACGGGTATGACTAAAAGTCCTCATCTGAACAAATCTCCTCCGGAGCTTTTGGCTGTGACACAGAATGCACATTCTTCCAGAAGCTCTTCGATGCTATACACATCTAGCCCAATCATCTTGGCTATAGTTGATTGGGATAGAGGTCAATCACCTGTAATGCTTAGACCCATCGAAGTTACGTTCGGTAACCTAATACAGTCAAAACTTCCTTCAAAATCATCCTGACTATAGATGATTGGCTTAGAGGTCAGTCAAAGGTAAGTGTTCAGATCCCTCGAATTCATGTTAGGCAACGGTGTCCGGTTGAAACTTCTTCCATGTGAAAGGAGTTTCATAACATAAGGGGTTTCTTTAAACAAGTGCTCAACAAAGACTGATACATGCCAATCCAATGTGAGATGTCACGTTGTTTCATCGCCACTTGTTCTTCGAAACATTGCTTGTTAAGCGAGTCATATGCGAATCATTCGCTATGTGAAATATTCGTTGAATAAGGTTTGACTGTATTTTGTTTTTATAAAAAATTGCTTGCAATTAAGTAACAGAATTTGGAATTCACTTCTAAAGATTAACCATAAATTTCTTGTTCATTTTAAGATAGTGACTTGGGAAACGCGCGAGAGAAAAATGGAGATCAAAAATCAGCGGATTGATTTTCTCCTCCGATTCTTCGCATTACTTTAAAATTAGACGACTTTTATGTAAAATTTTGATATCAAACGGAAAAATTCTATCATTTATTTTATCCTTTATCTTATAATAGTTTTGGCCAAATCTGATTTTAATGTCAGAGCCTTTTAGCGATTATGTAGTTAGTTGCGTTAAATTATCGCTCTCGGTTATTATATATTTAGATAAACTTTTTCACTTATTTAATCCAAAATTCGAAACAGATTTACAATAATAGCAGATTTATAATGATATTCAAGTCTTTGACTTTTCATCAGTCCAAACAAGTTTTCTTATAATTCCTTCTCCTCATTTTTATTGTTGCTAAACGAATAATTAAAAAAAAATACTTTAACGATTGGTAAATCGCTTGGAATAACTTCAGAATACGATATTTACAGTTAAAATATGGATTTATATGATTTTGTCCATAGTACCGTCATAGACATTTTTGAATAAATTAACAGAATATTTTTTAAGAAGTTAGGTCTACGTTTTATCCTATAATATTTAAGCGATAAAAATTTAGTCCTAGATTCAACAGTTGACAGCAAGCAACAGCAAACAACAAACCACTTTAGGCTTTAAAATGAGTTTTCCCACAACTTTCTATTATCCTAAACATCCCTTGGCCTTTCTTCCTCGTTCCATTTTACAGAACGTAGAGAGCAGATAGGTGCTGCGTGTCTATCGTTTCATACCTATTTTTTTCCATAAAATTAAAGAAAAATGTCAAAGAGATGAAAGTTCAATTTAGTGGTGCATCAGACAGAGGCACTTCGAATTGTAATTGTTAGTGCGGTATAGGTAATCGTGGGTCTGGAAAGAATTGAAAAAGAAACTCTGATCTATTTTTTCTCGAAGCCTGTATGCTTAGTCATTTAAGGCCAGTCGTTTAAGGTTTAGGTTTAGTTATATTAGCGTCCCGTTTGACTATTTTGGGACGGACATCGTAATTTTGAACCGCGCTCAGATGACGAGGACGATACCTGAGCTGGCACCCCCCTCTCCACACCACACCACACCAGCGGGAGGAGTCGTTTAAGGAGGAAGGCTCTTTACGGGATGAAATTTCTTTGGTCAAACGATTTGGAAGTAGCATTGAAATGACATGAAGTGAATGAGCAATTTATTGGAGATCTAGCTAGTAATGAATAAGAAGCTGTTTCTATTTTATGCGTTTTAAATTATGATCGTGAATTATTGCGGAACAAATTAGAAAATTAGAAGAAATAAAACATTGTATTAAAGTAAATGCAATTTTGTTCATTTAATGGTTAGTAATGTGGTAAAATCTTAATGTTAAAAAGTATATATAAATGGGAAGATAAAACTAAAAATTATCAAAACATAAAAAAGAAGTTTTTTTATTTCTATTTTACTGCTTTTAAGTCCGAATTTTAATAAAAATAGTTTGAAAATTCAAATTTTCTCTAAGGACAAAGCTAATATTGGTTATTTAAATATTTATTTTCTCTTGAGAAAGAAAAAAATTAGCCTTATTTTAGACGAAATCATATATTGCATCTTTATACATATAAGAAAATTACAAACATATTCAATTCTTAATGCATTCAATAATTACCGATTCAGTCAATGCTTTAATGTTTTCCCCCAATCTTGAATCTATTTTCTCTTTCATTGATTATTTTGACTTTTTTCTTAAGGCGAAGAAAAAAACTCATTAACCTATACCTACCTGACACCTATATTCTCACATTTTCTCTAATATAAGTGTTATTCTACCTCGCATAAAATTGTGAACGATGAGCAAGGCGAAAATACCATCAGTGGTCCGAGTTTTATTTTCAGAGTCTCAAACAAGAGAGTAGACTGCCTTATAGCATAGAAAGAAAAACGGACACTTGTTTAGTAACTCTGTGCCATTGGTAAATAATAGTTATGAAAGATTCTATTAATTAGCTATATTTTTCGATGAATCACTGGTAACTATTAATACGCATTAGAAAATCGACAAAGTATTTTGATCTTTTTTTCTGAGTATACTGAGTGGATACTGAGCATCTCAGCATAACGCATGCTGAGTGGATCAGTGGACTGACATCAACTCATTAGGCGTTAGAGGCTTCTTCTTGCGTACAGCCGACCACCCCGCCACCACTGAACGTAGCTGTATCGACAGGATTTATAGTGGCCGAATGCTATCTTTAGCATTGTCCATCCTTGCATTGACCGGTTTCTCAAACTGTCATTATCTTCGAGGTAACTGGCCACAAATTGGTCAATTACTGTCCTATTTCCTTATCTACAAACTCTCAAATAGTTGGTAAAAAATTGACAATTTTTGACATCATGTCCTTCAGAATTTTAAGATTATCTGGTACCATCAGTACTGTGCTTAAATCATTATTTATAATTTTCAGATTTTTTTCTTAACTCCGAGATTTCAATACATTCCTTTAATTAGTGGTAAACAGTACCGATTCCCCCACAAATGCATTTAGTGTCCTGCATTCTTCCAAATGGAAATATGCAGGAAATTTCCCATGTCCAGATATAATTTGAATTATCAGTGGATGGTATCTTCTTATTTTTATTTCTGGATTAGGAATAAAATCGAAAGTTACTCTTCCTTTTTTGGATGTATGCCTTATGTCAAACCATTGTAGCTTTATTTCTTCTCTTAATTCCCATTTTAAGACACCATTTGATTTGGGGACAACCATATCTACACCCTCTTTCTGTGCCGCCAACTTTGCATATTGATCCGCCTTTTCATTACCATATATCCCAATTTGAGCCTTAACCCAATTCAACTCTATCCACTTGTTAGTTTTTTCACTTTTTATCTTTTCTTTTATCTTCCATATTTCCTTATTACAATTGTGTATGCGTTAGAGGCTATCTGCAAAACTGTCTTCTTCACCGCAGTCTACATAAGTTCTTTTTAAAATTCATAAACTTTTGATTCCTAATTTATATTTCCTAATTTAAATTACATTGAAATAAAATTCGCTTTTTCTTTTTTTACCGGCCTTTTTCATGCATGTGTTGTTCTTATAAATTATCACTACAGTTCAAAATTTACAGAACAAATATGTTATTGAGAAACGGTGCTAATTTACTTTTAAACATTTTTTTGCTAAACTTAGAGTGCTTCATGTTTTCAAGATTGGATTTTGTAATAAATATTTCAGTTATTTTCTGATGATCATAATGATATATATTTAGCATGAGCGCATATTCGTGATGATGTATACTATTTAAATATTTTCTGAATTTAATTTGCACTTAATAAGTAATCAGAATAATTTTTTTTTGTACTAGCGATACTGCCTGTTGATGGGAAACATAAATCAAAATAGTAAATAAAAAATTAATTCCAAATATATAATTCTGAATTTTATTAATAAATTAATAAAAGTGTAATTTTAAATGGGTAATTTTTATAATTAAATTTAAATAACCCAACTAGATTATTATTATTTTTAAAGGCAGACTTAATTCAGATCATTTGCAATGAATTTTAGCTATTGAGTTTTCAGATCTTTAAATTTTATGTTAATTGTTCTACTCCTGTTCTAATCATTCTTCCACTTTAACTACTATTTCTCTCGCATAAAGCAGCAGTTGCGTTTGATGACGAATCATTTATTTACAAACCTTCAGAGCATCTGTTTCCATTTTCATCTGCAGATAAAATGCAGCCAACATATAAACAGAAAGGAAATAGCGTTTTGAAATGATGAGGTGTGTATGTGTGATGGCTAAGAAGGCGAGAATTGTGAAGTCATTTCATCTTCAATCCTTTCACGCTAGGATTTATAAGATTAAAAAGCAAATCTACTCGTTTTTAAATCATGAAGGTTTATATATTTTTAAATTAGAAAAGGTAAGCATGTCTGTATTATGTTGCCATGGATAATGAGTGCCTGGGCCATATCTTTCTGATCTTTGACAGAGTTTTAAGGAGAAGTGTTAGAGTGGGAAAATTAGATGGATTTCATCATTTTAATGAATGCATTCTTTGAAATTTAAATCAAATGTGTGCCCTTATTTATAGTTTAATTAGAGGTCGTATCAACATCTGGAATTGAAATATTTCATATTGCTATAAATAATGTTAAAATAAAAAAAATACGAATTTTTCGTACTTTAAGATGCTATTTATTATTTATGTATTATGTAAGGATATTTAACAGTTTCCATTTGATGCCTTTCGTTTTTATCTGGATTGTTTCACTTAAGCTTGCCATGGAATTTAAAATCCATCTATTGTGTTTAACATCAACGTAGAAAATTAATTTTAAAAATTAAACTGTACTTGAAAATTTCGTTGCAGTTAACAGTTTATCATCAATTGAAAGAATCTGTGCTATAACATACGTATGTGAGATTTTAAAATCAATTAAATTAACAGATTCTAAGCTGTAGAATCGATGTAGTTTCATTAAATGCCAAAATCATTAGAACAAAAAGGGTAGGAGAAAAATTGCAAGTTTATAACGTTTGATTTAAATTGCATTGATTTTCAAGCATAATGTAAAAATAATAAACCACATATTGAAACAAATTAATAAATCATTGGTAAATATCAGGCCACAACCTAATAATAGAAATTTATAAATTACGGACATACGGCTTTGAATAAAGCATCTTTTCTAAACTGTTCCTGTTCTAATTACAGAGAAATCGCAAGAATTATAAAGACCAAAAGATTATAAAGAACTAAAATAGGCATAATAAATCATTGCCACATGTTTGTTTGCTCTTTTATACAATTACAAAGGACATTGCAAATGAGTCGATAAATAAACATAATTTGCAAATTCAAAATACTAAAAGGTAAAACAGAAATTTGAAGCTTATTTTTTCTCAATTATTCAGTTCGCAAGTATAAAAGTGAAAAACATTATAATCCTTTTTCGGTAAGAAACGCAGACGATAATCGATATAAAAAGTCAATACCATTTTATTTTTCTTAAAATATTAGCTGACAATGTTAAAAATAATGGATTCGCAAATAATTGGCAGATAAATAATGTAAAATTTAATAGTTAATTTTACGAATTTTAAATAAAATATTATTCAGAAAAAGTTATGGTAACATTTCCTTGTTGTTTTTGTTGTTTTTTGTTGTTGTTTTTTGCTTACTATTGAAATTAAGATTCTGATTGTAATTTAATGTTAAACTATTGTTAGTAAAAATTTATCAATTTTGAAAGGATTTTATGCAGTAGTTTGTACACCGTTCAATTTAAGGCATATAAAGAGGAAGATACAGTCGCTCCAAGCCAAACTCGGACACCAAAGAAAAGATACTAATACAGTCAAAATTTGAAAACTAAAAATGATAAGAAACATACTTGATGGATTTTCAATAGTATATTTATTGCAATTATAAAAACAAATAACAAAAATTATAAATTAAATTCATTTTAACCAGAAATTATGTAAAAAAAAACAACAACAAAAAATAATGCACAAGCCAAACTCGGACGGATAAGAAGATTTTGAAACTACTTAATGCTTTAAAATGAATTATTATTTTCTATGCAAGTCCTTGTTTTTATAATAATTTTAAAACGTTTAGGCATAGATTGCACAAATTTTCCACCAAAATTAAGTTCAATATTTTCTCATTCCTGCAACAATACTCTTTTCAATTCATTTTTACAAGTAATGGCGTGTGCACGGACTTTTTCTTAAGGTATTCCAATAAATGTCCGATTGAATTTATATCAGAGCTTTTGAGTGGAGTGTCCATGAAGTGAGGACAATTACAGAGAAGTCAAGAAAGCACTCGATACGCTTTATGTTTCTGGATCATTGTCCTGATAAAATTGCCAGTTCTTGCCTAGATAAAGTTTCAGCACACATTACTTAAAATTTTTCTTTAAAATGTCGAGGTACATTCTGATCTATTCTCCCTTCAATAAACTGCAGGGATCCTGGGCCAGTAATTGAAAAAGAGCCCCTGGTCATTACTGATCCACCTATATACTTCATGATTGCTTTCAAACGTTTTTGTGTGAAATTCCTCTTGATTTTTTCCAGACGTAAGGCTTGCCATCGGATCCAAAAACGTCGAATTTGCTCTCATCAGTAAAAAAGACATTTTTCCAAAAAAGAAAGATACTTGTTTTCACGTTCTTTGCGAATTTAACTCTTAGAATGATTTCGCTTACTTTCCCTTTTATCTGGCTTTCCTTCCATTGAGATCTGCTTTATGAGCACTTTCTTTTATTGTTGATGAGCTAAATTGTTTTCCTAATTCCATTTCAGCAAAAATAGATACGTTTAGTGTTCTAAGGAACGGATTTGCTTTTACTTTTCTGATTAAATATCGATCATCTGTTTCTTTTAAAATCTTATTGTAGGGTTGTTCTAAGCATATTTTTCAACTAAATTATGGGTTTTGAAGCATTCTATGATGTCATTGACCGTTGAATGACTTCTGTGGATAGTATCTGATAATTATGGCACATACTTTTCATCTTCAGTATGTTTAATAACCAATTTTCTTAACTCAAAGCTGGTTTGGCTCCTTTGACTTGATATTTTCATTAAATCAATATTTAATTCCAAAGTTAATAAAAATAACACAGTTAAGAAATTCTCCTGGACAATTATAATGTTAATCATAAAGATGGCAATAATTTTTACCCAGTGCTTCAATTAATTGGTCCTTAATAATGAGATGTCCGAGTTTGGCTTGTGGAATATCTTTCAAATTTTACTTTCATGTCTAAATTTTCAATTATAATTTATGAATTGGCACTATTTGGTTTTGTTTTTAACTGTACAATAAATTCACTGTTGAAAAAAACCTTCTCACTTTTTTGGAATTCCTTTAAATTAAAATATTTTGACAGAGCAAGTTTTTTTTCCTATGGTATCCGAGTTTGGCTTGTATCGACTGTTTGTACATGAAATGCACTATCTTAATACTTTACACTCTGAAAAGTATTTCATGCAGAAATATTCATCTAAGAGAATTTGTGTATTGCTTAAAAAATAAAGATATATAATTATTTTAAGTGGAATTTCCAAGAAAATTTAAATCGTCATTGTCTTATCATTCTGTACGTATTTTTAGCAATCAAAATTTTAGAAAAATAAACAAAACAAAAAATGATGCACCTACTTGAAAGATGCCAGAGAGGAGATATCCGAGTGCTAAGGATTAGTTTACTGTGTCTTTCGTGTATTATTTAATGATCAGTTTCCAAAGTTTTTAAATCTGAAGTTAAACCATTAACTGCCAATTTCTGTTTCTAAAATTTTTGCCCAGATAAATTATATATATACGCACAAAAAGTTATGTAGTAAAATAAATGCATTCAAATTATGTTTTGCATTGAAAATATTTGATATTTCTTTTAATGATCAACAACATCATTTCATTTAAAAGCAAGAGACTGAGCAAGAAACAGATCGTCGCTATAGCCTCTAAACTACATATATGTACGGTGTTTTCATTATGTTATAAAACCAAAAATATGATTCTTCAAATATGAAAATTCTATTCCGTTCAATTTAACAGATGAATTTCAATTTTATTCGCTTGTTTTACAGAAGCAAAGCACAAAAAAATAGACTTTATACTCTACATACAATATTGACTGATATATATAAAACAAACTAAATTTTCAGGCGTATCAAATATATTAAATGAGCATTTTCTACCATTCTTCATAATAGTTTTCTTTATTAAAGTGGCAACAATGTTTCATGTTGAATCCAATATTTGAACAACTTAGAATCGCTTGTAAAGCCCTTGTATTCTCTTTCATCAACACGAGAAGTGTTGATAATATTGAAGATAGATGGGAAATACCATTTTGAGGAACTGGAGGGGGGGGGGCAGGAGGATAAGGAAACGAAATATGGAGACAAATCGTTTGCAATCGTTTCACGCTACGATTGGCAGAATTGACTCATGAAACTACTTGCTTTTAAATGATATAAAGGCAGTGGTTCGGAAAAGGATGACATGATTATATTAATATATTATCATGCCATTCGGATAAAGTTATAGTCTGTGTATTAGACCATATCTATTGAACTCATTGAAGCAGTAAATATTCCCATACGAGAAATATTAGATCATTGGAAAATAATGTATTTGCTCTGTTAATAAATGGGTCATTTGGAATTTAAAAGATATATTGTGGTTAGTTGTTTTGTAATATAGAAGCATTTCTTGAATTTTGATTAAATGCTATTCATTAATTTAGATCAAAATGAAACCAGGAGAATATGTCGCAATTTTTTATTATTAATCATAACTGAAATATGATATATAACTGAACATGTTTCTGGGCATGATTTTAAGAATGGAAGCACGTGGCAATATATTGGCAAAATGGAAGTGGTGGTTGTTAATTCAAGGTTACATTTTACACAAAGCCTGTATTAAAACAAAAGAGATCCAATTACAAAAATTTAATCCATTATTGAGTAAGTCTCTATGTAACAGTAAGTAGTCTTACATTTTTTAATAATATCTATGTATATAAAACGCTTACGTGGACGCAAAATCAGGCCGAATTTGTTTATCACCGTTTGGCAACACTTTGACCTCGCCCAGGAACATCAAAACGCGGTTTGCATTGGTTTGAAAAATTTTTAAACAAAGAAATTAATGGTCAAAAACGGAAACAATTTTTACGATGAGTTTAAATCCTGCCGTATCGATTTGAAAACGAAATCGTCGAAAAAGAGAAGACAATGAAAATGCTCAAGAATCTTTCATAAGAAGATCCAGTCGTAATGAACGAGATAGGATTAAACGTTTATGTGTACGGAGCGAAGCTTCCGAACTACTGGAGCATAATTGTGGGACAATGTCAGGATTTTTTTTACCAGTCACGTTACTGGGAAAAGAAATAAATCTCTAAATTTTTTGTAAATAGTGATTTTTTTTTAAAAAATTCTGTTTTCAAGTTTGAGTATAGTTCCCAAATTTGAAAAATTGTAAGAAAAGTGCAATTTTTTTGAATTAGTTTCTGTGGTGGATGTACTATATAGTTCCTAAATGAGAAGTTATTTGTGTTAATGAAGAACTTTTCTAAGACTCAATTTTAGAGTATACATTTTGCCTTACATTTTTTTATTTCCTTCTTTGTTTTATCTTATTTTCGAATGGACTGAATTTGAATATAGCTGCTTTCAGACTTTTTTTTTGTAAATATCAAATTATTATTCTGTTTCTGTAGTGTAGCTTCCAAATTTGAACAAGTGTGAGAAAAACCCAATTTTTTAAAATTTGTTTTTTTGTAAATATTAATTTTTTATTCTGTTTCTGTGGTATAATTCCCAAATTTGAAAAATTGTGAGAAAAACTTATTTTTTTTTAAATTTGTTTCTTTGGTGAATGTATGTAGTTATTTAAATGAAAGGTTATTTATTTTACAAAGAACTTTGATGCAGGAGATTTTTTACGAGTGTAATTTTTGCTTTACATTATTTTAATTGTTTTATTATATTTTGAAATAAATTGAATCTGAATATATCTGTTGCTAAACTAAAGTGGTCTAGCATGGTTTAATAGATGGTGGGAGAGCAAAGCGAGCAGTTGGCGGAGCCCCCTAGTTTAATAATATTTGTCTTAAGTATAAAATAAATAGAATAATCTTAATTGAAGAACTCATAATATATATTAAAAATATAAAGACAGATAATTAATAATATACAATACAAAAAAAACTTATAGCTAAACTTTGAACTCACAAACAAGAATAAAGGGAAATTAAAATCAAAAGAGTGAAAGACTAAAGAAACTTGTATCCAATATTTTGACAAATTATCATTGCCTTCCATTATATCAAAATTATAAAACTACCGTAACTTTTTCCTCTGCAAACAATGTGATGAATTGCATTTCAAACTTTTTTGGCACCATTCCAAAGGAAAATCTAAAATAACAGTTTTAAATATAATTCTCTGAACAATTAAAAAATCGTCTGCAATCTTGAAATGAATAAAGAGTCAGTCTTCCAAAAACATCATCAATCAGCCATTTTCAATCATCGAATCAGAATGAGAAATCGGATAATTTTTCATAACATATTAAAATTTATTTAATATCCAGTTATGCTCCACAAAAGGAAAAGGGAGTCAAATTTTTATTCATTCATCTTCTCTAAGTTTTAATGGAAAAAAAAACTTTCCTAAATTATTAGATACATGCCAAGATCAGGTTCAAATTTTCTAGAATATCACGAGATGTTTCAACAAACAATTACGAAGACATTTTATTACTCGTGTGGCAACAGACGGGAAAACAAACTTCCTAATTGATTAAGAAAAAAAATACTAAGCAATCTTTTATCTTTAGAATAAAACAATGTGAAAGAAACTCGGAAAATAAAACAAGATTGAAATTAAAATTACATTGAAAATAAATTTTTGATAAAAATAATCTTAGATTTTTTTTGTATTCTTCGAGTTTGATTGTCGTTTTTCTTCATTGTAGTTCATAGTGTATGAGAAGATTTAATTTACCATATAACATTTGTAAAGATTTTGACAAGCGAGATAAAAACATTTTTTATTTATAACAAATTTTTAAGATTATAATTAGCAAATTTTAACAATTTTTTAACTCGCCTTAATCACTGCGTTAAAATACCAAAAAAAATTCATCAAATCTATACAGGCTCAAAAATTTCATAAACATTTCTAGAGTTAATTGAAATACTCAAATTAAAAAATTGATTTAATTCAATCAATCTTCTTCACGTTTTTATTGAAAGTTTAGGTATTTCTTATTATGATTTTCATTTCGATTAAATTATTGTTTTAAAGGCTTTTAAACAATTTTAGCTTTTAATATAGGCGTTCATAATTTTGATAAAGAAAAAAATATATATATATTTTTAGTACACAAATAAAACTGTGTTTTAACAATATTTTTTTATAATTTCATATTATTATAATTTCTAATTCATTATTATAAATAACGAAATATTAAAATTAATTTTTTATCATATAAAATCCAAAATTGTGTTTTATATCGAACCTTTTAAAATATTATATCGAAACTTAATTAACTATGTCTAATACAAATGTATAAAAACTGCAGAATCCTAGAACATAAAGAGACCGAAAAATTGTGGAAATATTCCATTTTTACAAACATGAACAAATACAGCTATATTGTAAGCAACTAATTAAGATGTGTTTAAATTCCTCACTATGTCAATCTTCTTGCTGATAGCATTAAAAATTTCTATTGTAATATAAATATCTTGCATTTTTTAATTTTTATTTTGTAATTAAGATATCTTGTCGTTTCGAAAAGAACATTTTGCAGATTGTCCACTGCATTGAAATTTAAATTTTGTATTTAGACGTTACACCATTTTTTTCAGATATAAAACAAAGTTTGAACAAAATTGATCCATAGAAATTCTGTCTGTCTGTCTAGTTGCTGTAGCAAAAGTGATTTCGATAATGGGAAAACATTAATAGCTGGAAATGAAAATTTGGTATACATTTAGCATCTTATATGTATATTCTTATAATATTTCGAATGAAATTTGCTAAAGGTTGACCGTCTGTCCGTTGATACTTTCTCATGCATATTAATGAAATAACTCGAAAACGAGTGGAATGTGATTTTGAGAATGTGATTGTAGTTTCCAAGTCAAATCTTGCTTTCAATCAATCGGCAAAAAGGCGTCCAAAGTACGGTTTTTCCAATACCAGCCATTAACCCCATTCTTAAGATTAATCGTCGGAGGTCGCATGTTAGATTTATGCCAAAGATCAATTATTATTTGCCAATTCCATGCAAAGCATTCCCGACTTTACGTGCGATCCATGATTTTATGCCACTTTTTTTAAGTCAGGAAGATAACACCGTTATTAGAGAGTATGCGGCAAAGTTTTCGGAAAACAATTCCGTTTGAAATTATGCTAGCATTAGCAATGGCAGTACATACAAACTCGTGCAAAAATCATACAAAACAGCACAAATAATTTACAGAAATATTTTTCTGTATTTTAAAATTCAACTTCGAAATGCATCAAGTCATCATTGCGAAAATATATATTTTGCAGTTGCAAATGTGAAAGACCTATCTGGATGCCGCAAAACCACAAAAAGACTTCCTTGCCTTTGTGTGGATTATCAATTCGTACCAGAGTATGTAGTTAAGCTTTCTTTTTCCAAACAAATATTTAAACAGAGTGAGTAAAAGATTAACTCAATATTCTAGAGTCTGTTTTTATTTTACCGTATACGTAGTATAGAGAAACTATAGTAATCGTCAAAAAATTCGAACTCGAGATTTTGACGAACCTCCACGTTTTAGAATTTCCTGAGGCAGAAAACTACATCTTTTAGAAAAGGTCCGTCCGTTTGTCCGTCTATCTGTGACAAAGATAACCCAAAAATGCTTTAAGCTAGACTGTTGGAATTGGTATACGGTATTTACTTCAAATTTACAGGTTTTTATCAAATTTTGAGTACAATTTGTTCACAGAAGTCCGTCTGTCCGACAGTTTAAATATAGTTAATACGATAATTTCAAAGTGAAGATACATAAAACTACTAGATACTTAAAATTATGTGCAGAGATTTATTATCTGTAGTGCAAACACCAGTTAAATTTAAAGCCAAATCCAAATACGGATGGACTATCTGTCCATCTGTTCTTTCAGAATTAAGTTAACGCGATAATTCAAAAACAGAATGACTTAAATATATTAAATTTGGTAAGATAATTTGTGACAGCAAGTGCAACTTTGCGTCAAATTTTGTTTCAATCGGCTGAAAAGAACATATCGAAAACGCAAATTCTATTTTTGGATACTATTAACTTATTAGCCAAAAGGGATTAATCGCCAAATAATTCGCCAAGGATGACCTAATAGATTCTGTAAAAGTGCAAAATTTATACTACAAGTTAGTAATTGAAAATTGTGCGCCAATGCCGTGTAAAGCGTTATCTGACATGTCAAGTTTATTAGAGAGATTGCGAGAAAGTTTTGGAGAGACAACTCCCGCTGGTTATTACGACAGACGATCTTTTTTCAAGTCATAACATTTACGTGGAAAGTATATCGGTCCGTAGATAATTAGCTCCTTAATATGTTAAACTCATTAATTGGATTTTCAGAAAGCGGATTTCACCTTCGTTTGATACAACGCGGCTACC
>JAPMOR010059399.1:0-21608 GCA_026543865.1 Argiope aurantia
TTAAACAAAAATATTAAAAGGGGCACATCTACCTCCATGAGAAAGAACCTTTCTATATGGTTCAATGACTTTCATATCAATTTTCTTATCTTCTCCATTCACTGTACAAGTTTTCCAGCTGCGCTCTTCTTCAAATTCCTCAGCAGCAGACATTTCAGGAATGCGATCACTTATAGGGGAATCAAGATCTATAAAAGAGCAAAACAGAAAATATTTTTATAATTTCCAGTAATTCACAATTAACTAAAGGCATGTGTAGTTACTGAAAAACAGAATTTACAATATCCTGAAATTACACTGTTGATTATAATTATATCCAAATGAGTAAAGGAAGCAGAATACACAGAGGATAAAAACTGACAGTTTCAGAATTATCAGATACACATTTGAGTTAATCTTTTATTTTTTTCTTTATGTAAAACTTTATTTTTTTCTTTATGTAAGATTAAATCTGTAAAAACTAAACTGCCTTTTGTTGCTATGTATAAGGCAGTTTTGCTGAATAAGTTAAGAGACTACAATGTCAGTTCAAAAATTGCTTTAGTCATTTCTTGAATATATTTTAACTTAAACAGTAAAAATTCTCAAGCTAATTTTTTTTTCAAAAATAAATAAATTGCAATTTATAAATGATTTCAAATAAATTGTATTAATCCAAAATTAATACAATTTATTTGAAATCAAATGCCAATAATCAGTTTAAAATCAAATCAAATAGTATATATACACAATTTGCTAAAAAATTAATTATGAATCAAAATTCCAAAAAGTCATAAATATCTTTTGCAAGAAGTTAGAATACAATAGATTGGCTGCAATTGCAATACGGGATGATAAGTTATTAGTCAATAAATAAATAAGACAATGTAATCAGAATGATTAATGCAAATTCAGAAACCATGATCATGATGGTAATTTTTATCAAGGATACATTATATATCTTGTTCTATATGGTTTTTATCTTTAAAAATTTTAATATCTTAAGTAAATACGATAAATACTTAATTGTTCCAAAGTATGCAAAGTTGCATAACTTCTTTATTAAAGATAATGGAAAACATAATGCAAATTTGGTTCTTAGATAATTTGTGATACACTAAATGGAACACGATTTTAACTGTGGAACAGAATTGTTAAATTTCATAAATATATTGCATTTACGAAAAGAACTAGTCCTTTTTCCCATCCTGCAATTCAAAGCATGACTAAAAATGAAAACCAGAAAAGACGCAGTAACAATATATCAAAATTTAAAAGAAGAATATTGCTGAGATTCTAAGTATCAAATAATGCATCAAAACTTCCACCAAACCACAGTTATATTTATTTGATAGCTATAAAATTGCACTGCTCACTAAGAATACCAAGTGAAAGCTTTTTTGTTGAAATATCATCTGTCTAAACTTTTCACCTGAATCACAATCTGAATTATCCAAATCATCAATGGTGGCTGCATCATCATCTAAAATTATGTCCTCTGACTGAGAGAAGGCATCACTTCTGTTACTCAGAGAAGAAAGACTCCGTTGGTCATCCTCCACATATTCACTTTCTAGCACTTTGGGATGAACAGCAATCCTCTTTAAGGTACCAGTTCCTTCAGGAGTTGCTTCTGAAATATAATTACAGAAAATATAACATAAAATTGATTGCTGTGCTACAGATATTTTTACGTGAATTAAAATCAGGTAATAAACCACATTTTAAGAGACTTTTTGTATTATGTGAAACATAAAATCAATGCAAAAAATTCCCCATAATTAAGCGGTCTCTTATATTTTTCTCCTTTTTCTGAATAAAATCTCATGCATAAAAAATACTACAAAGGAAGGAAAAGGTAAGCAGTGTGATACAGGTACTCTTAGCAAATAGTGTAAGAAAATATAATAATAAATTCCTACCACCTATCTTGAATTCCACTTCATCAGGTTCCGAAATTAAACTAACTTGACCAGACATTGGACTCTGGAAAAAAAAATGTTATTTTATTAAAAAGTATTTTTAAAAAGATTATAAAAGGATGTACAAAAACAGAACAAATAAATTACCTCTTACAACAAATATCTTTAGCAAATTTTCATACCATTAAAAATATATATAAAGTATTTAAAACTTGGATATCTAAGACGTGAAGTAATTCTATTTTTAATTAAATTGATTTATTATGAGTTTACAAAAATAAAAACTGAGAAAAAATGGATGCAAATTAAACAAAAAATTTGTCTACTTACATATTAATTAATATTAAGTACAAAAATCCCTGTAAAAGAGGAAATAAAAACAACATATTTCACTGAAGGTAGTTAATGATTTCTTCCACGCAAAAATGGTTGATATTTGTTTTCTGACAAATTTTAATTGCTTTCAAAATAACAAGACTGTAAATAGCAAAACAAGTATGTACACTATTTGTATTAGTTAGAAATTCATATAATGCTTTATTTTTCACATATAAAATAAATGAGCATGTTATCATTGAAAGATCTCTTCTATAATATACAGTTAAATAAAATGACCCTCATTTTTTTCAGAATACAAAAAGTTGCTGGGAATACTAAAAATGCTACTATTATATTTATCCTGGAAGAAAAAAAAAATTGTTGCTAGTAGCAGGGGAAAAAAATCCAAGACAAGATACCTTATCTTAACAGGGAATTATCAATACAAAACATCACTAACTGTAGGATAAATTGAAAGGTCTCAGATAAATTTTAAAGGAAGTTTAAGCATACACAAATGAATTGCTTGTACATAAAAATATATGCTAATAAATACAATGCACAAAAGTAAAAAGATTTTCTTTGACAAGCAAGCAATTCAAACTTTTGAAGTTGTCCCTCTCTTCCAATAGAAGAAATTAAGGTGGGAGGTGATTAAATAAAAATGATACTTGAGAGGGAGAAAAGCAATAAGGTTCACAATACTTCAGCACTGATGTATGGACAGGTACTATAGGAAATATTTAAATCAATCAATATCTACAGTTGACATACTGCAATAGAGCTTATTGTATATTCTTAGAGCAAGTGTTGTCAAAATTATGTTATAGGAAATATTCTTCATAAGACATATACTTGAAGATTGTTTACCTAGTCATCATTAGTACTTGTAACCGAGATGTTATACATATGTGGTAACAAAAAAATTATTGAAAAATAGACATTTCTAAAAGAATCATAATTAAAACAAATGTTTTCACACATTACTCAAAATTATTTATTATCGATTAAATTTATGTGCAAAATAACTTCATTTAAAAAAATCACACAACATGATTTTGTTAATCAAAATATTATTTGCTAGATATTTACATTTTTTTATTAAACAGCAAGCACTTTTTAAAAGTCATTATTACTTAGTTTTAAAATAACTCTCCTATACATTTTTGTTATGAAAAATCACTCTAGTGTTTTTGTATTCATTTTGAAACAAAATTAAAAAAAAATTACCATGCTAAGAGTATTTTTTGTAATTTAATACGTTTGTCTGTAGCTTTTCACTATAAGTCCATAGCTCTGTAGTTTTCACCTAATTTTTACAAGAATTAAGAAAATTCTGTAGTTACCAGGAAATATGATAGCATGATATCTTAGTGTGTGTGTGTGTTTAAAGCAACGAGCTATTAGTGATCCTATTAGCAATGATATATTGCACTAGGCATCATATGTTCCTATATAAAAATGATTTACTTGTGTATGCTAGACCTGTTATTAGAGTTTGTCTAAAATATTTTGATATTCTCTGTATGTTAGACATTTGGCCATTTTTCTATGCATTTAGATCTAATTTATCCTAGTTATCTAAATATATTTTCTATATATTTAAATAACTAGGATAAATTAGATCTAATTAGCCATTCAGAATAAATATTAATAACAATAAATTACTTGAAATGGCATTCCAAGGAGTCTAGAGTGATCAGGACTATCAGGAAAATCAAGAGGTTCTGCTTGATATGTTGGAATAACATCTTCAGGAAATTCAACTACATAATTGTCCACTTCCACAATCTTTGAATTATTTTCATTGCTATAAAAGAATGCACAATTGATTGTAAAAATAATCAATCAGGGATTGTAAAACTAAACATAAGGCAACTTATAAATTTGAAGAGGAAAGGGAAGATTTTTTGTTTGTTTGTCTGTTTACATTAGTGAGTATGCTATTTAAAAGAAAGCATATTTTGCATACACACAGTCAGAGCATACAAGAGAAAAAGTTGTTTATGTCATTCTTAATTAATGAGGTATACTCTGAAAACAATATGTTTAGCAGTAAGTATGATTTACACTGGTAAACTCTTCAAGCTTCATATGTTGATTCTATGTCTTCTAAAAGAATACTGCAATATGATGCAATTGTATAAAGTCTTGTAGAAGTTTCATGCAAGTTTATGTGTGTGTTATGTTTATGCAAAACTGAAGAAGTATGGAAGTTAAAAAAATGTTAAACACTGATAATATATTAAACATAATAATTGATATAATAATAACAATAGAAACTTCACTGAAATCCTTAATACTTATTATTTATTACAAGACACATTTGTATTAAGAAAAATCATATTAAAGTATTGCATTAAGTTGTAATCTCTGTATATATTTTTATCTATAATTGAAAAAACATAAAATAATAATAATGCATGACTATAGATATATCAGCAAATTTAAATACAATATTATAAATAAAAATTCAAAATTATAGTAATGAATATTTTAAAAACCAAAATATGGAAGAGTTCTTTGTAGAATAATATCCATAATAAACAATATTATATATATATCAAACCTGTCAAACATTTTTGGAATACTTCAGATCTAAAAAATTCAGTTATAAAAAACAAAATCAAAATTTATACACGAATTTTGAAATAAAAATAATAAATGAGAATTGCTTTTAATACTCACCGATTATCCCGATTATCACAAGAATTATTCAATTCTGAATGATCTGAAAAAGTAAAATTTAAAAACAAATTATAAAGTTGGCACAAAAAAAGTTTGTACACTGAAATTTTTTTACAATTATTTATATGCATAACACTTCAAGATTTTATAAATGACTGATAAATACATAAAAAAAAGTTACAAAAGGCTATACAAACAAGCTGCTCACAACACAAATTTTCATAAATAAAAAAAAAGTCAAATAATTATATATATATATATAATCAGTACATGAACCAAAGATTACAAAGCTTTATTATATTATGAAAATTTTTAAGATTGACTTATCATCAATAAAATCCACAAAAAAAAAATTAATATCTTACATTTTATACTAACTAAAAAAAAAGTATTCTATTACAAAATATTTATCAGTACATACATGTGGAGCATCTAGTCATACTTCTTAAAAAAAACTTATGATCTGTACATATTAATCTCTTTGAAAAAAAAAAGGCTAAATTATTTTAATCATTAAAATTTTTATACATATTTTATAGAAGATATTTTGAGAAAATAAGTAACAGAATACATAATTCACTTCTGAGCTGAAAATGAAGTATATATTTCAGCAAGAGTGTACTCCTAGAAGGAGATGAATGAAATGAGAAACCTGAAAATATTTTTTATGTTTCACATAACTACTATATACAAAGAAGAGCATATTCAATTGTTTTTCCAAAATATCAGACCATTTGTTAATGATATAATGGAAAATTGCAGCACGAGTTGTATCACAATGCAATTTATTTTCAAGTTGATTTAAGAGGGGAAATCATCTTGTATAAAGTGGTCTTAAAATTCATTGTTTTTTCATTTCATAACTAAGTACGAAATTCAGAGTCATTCAAGAAGTTAAATTTGAATCATGTTAGAATAAGTTTTCCGAGTTCCATATTCTACTTGGTAATAATATTTTTGGAACAACAAAAAAAGCTTTTCATATATCTATATTTAATTTTGAAAAAGAGTGTTACATTTAACAAATTACCGTTTCATGAATGTGAATAAATTTTTAAGAAATTGTGCTAAATGAATAGCACAATTCCTTTTTTTTTTTAATACAGTGTGTGTTAATGTAAAATTTTTAGTTACTAAAAAGTATAGTCTTTAAATGCCTTTTAAGTCAATTGGTAATAAATATAAATTTCTTTATTCATAAAATCTGTATAAAAATTTAGAACAACTAATGGACAGTAAAATAAAGTTTTCTTTCAATGACAGGTGAAAATTTTTAAAGAAATTAAAAGTTAATAGTTATCTATAATTTTTAAATCTTACAAAAAAATTTTTTTTTCAATGTTAAGAACTTTTAGCAATTTTTTTTTTATTTCAAGAAACATTTATTTACAAGAAAGCAATCAATAGAATTTAGACTTTATTTTTGATAATTATTTTAAAAGATAGTTAATGATCTCTCAAAAAGAAATCTTTTACTAACTTAAAATTATACAAAGCACAAAAAATATCCATCAAACAAATTTTTTTAATAACAAATTCAATGACCGAGTTTAAATTGATTGAAAACAACTATATCATTTCTTTTTATCAAACACAATTAAATAGATGAACAGAAAGTTATTTTTCGTACACATGCTTTTAAGCAGATTTCTTTCTTTTTTTTCCTAATGTTAAATGAACAACATGTATTGGTATTTACGAGAGTAAAATACATTACCTGGTTAATTTTAATTTAAATATAGAGAATTCTGAGGCAATTATAATATTTTGAAAGGTTAGAAAGTGGGAAAATGATAAAGAATAATATATAAAAAAGAGAATATAATAAAAAAAATAATTAATAAAAATTATTGCATCAAACAACTCAAACATCACTCTAATTTCATTGTTAAAAAAGGTCAGACTTAATTAAATAGTAAAAAACAAAAACAAAAAATTTTAAACTCTAATAAATCTTTGATTTAATTTGAAGCAATTGACTATTTAAAGAAAAAAAAAAACAGTGAAATTTATTCAGATTTTCTTTACATATATATGTGTTCTTGGTATTGTGTACAAATCAATTATTTTATTCCAAGTCATTTCATTAAGTAACTGATCACATTCTATGAAACAATGAATTTCATATTTTAAGTTGATGACTTCAAATCAGTCCAGGCTTAAATCTGTGAACTGATCTGAAGGAAAAAAATTAGACACGACTGCTTAGCATACAAAGGGTATAAGTCATAAATACAGAAGTAAAATATGCATAAAAAAATATAAAATTTCCACAAGTGAAATAAATAGATAGTACTGATATTGCAATGAAACTTACATTTTTATAACAAAGTGTACAATTCAAAAATATTAAAATTTGGTTTTAAGTTATTATTATTGCATTTTACACCTTTTAAAATTATACTATAAAATAAAAGATATTGCTATTAGTTAATTCTAATTTGGAACAGTAAGAAAGCCAAAAAATAATAGTATTAAGTTTTTAATACATGGAATGATTTCGAAATGAATAAAACCACACCAATAAAGAAAGGAAGAAAACAAAATTTTATTTAAACTCCTCCTACATAATTAATACAAGAATAATAAATATAAATCAAAATTTTAATCTGCAGAACACTGTGTAAGGCAAGAATCTATCTATTCATATATTATAAAGCCACTAATGAACACAAATTCAACTAACAAGAAATAAACATGAGATGCACAGCCTTGCATTTTACAATAAATAATACAGTTGAAATACTATAGATTCATCCAAGGAGCATAACCATTTAAATTATTACAAACACTTTTATTAACTACTCAGATTAAAAAAGTCACAACACATTTAGGCGATTTGAAAAAAAAATGTTTCTGAATTTTTTTATGAAAAAGGTTAAAAGGTTTTATTAAACGGTTTATGAAAAGGTTAAAGATTCTTAAATTATACATTTAAATATTTTTTTTTCAATCAGTTTGCTGTGCATTCAAGGAAGTTTTCAACTTATTACAAAGCAGAAAAAAGAATTCTAACATTATTATTATTTTTTTTTTTTGCTGACATTAATATCTTAGACAATTTTTTTTGAAAAATAATTTAGTAACAAGTAAAAATATTAACAATAAAATAAATGCAAACAACTTTTAGTGCTAGTAGTAATGCATTTAATAGTTGAGAATGTAAGAAATAATGCCAAAATAAATAATGTATAACCACTGAAGAGTTACATATAAATGCTTCAATTATGTTAATATTGATTAAGAAAGTATTAACATATATGAAATCCATACGTCAAAATTAAAAAGTGGCTTAACTACAAATTCATACAAAAAAAAAATTGACAGTAAAAATTTGAAAAACTGATTGAATTAGAATTTAAATGATATTACGTAACATGTCAGTGCAGAAAAGAAAATTTGCGACAAGAATGTCTGTTAGCAAAATTCTATTTGATATGCAAACACTTTTTTTAAAGAAAATTATGTAATGTGTCTATTTTATGTTAGAAGATGATTTAAAAATTCAATAATACATTTAATCTGTACCTGATTGATCAATTTTTAAATAATTCTGCATGGCTGGTAAAACAAATTTTCGTGTTAAAGCAATATTTTCTTGTTCAAAAAGAGTTAATGGATAACCACATAAAGGCAATTGCCGTAGACCTAAACTTGGATTTTCCAGCTTCTGCAGATATTTGGAAATCTAACAAAGAAAGAAGAAAAAAATTTCAGTCAAGTAACACAGCAATATTTATAAACAACACTTTAGAATAACTCATTTTCCATCAAGGAGCACATATCAGTATTTAAATTAAATCTCAATACTGCACAGTAAATTATATTATATCAGTTCTTTCTCCCATTAAATTTTTAGTTTTATTTCAAACAATCTTCTATATATATAACAATCTGAAATTTTGCATGCCATTTTATAAAGTATTAGGAATAAGAAAGGTTATAAAAATATTTTTCTAATATTAAAAACTAGCCACCTTTGGTGACCAGCTAATTCACTGGCATTAATGGTACTAAAATTGAAATATTTTGTAAAAATATGTCTTAATGATTTTCTTAACAAAATACTTTTTTTTATTAAACATTTACAACAAGATATTTGCAATGCAATTCTGGGGTCTATTTCCAGATAACAGTCATACTTCTGCTATTTATTAATTTTAATTACGTCTTAAAATATTAAATATTGAGTAATCAAATATCAAACTTTAGTGTTTTTACTTGATTTCAACTTTACTTCATTTTGCAATTTCTGAAATAATTATTGCAAAAAAAAATTTTTATATGCCAGCTAAAATTGGAAATATTTGTTTTTTCAAAGATTTTGGTTTAAATATTATACAATGCATCGTTTACTTTTCATCCATTTTTAATCATCCTTGTTAATGTAAGATCATGCAATGTTACTTTTTCCTACAGATGAATGGAGAAGGGAATGTAGTCAACCTTGCAGACCATCTGGTCTGCTAGGAATATTGGACATATTTTTATTTAAATCAAAAAGGCATAACCTCATGATTATGATTCTGGTAAATTATCAGACATTAAAACCATATTATTTTAACTGTCTTGCATATACTTCACTCACTGTGCCAATGAGCTTTTCTAATACAAATCAATTCCATGACAGCAGAGCATTTTTAAATGTCCGATAATCTGTCATCAAATTTCACAGTATTGTACTTTCAATTGTTTCGTTCTTGTAAACTACACAGATATTAAACAAAATTATTTAACTTTCAACAATAGAAAAAAACCAAGCAATTACATAGGTGATAAATAATGAAAATGGTTTGAACTTCAAAGTAAAAATGTAATCTATTGTTGAAAATTAGGCAAAAAATATTTTTTTGAAAAGTGCCAAAATTTAGGAAAAATTTGCACAAATATTAAATTGGTGCCAATTAAAATATACATATTTTTTAAACTTAAAAGGATGCAAAACTCATTTTTGTACAATAATATTTTCAGAAGTTATCACAGAGAAACTTCAAAATTCAGCTTAATTTTTAATTAACAATTCTAATAAAAATTTCAAAATATCACTCCAACGTGCACATTATCATTATCCTAAATACACATATGGTAAAGCTGGTAGCTGTAGGTCAAATAGTCTGGTTTATAGAGCCCCAACACACATATTTATCATCATTATTAGTAAAGGTAAAATATATAAACACCATTTTTGAATTCAAAGATAATTTTTAAACATTATATATTATGGATATGATGATGAAAATGAAACGGCTATAATATTCATGAAGGGCAATTATTTTAATCAAATAATGCTTGAAAATGAATATTTTAAATAGATAAATCACTTTACATTATTTTATTAGATTTTGAAATTTTAAGAAAATATATAAATAAATATAAAATGTTTACTTCTACTAAGAAGCATTAAAAAAAAGCTATTCTGGATAATCAGAAGATTAACATGATTATTCTCAGGTAAAGTTACATACAAAAGTTTGCACTGTACTAAACAATATTTGTATCACATTTCATTTTTTTTTAAATTTATTTTAAGAAAAAATGCATACTCACAATAAAAAAAATGAAGACATATTTTCAAGAATTAGATAAGGTAACATGAAAGTAATACATGTCTAAACAAAAAAAGATTGCTCAAAATAATTCTTTCAAATGGGGGGGGGGGGGGGAATTGATGGAAATGAATAAAAAATGCAAAGATTAATTTTTAAAGTTTCTTAGCAATTAAAAAATAGAAATACTGCATATTTCTGTGTATAATCTAATAATTTTTAGAACTTTGTTTTAAGCTCAACCAAGGAGGTCAATTTATATATAGACCTACTAATGTTGAAAACATTTTTTTTTTTTTCATTAACCAGGCACAAATGATAAATTACCAAATATTTCCAAATATAGCCCTCTGTATTTTTGTAATTTATATTTCTTAAGTTTAAGAAAAAGTTAATTTTAAATTAATTGAGCTGATCTTTTTGAAAAAATGAGTTTATTTTATTTTTGAAATTGTTCACAGTTGCTAATTTGTTGCATTAAACCGAAGAATGGCGAGTAACCATGTTGTTGTTAAAATTTTCAGCAGACATGATCATCTGTGATTTGAAATTTGCTGTATAAGAATTTATCTTCCTAATCATCTTTAATATAAAAAAATGGCACAGAAAATAAGATAAGTACAGATAATATACAAGACAGAATATGAGAGAGAGAAAAGGCTAGTTTTAGATAAAATTATCATTGTTAAAACTATCATCATAGCATCTGGCAATTTACATTATAGCTGATTAGAAAATATTCTATCTATTGTATCTCTTTGATAATGTTTTTACTTTTATGCCAATATGTTTAAATGTCAAAGGATTTATTCATTTTTTGACTAATATACTAGCATTGAATTTTGTATAAATTTTTGAAGAAATAGATGCATTCTTGTCTTACATAGATCAACTTGTATATATATATATATATAAAATACAATATTTCAAAGAAAAGTATATAGTGTTTTTAATGAGCAACATTGTACTTTACTTTTTCCAGAGATGAAGGATTTTTATCATAAACTGCAATTTGTCTTCGAAAAATAGACTGACCCTCAGCAACTTTCATTCCAAGCAAAATGATTGAATTGAGATTTTTAGAAGATGCCATTTCTTCAAGTGCAGAACGGAAAGATTCCTCCTGCAGCACATCCTAACAAGAATAAAAAGTAAAATTTCTAATGTCAAAATAATGAGCTGATATGTGATGTAATATGAAATATGTAAATGTAATTTGTTTATGTACCTGTAAAAGACCAGGATATGAAATAAGAGCAATAGATGTGGAATTATCTGATATCATCTTGGTATCCTTGTATAGCAACTGCACTGGAGTTAGTTCTAAAGAAGAAAAAGAAAATTACAAGTAGAAATTTATATGTCTGCGAATAAACACACAGAAAAGGGAAAATGTACATAATTCTGTGTTTAGTTTTCAATTGCAAGATACTGGAGTTGTTCAGGATAAAAACATTTTCACATCTAACATTTTTAATTAAAAAAACTTTTACATAAAATATTATTGTACACAAAATCTCTTACCATTTGAAATATTAACCATAATGATATAAATTTAATTAATTTTATTTTTTATATTAAAGTTTATATCATGTACACTATCAATCTCAGTAAATAATTTTTAAATCTTGAGCATTATTCTATTAAGGATAAAACAATATTTGCTGAAATTCGGATTTATATCTTCTGAATAATGGTCTCAAAAGAGCTAATTGACACAATAAAAAGCCACTTTCTAAGCATACAAAAAATGTTCACTTATTTAAAAGGAAAAAAAAATAATGAAAAGGTTTACCCAATAATTAATATTTTAATTTGCAAATTCAAAAAAAAAAAAATAGAACCATTGATAAAATGTTAATTATATTATACATATAATGTGTATACCCTATTTAACAACACATTTTCATCTACCCATCTTCTAAAAAGTGTTTTTCTTTCTTTTTCCCTGTTATAAAATGAGAAGATTGTCATCTATATCAAGGAAATCAGAAACTAAATTTTGACAATTTGACTTGAAGCCTACTTTTTTTTTTCTTTTTTTTTTTTTTTTGCAACAGTGTAATTATTTATCAAGAAACAGTTAAATCTATTTTAAAAAAACTTTTATGAAAATTACATTATTGTTTTGTGTTAATGTTTTATTTATTTCAGAAGTGAAGGTATTGAGATTGTATAAATTTCTTGCATTTAAGCACAACATTACAAAAGGAAATCTCAAAAATGTGCAAATATTTTATACTTGAACTTCTTTTACTGTTATAAATATTTTTAAAAAACAATAAAGTTTATAATTATCCTTAGTAAAACACTAGCCTAAACTAAAAAGTCTGAGAATATGAATATGAATGTGTTTAGGCAAAAAAATTTAAGTTTGTAAGTGACTGTAGGATTAGGATATATTTGGCATCTATACTATTTAGACTGGACTTTTATCACACTAGCCAGATGGAAAAAGTCTACTTATTTTACAAAAGTAGTGCAGAAGAAGAAAAACAGCATAAGAGAAATACAATACTATTTCCTTACCTATGACTACTTTATTAGAAAATAACAAGCATATATTATTAATCTTGAAAAAGTCAGATATACATTTCATCTGGATTATACACATGCATTATTTTGGATTAATTCTCATCATTTTGATTCATTTTCAGATGATATGAATCACACTCTATGAGCTGTCATACCATGTTAATTGGCAAACATCTGACCATGTTTAACAGAATTTTATAACAATTATGTCTTGAATCCATAAATCTTTAGTTAGAGCTCAGACTCCATCTCAGTTCATGTGGGCCACATACTTTAAAGAAATATTATGTTTGCTGCTAAAAAGGTTATTTTCTTTAAAATCTCAAACACTTCTCCAAATTACTGCAAAACACCAATGAGAAGAAACTCGGCCTAAGACATCAGATTTAATGTCCATCAGACCCACATACAAGGCGATCTTTGATGGAATCAGGTCTCAAACCTGGAGTGCTCTGGTCTGAGCTCGGATATAATCCTTAGGCCATTGCAGTCCTTGCATTACCAATTATCCCTTTGTACTATACATTTGTAATATATATATAAACTGAATAACTAATTTAATTAACTACAAATAATTAAAAACAAGTTTTCAAATCAAATTGATTCTGTAAATGTTGTATAAGTCTTTTTATTAGATTATTACATTAGGAGTAACTAAACAACTTACTTGACACATCAAATTTAACTTTCTGTAATGTTTCAAAAACTTCATTTCTATTAACTCCTTCCAGAATAGTTTCTAATTTTGCAATTATTTTTCTGTCTTTCTCTGTTACTCTTTGAGCTGTTTCATTTAAGCATATAGTATCAAGAAGTATTGTTCCTGAAAAAGGAGAAACAAAATAAATTAGAAGAATTAATATAAAAAGGTATAAATGCTCTAACAAACTATTTATACAAATGTCATACATAAAAAATATAACGAATAATTGTCTATTAATTTATTTTGTTATAAAATATTTAAGTTTAGGATGAATCAAAAGTGGTTTAGTGATTTTATTTATATCTTTAAAATTAGCAAATATAAATGAATTATTTTTAAATACAATTAAATAATAATTTCTAAACCAAATCTTTCACTCGGTATAATACAACAAAAATTATAAAGATCTGTGCAAAAAATAATAGAGTAATTTGAATAAACAGAATAGTAATTTTTCTTACGAAGGATTAACATCATATTTTATTTTAAACTTTTCACATGTATATCTATTGAATGAGTAGCTATTAAACTTTTAATTCATATAAAATTGAAATGCATGTTTGGATTCATAATAGGTAAATGCTTATTAGATTAAAACAGCCTTTATGCATCATTTGAAGGTTGTAGCATATACTAAAAACAATATATTTTTATGATAATTTCTGTTACTTAATTATATACCTTAAATACAAAACAAACTTCATTAGAACTTAATATTGAAGAAATGAAAACAATATAAGTATATATATATATATATATATAATAAATTGAATTATGGTTAAAACCATAGTACTAAACCATTTAAATTATGATAAAAATGTTACTGCAAATTAGGTAATTTGAATATACAAATTATTAAAAAGTAAAGCAACTAAAAAATTAATGCTATTTTGGAATGCTAAATACAAATTTATTGCCACTGGACTTACCATAAAGAAGCATTGCAACTTGTGGGTCCATAATAGTGGCATTAGAATTCAAAATTTCTTCTGCAACTAATGTGCAACAGGAACCAACTGGTTCTACTTTTGCATTTATTCTAAAGAAAAAACATTAGAATTATATCTTAACGTTTTAATAATAAAAGAAAGTGAAAATAATGACACAGATTAATGCTATAATATCTATACGTAAATGTATTTTCAGAAAAATCAGCATTATCCCTATTATTTAAAATGCTTTTTTCCCCCTCACCTAAAGTAATGAAAACTAGAAAGAGAATTTTAAACTACAGAACTTACAATGAGCTTAGAATTAAAATATTTCCAAGATGTTATTTGATAACTCAATAGAACCAAGTAAAGATCTGAGAATATTTAAAAGTTTTAGGTGAAAAGGTCTCATACTTTTGGCATTCACGTTATTATTTTGTTTGAAATATTACACAAAAAAATCTATTGTCAAAAAATTACAAATATCAAATGTGCCGTAAGAATTCAGTAATCAGAATTTGCATCAATGACAATATGTTAGGCTTCGCTAGATTTGTAACTTCAGTTAAGAATACATATTTATTCAGGCAATAGTTGAAAATTGCAATTTTATGAAATTTCTCTCTAATCAAAAATATTTACAAATTCAAATCTTTGCACTGATTAGTAGTTGCTCAAACTTTTATTGACAAGAGAATGGAAAGTTATCAAAAGAATAAAAAATTTTAGATACTTTTCAAAAATATAATAGAAGTGTCAGTAAATAATTTCAAAATATACACGGGTAAAGATATTTGTCAGAACAATCAAGTGATTTGAAAAATTACATTAAATGTTTATCGAATGAAAAAAGAAAATATACTTTTTTAGTTTGTCAGGATTGTCGATTTCATGATGATCAAAAACTTGAACAACTCTAGAATCCAGATATGATTGTTCAACACTCAATGAATTGTGATCAACAAGAACAAGACTCAGTTTGCCTTTTTCATGTAAAGCCTACAAATATATTAAAAAAATATTATAAAATATTCAAGCTATCATTAGAAATAACATAGAAAAGGGAGAAATCATAAATCTATCAATAATATTATATCTTTTTGCATTTACAATATTTAACATCAACCAAACATGGAAAAGATCATTCCAGTTGTCTTTTAGCATTTCTAGAACTAAAATGTATACATATGAGTCCAACATAAAATACACTACATCACGATCAAATATTCACAACTAAAGGTTGTTATATTTAACAAGCTTTTTGATATCTTTCTCTAGTGGAAAGTGGTATATTTGACATGTAAAAATTGTATAAAAAGAGAAAAAAATTAAAGCAATCATTTTTACAGCTGCTTTTCTTAAAGGTAACATGATAAGCATTTCTTAATATGATACATATTGTTTCACTTAATAAACTAAAAATTTATTGCACATCTGTAAGAGTAAAACACTTATTAGAAGATCTCAAATTCCACTTGAATAAGTTTTACTTCTCTATTATTCTGAAATAATGTTTTTTGTTTTGTTTTTTTAAACACAGTATTAATTGTTTAAAAGTAGCACTTACAGTTTAGTAGAAATTTCAAATAAGCAGATAAACACTATTCAAATCAAATAAAATTAAAGCATTTGGGAAAGGGTAAAAAATCCTCCTAGATTCCTAGGCATTACCAGGAAGTTATATTTAAATATATCGAATGTATAAAAAGGATTCATAAACTACTGAAATTATAATCATAACTAACATATGCCTCAGGGAATTTTAAAAGTTGGGAGAGGAAGGGGACCTTAATCTAAAATGCAATTCTGGGAATTAATACTCTACATGCAACTATATACAGGGCTATTCAAAACTTATTGTTCAAATTTCATGGGGAGGTAGGGAATACATCAGGAAACCGATTTCACATAGGAAAGTATGTCCATTAACGTCATTTGCATGGACAAAATGGATAAGTGAAGTGAATACAATAAAATAGCACAGCTAAGTGAAAATGAATGCAATTTTTATTTTAACAAGGTAAATTACAGGTTAACAGAAGATGCCTAAAATTTGAATTACTTACACGAACATAGCCATTGGAATGGCCACTGAACATTTTCAAAAAATGCCTGTCAGATCACGGATAATGCCTGCAATGGCCACTATTCATCTAATACCATTTCACTGTCAATGGCGGTCTCATAAACTTAGAATTTCATGAATCCCCCCAAAAAAATTCAAGGGTGATCAGGATGTCCAAGCGATTGGTCCAACTCTGTAGATCCATTGAGCTCAGAATGTTCTGTTCAGGTAATCACAGGCAACAGTTGTGCTATGGACTGGAGTCCCACCATATTGATACTATGTATCTTGGCAGATATGCACAGGAACAGCACCCAGAAAAGTTGGTAATATTTTCTCGAGAAAGATTAAGTTTTTCTGGTCAGCCAACAAAAGCAATAACAAGTAAGCTTCCAACAACCAGTCACCAATGATTCCAAATCACACATTCATAGCAAAATGATATTGCGCAGTGCGACTTCTAGTACCAGACTCAACTAACATCAAAAGTGGTCGAGCAAGCTATACACTGGTTGGGTACACATAGTGCCTTCTATGTATGCATGCATATATTTGTGGATATATTTTCCTTATGTGAAATCAGTTTCCTGACATATTTCCTACTTCACCATGAAATTTCAACTATAAATTCTGAATTACCCTGTATACTCATCAAATATTCAAGTTCGATATTTTCATGTCAGTAAAATATTTTATGAATAGATACATATTTTATTTAAAAGGGAGATTTTCAAAAATAATTACAAAGAATATTAATGAATTTCATAAAAAAAATATTGCAAGTTTGGTTAATGATTTATAACAGTTTTCAGAATTATATCTAATGTATCAATCAGATTCATTAAAATGTATGAATTAAAAACTAAAATTTATTAATATTAAATCACAAGAATTACTTGAACTAAATTTGATATTAGAGATTATTAGTGTAAGAGCTAATGGTAGATGCAGTAGATATACAAATAGGGAGGTAGAGGCACATGATAGTATATAAAATTGCTACAGATAATGGCTTTTTTAAACATTGTATTGCTTCATTATTCACTTTGAAGACAAACTGATTCCCCAGGAATATTGATTGTATTTAATTTCCTTTCAATTGTGTAGACATAATTTCATGCCCTTGATTCCACCAAATTATTAGACTTTAAAAGGTAAAAGTGAATTTTAGTGTGCACCCAGCTACGCCAACAATGCCAAGTCGCCAATAAAGATGGCAGACAAAATAAACAAATACTTCCGCGGAACACTTAAGGTTACCATTTCCCGTCATCTAATTATGACTTTTTACTGATAAGTATTGTTTTTCTTTTCATACTGCCCGGTGCCTTCTACAGATGCCTTCGGCACCTGTAGAAGGCACCGGGCAGAATATTTTAACTTTAAAAAAACATCCTACGGCTTCGCTAGCAGCGGGAGCGGGAACCTAGTAGCTTCGCTATCACATTGATCATAAGGACTGTGCGGATAACATGAACTGTACATAATCAATTGAAAGGAAAGAATGAAGGATGTTGTACGAACTGATTTCAGAGGGAATTCTACCGGAGGGAATATGCAGAAGGCACCGGGCAGAATTTTTTAACTTAAAAAAAAAAACATCCTACGGCTTCGCTAACAGCGGGAGCAGGAACCTAGTAGCTTCGCTAGCACATTGAACATAAAGACTGTGTGGATAACAGAAATAGTACATAACCAAGAGAAAATGAAAAGCGGAGAAATAAGCAATCGGAACATTCTCCATACAAAATTTGAAACAAGGATCCTTTCCTAACTTCATCAACTCGTAAAATATATTTATATATATATATATGTATGTATATTTAACTCGCCCTTCATCCATTCTACAGGTTCGAAATACTCCTGACATAACAAATTATGAAGGGAATCAACCGTTATAACACCAAAAGAATTATGGGAACTGCGAAGAATTCCATTGCAGTTGTCTTTTAAAGTGAGAATGCAGACGATTTTTTTAAAGCGCATACTGACAATTAAAAATTGCAAAAGAATAAATATTTTTTGTTCATATTCACATTAAAAGAAAGAAAGAAGAAAATAACTTTTAATTATAAGCTTAACTTTCTTTATTTAATAAATTTTAATTATAATAAAGAACAAAATTAAAATCTTTAATCGATATTTTTTTAATATTTTTAATTTAACATTTTTCATAATGTAATTGTAGTTTATGTACAACTCAACCATTGCAAAAAGTAGTAAACAAAACCGCAGTACGGTTGCTATAAGAGGCATCCAATGGGTTGCAATATTGGCGACAAACAGCTGGTGCACACTAATCTTCACTTAGGCCCTTTAAAACTGTATTATTTTAATAGTCTTGCATATGCTCTGTTTATTGTCTACTTGAACTTTTCTAATAGAGATGTAAATGTTGGTTCATCTATCATCTAAATTTCATGTACTGTACTATTAATTTTTCAGTCCATCTCGTAGATTATACGTATTAAAGAAAATCCTTTTTTAAATTTTAACAATTTAAAATTATCAGATAATCAGATAGTTGAAGAAACAATGGAAACTACAGGGCAGCAATGTTTTAATGTTGGAAATTAGGTTGAAAAAGATATTTTAAGCAAAAATCATTAAAAAGACAATTCTTAGAATTTTTAAATGGAGTAAAATTTATTTTCTGCCATAATATTTTTAGAAGATACTGTGAAAACATACCAAATTTGAATTTAATTTTTAATTCATACAAATTCTAATCAAAAAGTTCAAAATAATCCCTCTAAGACACACATTCCTATCCTCCAAAATCAAATTTGATAAATTAAAATTTATGTGCCAAATTGTGGCCAAACAGTCTTGCTTGTATGATGCCAGCACACACATTCATTGTTATTATTAGTAAACATGATGTTATAGGAAAATACTCCATTTTTAGATAATTTTTTGTAAGCATTACCCTCCAAATAAGAAGGTACAGAGCAGAAAATAAGAGAACATAAGTAAAGCCCTTAGTGTTAATATAGCTTCAAAAAAAAAGAGGACCCCAGTATTAGTTAAGCAAGTATTTGGTTTTGACATTTGCAGACTGTGAGAGCATGGGGGGAAAAATGCATGCAACTAAGAAGTTAAAATGAAGTTTGAATTCAAATGATTAAAAAATAATTAAAGACACAGATAAATCAAAATTTACATATAAAACTTTTACATACAATGTTATTAGAATTATCATTAAATAAACACTTTGTGGTATGAAATTTCATGTAGCAATCAGACAGGTATGTTAAAGTATTAAAGCATCAATATCCATGTACAGTCTATAACTAAAATAAAATTTAAAAACTTGAATTCCAAATGTAAAAAGGACAATATAAATTATTATAAGTTAATTTAGTTATACTATTATTCTGTAAGTTACATGTAAGCTATTTTGGAATGGGCACTTTTAAATTGTGACTAGATGAGGCATGATAACAATACCTTTTTTAAAGTTTTACACTAGCAACAAATAATTTGAAACTTTTTTTTCAAAGATGCAATAAAATAGTGTGTATGTAGATATTTGTTAAAATTGGATACCAAGTCTACGAATTCACAGAATTATTATGTATAAAAATTTATTTATAGAAAAAATATATTTAACTAAACTATTACATACTTTTAAATCAATCTCATCAATGCAAATAACATCTGAAATGTTAATACTTGTTTCTTCTAAGAAAAAAACTACTTCTGTTCGAACAGCCAATTCTTTTCTTTTTACATTTAAGACTGGAATTACAATATCAGCAGTTTTCTGCACCTGGAGATAAAAATGTTAAAAATTATATAAAGATATAAATAGATAAGATATATAATAGATAAAGATATAAATAGATAAGATATATAATAGATAAAGATACAAATAAAACAAGCATTCAAAAGTTGTGTCGAATGCATAGCCAAAAAAGTCTTGCTTACCTCATTAATTTTTCATGTAGATCATTATATTTTAATTCTTGAACAATTCCCAATATTTTAAATTATTAAATTACACACGAACTCTTTTTGACAATTTGCAACTTAAAAAATTAAAATAAAATATAGTTTCAATACCATACTAAAGCAAAGGAATGGAGAAGTGTAAATCTAAGTACATTAAATGCTTTATGTCATGAAAACATTTCCCATCTTTTTGCAAGTTATAACTGCTTATGAAAACACCTTTATTATATTGGTGAATATAACCACCTTTTTTATGCTCTTTGTAAATTGGCAGAATTTATAAAAAGCTCATCTCCATCACTATAAATTACCTTGTGGTAATTCTGTCACAATACTGTAATAGATAGCTAGAGAAATTTTAGCTTTTATTTTGGTTGCCTTTCAATGAATTATTTTTGTTTATATATTTTATATTTATTTTACTATTGCAAGGTTTTTATAAACTTGGTATTCCAATATTTTTTACCTATCTAACATTCTTTGAATCCATTTTCAATTTCTTTAACGTTTATTTATATATACTTATTTATATATAAATACTTGAAAAAAAGATATAATGTCATACAATATATATGTTATATAATGTATAAAACTAAATATTATTTGTTTATATGCATAGTACCATATTACTATTTTAGAATAGAAAGTCCCTGGAATTATTTAAATAGTTTCTATTAGTTTTATAATCAACTGCTAGAAAATTTATAACAATTCCAATAATACAAAAAAAATCTACAATCACTGTGATTAAAAATTTAAAGAAAGAGAATAAAGCATTTTTCTACAAAGCCAGATGCAGACAATTTACTACAAAAGTTTTTCTCGTTTTAAAATAAAATGATATTTTAAAGAAAGAACAACCATTGGTTTCCTAAATGGGAAAATGAAGACTATTTATTATAGAAACTAAGTATTATTTCCATAAAGTTGTTATAAAATCAAATATATACAATCAATGAAAAAAAA
>JAPMOR010059403.1:0-12154 GCA_026543865.1 Argiope aurantia
GAATTTCCTCAAGCGGTCAGAGACATGGAGTCAAAAAAAATTGCATTGTTATTTTTTCCTCCTTGTGTTTTGGAAACAGCATTGGAATTTATTCTGGAAACACAATAAATTCTGGAAATAATGTAGCTAACAAAAATATTAAAAATGTTAAATTTCATAATATTATCTGTTTTTAAGATGTTATAAGAATCAAAATCTGGATCACATGGCTGATTTTTTTTCCAATGGAACGTCCTGGTAGAATATTATTTATCTCTTTTTAATCACCAGTATTTTATTTTAGACGAAGGGAGATAATTGTAATGCGAAATACGTAGCAATCAGCAAGCTCGTTATATGTTTTTTCAATCACTGTTTTAGAGACTTGGATTCAATGACTCCATAAATAAGACAAACACTTTTTTAAAAGAATAACTCTGTCAGACACACGTGTTCATACTTAGAATTATGACACTATAGTGTCATAAGTCTAGTATACTGCTGAAAGAACAATTTGGTGGAGGTACTGAGGAGGTGATTGTATTGAAGTAAAAAATATCAAGTGCTAATCAGAGCTAATGAAAAACGCTGTGTCATTTTGACTCCTGTCTCCAGTTACGGGTTAAAGATACATAAGATTCCGTTTACTAAATCTTCACGTGACAAAGTAATCCATATTAATAGATCATAGTAAAATTACCGAAGGGAAAAATTTGTGTCGCAACCTAGACTGACGCATTTCTTATCATTTTTCCTCTGTACAAATTATGCCAGCCGCAATGAAATAAATCAGTTATAATTCCAAAAATGTCATCGATTCGGCAACGAATTGTCAAAATATGCTTATATAAATATATTACAAAAAAATTCACTTTTATTACATTGAAACGGTTTTACTTCTTTCTCTTTTTGCCAAATCCTGACTACTATTGATATTGGGTTGTTAGGAAAGTAATTTCGTTTTTTCCCGACAGAGGATTTAATTGTATTTTTTTGCACCCAACTTCACATTTAAGACGTATAATTTTTATATGCTTTGAGAGCTCATATAGCAAGGCTTGTGTGTGAAAAATTCCAATTAATTCTACGCAGTAGTTTTGGGTTGGTGCCCTTTTAAATATGGAGAGCGATAAGCAGCATTTTCGACATATCTTACTGTTTTACTACAGAAAGGGCAAAAATGTTGTTCAAGCCAGAAAGAAATGAACCGATGTGTATAGAGAAGGTGTGTTGACAGTACGCCAGTGCCAGAACTGGTTCGCAAAATTTTTTACACGGCAAAACCTTCACCTCAAATGAGGAGGTCAAAAACCACCTCGATCAGTTTTTTGTCAGCAAAGACCAAAAACTTTATGAGCGCGGAATGATGCTACTACCAGAAAGATGGCAAAAGGTGTTGGGCCAGAACGGCCAATATATAATTTAATAAAGTATTTGTTTATTATACGAAAACTGTCTTTCATTTCCACAAAAAAAAAACGAAATTACTTTCCGAACAACCTAATATTTTTTGTTATATTAAGACTTTTAAAACAATAGAATATTGCTGCGATTTTAGTTAGGATTATAGTGGCAACAACAGCGATTGAAATATTTAAAACATTTTTTTTTCTAGAATCCAGTGCAAAAACTTTGAAAACTGCATTCATTTCCACGTTATTTATAGCAATAATTAAGGTAAAATAAAAATGAAAATAGGTATATAAAAAATCATTCCGGTGCTAATTGTGAGAAATTTCTCTGACCATGTATGACTTACAAAATTGTAATAGTAAGTAAATACCATTCCCGTTTAATGCATTTCAAGACTGAAAGGGTGTATACCAGACGATTTCATTTTATGTTTCCAAAAGACCAGGATGGAATAAAGGTAACTTCATGCCTATAAAAAAAAATCGGAAGATTAGTTTCCACTGATTAACTAAATAAAATTTGCAATCGCATCTCTAATCAATTACTTGAAAGCACACACATACACACCAAAGAAATTATTCGATTAATGACTCGCAATTGGGTGTTACATCCCCTGCTTGTTCCCCTCATCATCCCTCCCCCCATTTATGAAATTATTTTAATTATTTTGAAATCACAATAGGAGCACAGCAAATTTCACTCTCTTCCCGTATAGTTATGCATTTCTATTAGTAATTAGAAAGTATAAATACATTCATGACAAAAAGTAAATTTAAATTATTTCAAATTGCTTGAACTGCTGACATCAGTTATTAAAAACTAAATCATCAATTTCTAAAATTGCATTTTTCTGGCAAGCATTCTTTTCGCCAAGCACGTCAAAATCATGTCAATCGTTTAGACTCGCCAAGTGTTAGCCGTCTTGTATGGATACCGAAAAGAACACAAAAAGCTTTTAGGATTGCAATAAAAAAAACATTAAGAATACATTTGATGAGAAATCGCCAAAAATAATTCACCTTTCAATAAAATCCTTAAACCGTTCATTAATTTTCAGTCTATACTTTACAATATCATCCTGTTTTAATAAGATGTATTTCATCAAAATTTGTAATCATCAAAGAGGCGAAAATTATAAGTCATTCAACCAATTTCGACGAATACATGTTATCATGAAAACATACATTATCGAAATAAAGGATTTCCCCAGAGCATGACTGGCCAAGGCATGTCTCTGGCGTTCAGCAGTCCACGGAGTGTTCAAACACTCTAATCTCGGCTAAGGTCTTGCCATATAAAATATTTTTTCTTCATCAGAGGCCAAAAGATTTATACACCTTGCCACTGCTCGGCTGATGCTTCTCCCCTTCATATCATTGACTATGTTGGCGCCTCTGTGTAGCAGAAGGTGAATTAAGTTGAGCCAGTTTGCAATCTTTCCATGCGAAACGATCTTTTGTACTTGGTTTGAATCGGTGTTCAATGCAAGGGGGATACGCAACAATAATATATATTATATTTATCATATAATTTGAAATACTCGCAACAAACTCTGGCGATGCTCCTGAAACAAAAAATTGATGACTAGTTTGGATATTTTGTTAGGTAAACTGAACCATATGCATATCTATTCCGTTCATGTCGACTGGTTCTTTTTATGAATGTTTCTTCAACATTTTTATATCCCCTGAATTCTAGTTTTCGATTATTTCAATTTGTCATCGGTACGATCGGAGTTTAACCCCCTACTTGGCGCAATTTGCAAAAATAGCCAACAACGGTCTTGCGCCGTGTTTTGCGAAATCTTCAAAAGAGAGGGAACAGATGTCCAATCATTGCGCATAATAAAGGCGGAAGATAAAAGGCTTGCCAGTTTTGGCGCGTTATCTTAACTTGGCGAAGAAGGGGGTAAAACTCCACCTAGCCTTATCTTATTTTCGTGGATTTACTCTGATTATTTTCGTTTAGCCCAACTCCAAAATAAAATCCTTGTATTTTTCCGTCAAGGCAAGCTTGTATAAAAAAAAAGCGCGAGTTGATGCTAAATACTAATTATCAAATTATTCAGCCTGATTTTGCTTCTGCATAAACATTTTGCATTTTTAAATTTTTTTTTGGTTCATATTTTTATTTATTGAAGTTACGTTCTGTTTTATTCTCACACGCGTTTCTTTTTTTTCAAATTTATCCGTGAAGTCAATAATGAAATAATTTTTAAAATTTTATTGCATTTGGCATGTTGGAAAATCTGAAAAGAAAAAATTGAAAAGAGTGTAAAACGCGTCATTTTTCACATTTGATTGTATTTAAAATAAACTGTTATTCATCTAGGTGATAAAACCAGCAATGCTTGGGGTTAAAATTTACACATTATTAAAATTTTAAATGTAAAAAATATTAATAAAATTTTGAAATCTGCTATCGCAAATTTCATGTTATATGTGAGAACATTATTATTTTTAAGTTATTGTTTATCTTAATTAATTTAAATCATTAACCAGTTTAAACCGGTTTGAAGCAATCACGTGACTATTATATTACGCACAAATCGATATTTTGAAAGCCATGGGTTTTTTTTCTACTTCTTGGTCTCAAAATTGTTCGAACTCCAAAACGTTATCTAGAAACCAGATTTTTTTTTGTGAAAATCCGGTTTAAACTGTTTTGGAAGATCCCGTGACTATTTTATTTGCGCAATCGTCAACTTCTAGAAAAGCAATTTTTTTCCCCCATCTCAAAATCGTTCGAGCTCCGAAACACTTTTTGCCATCTAGAAAAACTAATTTTTTTTAAAAAAAAGTTTAGTCAACCTCCTCCTTGCTGTTTCGAGTTCCTTCCCGTTTTCTTCTCTGTGCCTCTTCAAGTGAAAACTTCTTAAGAGCTTGCCTTTATTCGCGTAACAGGAGAATGGGTGGCGGGCTTGATGTTATAATATAGAAAGATCTCTGAAAGTTCAAAATGATTTTGAAATACATTGAGAATATAAATTAAACTGATGATTTCTAAAAATGACGAATAAAAAATATTTGTCATAAGTTATCAATAATTTATCAGCATTTAAATATTTTTTTCACAATAACTGAAGTATGAAAAAAGTTTTGATGATCATTTTGAGACAAACAACGAAATAATTCATTTTAATAGAAAAAATATGAAAATAGATAAATCCATAGTATTTTTTTTTGTTATAAACTGTTATTTATTAGCTTTCCTAATGCATTCTGTTAGCAGTTAAATAATATCCTTTAATTTTACAGCAATAAAAATATATTTATACATTTTGTATAGTATTAATTTTGAAAAAAAATTATTAAAACGGGAGACATAAATTGAATGTAAATGAAAATATTAAAACGAAAAAAAAAATGACAATGAACAAAATAAAAAATAATAAATTTTTTCCAGTTTTTTCGTCGCCTAGCAACAAACGTATTTATAAATTTATTTATTTTTTTTTCAAAATCGTCTGCATCTATTCAATTATATATTTATGTTTAGAAGAAAAAGTTGAAAAGAAATTATATATCTTAAAGAAATCATAAAACTTTGAATTTTAAGATGTTAGAAAAACATTTCTTCTTAGATGAATTGCCCTGAGGTTACTGCGGAAAAAATTGTTGACTCTAGCTGTTTAGAGCAATTAATTGCACATGTTATTTATATAAAGAGGGTGTTTCATTTGCTTGAATTTAGATGGAATGTAATAAAATTAATCCTTGAAATAGTCTGCATTTCTAAATCCATATAAAAATAGGGGGAAAATGTCTATATTTAATTATAAATAATGAGAGTTTTCATCGGATAATTTTTTAGCATCGTTTTTGTGATTTATTTTTCAGTGGAAAAAATTATTTTAATGGAACTCGCGTTATTTGCCAATGCATTTTATATTAAGAGTCCTTTGTTTTAAACTATTGAAGTATCGGGAAAATATTTTATAAAAATGATTCAAAGGAATTAATGCTATGAATCGAAAACAATAAAATTGTCGATTAACCTTATAACTCCAAAGCCATATTATAGAAAAAATGCCAGTTTTTTTTATTTCAAAAATTTGAATCGTTTCCTTTTCTTAGTTTAAAAATATGACAATAATATATGAAGATCTTAAAGAGATACTGGAAAAAGGTAGCAGATAAATATTCTAGTTTCTTTGAGAGATTTAAGAAAATTAGCGATTTAAAGAATCGTATGAAAATTTGTCAAGTATATTAGGTCAAAACCCTTTTCTTGAACTGACGTTTCGGAAGTTTAATTATTGAAAGGGTTAACAAATCATTGCAGGAATAAAACAAGTCTTTAACTAATGTAACTTATGATTTTTATCCTTGTTTAATATAGCAATAGCTAACGGTCCTATCGAAAAGAGTATGAGTAGAAAAGATGTTTTGGATTTAGCATACTTAATATTTTTTTTTCGTCTTTTACTCGGAACCATACATATCTTTTCAAGATTTTTCGTTGGTTAAGTGAAACCACTACAACTTTATCTAAGCTGTATTACTGGAGTTTTTCCTTGTAAACATTTTTCAACATCATTTAAAAATTTGTGAATTATAATAGAATAGTATGTAAGTTTTATCAAAGGAATTTTTTAATTTATTTTTCATAGTAAAGTTTACATCGGTATCAATATCAGTTCATTAACTTCATAACTGAACTTAACTAAATAATTCCATTTCTTATAGTTGTCACCCTTACTCTCGTCGTAACGTCATTAATTTAGAACCATCTGACATTCCGTCTTCTCTCTATAAATACCAGTTCTCAGCTATCGAATACTTTTCAAATCATTAAAAACCCCTTTATGTGTTAAAGTTAGAAAGATATCTGAATTATTATTTATGTATATAAAATGCGTAGTTTAAAACCATTGAAGCATCTATATATACAAATTGAAATTAATATTTAAATAAAAACACGAAGTATATAAATAATTCATTTGAAATATGTAATATTTAAGACAAAATAAATATTTAATAAAAAATAAATTTTAATGCAAATAACAATAGTTATATCAATAAAATATCATTCAAAATCTCTACAAGTGATAAATTAAACTGTATTTGTATCTTTGTGTGAGTTGGCGTTCTATGTGACAAACTGTTTCAGTTGGAGCTCTAAATATGGATTCAAATATAATTTAACAAGTGGAAATATGTTTCTAGACAAGATTTTCTTTTCTCTTTTGAAATTTCATTTAAAAATTGAGCAAAACTGCAAAGTTTTACCGTATTAATTCCCGAAAATGTTGTTATAAAAATAATTTTTAAATAGCTCGAAAATTATAAAAAGTAATAATAATAATTGCAATTTTAATAGCCATACCTTATTTTTCTCCAAATTTCGTCAATATTTTAAAAACATTATTTTGCTTTATTTTAAGCAATAGATAACCTAATTTCTCTGTATTTAAACTTATTTTTATTGTTTCATCAAACAATTATCTACATGATTTTCTTCTGTTGTTGAAAGCTGAAGAAGAAGGATTCTGCTTAATATCTATGAAATATACAAAACGTATAAACAACGTAAATTATGTACAGGATTTTATTCCATCTTGAAAGCCAAAGAAGAAGGATTCTTTTTAATATCTATGAAATATACAAAACGAATAAACAAAGTGAAATTATGTGCATGATTTTCTTCCATCGTAGAAAGCTAAAGAAGAATGATTCTTTTTAATATCTATGAAATATACAAAAAGAATAAACAACGTGAAGTTCCAATACCTCGTAACTTAGATAACAGATGTACCAGGTAATTATTATTGTTATAACCTTATTATGTCATAGGTATACTTTATATTGGGAAAGAATATAAACCTAAGAAACAGAACATATTTGAAACTATTAAAATAACACAGCCTTAACATCAATGGAAATTTAATGATTAAAAATAATTGTTTAGGGAAATCATAGATATTGAGTCATGACTATGGGATTAAATTGAAAGTAAATACATTTTATATGAATTAGTTGATCGCCAAAAGTGTGTTGCTAAGTTGTAATAAAAGTAAATTACTAAAATATAAAATCGATTGAATAATTTTAAGGAAAGTTATTAATTAGAAATGAATAATTGAACTGAATAATGTGTTATAGCTTTCTATAACATCCAATTAATAAAAACATTAATTATACCTATTTTTACACGCAATTTCATTAAGAAATGCTTTAAGTATAACATTTTTTAAATCTTTCATCTACGAAGTAACTATAGTTCAGATTTTCTCTTCTTGTGGTGAGTTTTTAATAGCCTCTTCATCATTTATTGTAGTGTCTTCATTACATTTGCTTCATTTCATTACATTTTGCAATACCCTGCAATAAGTCATACACCTTAGAATATTCAGCAACTCATTGTTTTTGTTAGCCTTTTGAAACCTAGACCACTATCATCATAGATCCATATCTAGCAGATGCCATTATTTATGGCAATGTCTGATGGATATGATAATTCTTGTAGAAGATAATGTAATTCACGAACGAATTAATTATAATTCGTACAAACTTTACGAATTCCAATTGTTGTGAATTCAAGAAAATAAAATGTACGAAACGCCTTTAAAAAAGCAAAGAAAAACGTCATTTCGAAATATCAGTTAAATTCGAAAAACTCTTATATGGATCATACCTACCGAAATATGGAGAGAAAACATCACGCAAATAAAGCTCGAATTCATAGATTTGCAATATATTTTTCAAAATGTAGCTTATTTAAATGTCCTGTTTAAAGAAGATCTGAATATGAAATCGTACTTTAGGGATCCAATTATGCAATCAATAACTATATCTACAGAAAAACCTACGAAATAATAAGAAATAATTTTGAATAAAGTACAAAAATATGCATATAAGTATTTGAAATTCTTTCCAACTACTAAAGCACTGCATTAATTCACTAAAGTTTCTTACATATTTAAAATTCAAACAAAAGACAAAGTTCCATGAGAATATTCAGCCCAACAGTTCCGTTCTTCGATCAAAAATTTCATTGATATTCTTTGGGCAATGTAGTTGGAAGCAAATCATATGTCGTGTGAAATTCCACCATTAAGCAAAGTGGTATAAAATATTATCAGCATATTAGAATCTACATAGTTATTACTATTAAGCTTTTGTTATATTGCTTCTTCGAGATAGTTTTACAAACATAGCTAGAACTATTGAATAGATATTCAATCACTGACCTTCGTACCTTAATAGGAAACTTGGAGAAGAATTAGATGTTGAAAATGAAGGACCCTGAATATTCAAGAATCTTGGTAATAACTTGTTAGGATTTCGAGTTCCTTCGTTGATTCCGGAACATTTTATGATCAGTTATGGAAGTTATGAAAACCTTTGATACTGAGTGAATAGGTGTATTGAAAGATGTCAATAGTTAAAAGAAGTCTCTATTTGGATTTCTGAGCCTTTTGCACTGTCACGATTATTTTCTACAGACTTCCTGCGTTTGTGCTGCTGTTTACTACTAGTCGTCTTTATTACTTGTACATCGTATTTTTGTGTAAAATAAAGCATTTTTGAAACCGAACTTGTTGGAGTTTTCATCATAAAAACCAAACAACTGAATACAGATTTTTCCGCAACATTATGATTGTAGTACCAAAAAAATCAATTTTCATGAAAAACACTTAACTTTATAGAGATTTATCCATGCAAAATAATTACAACTAGGCGCTTTCAAAAACCAGCTTTTTGGCCTTCACATGTTAGGAATATTTAATTAGAAGTAATTTAGAATCAGTTTTGAATTTAGGTAGAAATAAATTAATCATGGCAAACAGTTTTCACAATCGATATTTTATCATAAAAAAAGAAATGCTTAGTTTATACTATATCTGCACAATAAACATAACGCATACTAATTTGTTAGCTATGTTTGCAAAGTAACTTAATTAATTAGCAAAAAATGTTTTTTTACATATTTTTATAATTTAATAATTTCTTTTTTTCTTTATTTAGATTTGAAAAATTCATTTGTTGCAATTTTTCTTTTGTATAATTATTTTTTATCTCATACGCAGTGCTGAGTTCTTTTTATTTCATATAATTACTTATTATATAAGATAAAAAAATGTGTCATGTAATTCTATTAGAAGCAAATGAGTCTCCAAAATATGTCTGAAAAATAATATACAAAAGCAAAACGAATCTGAAAAGTATCGTCTGCAATATGGCATGCAACTAATTACAGCTTTCACTCAGAAAATAAAAAAAAAATCCATAACATCGCCAAATTTTAATTTCTAACTCAATTATTCTTACTTAGATCTCCGAATAAATGATGCCAACAAAGGAAACCAAAGTTTAATAATTACCAGCGCCAATGAAAATTATGTTGTTTATTTAGTTTGCTTTCAAATCTATATTTTTGTCAGATAGAATAATTTTACTTGAATAGAAATAATAACGAAAGAGTGGTGGAATTTCTGACGAAAAACTAAAATAATGATTGTGATGAAAATATCAAAGAGTTTTATGTAATACCTTAAAGAGAAATCTTTGATATAGAATATTTATTATACATTATTTTTCATATTCTCCATCGCATTGTGATTTATGAAACAGTGCATATTTTTGCTAAACTTAACACTGTTATACAAAAATCATAAATAACAGAATATATCGTTCATATAGAAGAAATAAAAAGTATTACACTTTAAAAAGCTATAGATCTCTGATAAGAAATTCACTAATTTTATTCGTAATTTATTTAACTCTCTGAGTTTCGTTTTAATAAAATCGTTTGCACCTCTGTATTGACTTTTAAGATTAAATTTTGAAATGATTTCTTGAGTCATTTTGCAGTTTTTAAGTAATAAATAATTCTTTCAAAATAATTTTTTTTACTATGGGGTGCAGCATTTGCTATAAAAGAACTAGGGATAGGAAGTTATTTAATAATATTCAGATTATTCAAGTTTTCTAATTTTGTGTTAGCTAACAGTATTTCGTAATTACATGTATATTTACTTAGATGTAATAATTTTCATTGCTTTCAAATTTAAAAACTATTTTCGTAATTTCTTTTAAGAATTTTCAACTTGACTTTTAGCATAAGAATTAAGACCCACATATTATTTTGTACTAAATTTCAATAAATGCTTTATTTTAAGATTATTAAAATATAGATATCAGTAATATGTACATTCTCACATGAAATAAGATAAAGAAATCTGTTTAATTTTTGGACAAAATAAAACAAATTTATGTTTCAATAATGAAATACTTAGATCATTTATTTCAGTCTTGCATTAAAACGTAATTTTATTTTTATTTTAAAAATCGCAATGCATGTTTTAATTTCTTGTAAATATGAAAGCGCTATATTATTTTATGGTGAATCGAATCAAGATAATAACAAAGCTTCAATCCTAAGCATCTGAAATAAAAAATAATGACAATATGCAAACAAAGAAATAAGAAGAACATGAAATTAAAATCATTTACAATAAAAAATGCCATTTGAAAAATTTCCAATTATTTTTCATTCAGTGGCTATATATATATAATATAATTTTTAATAGGGTGTTTCAAAAACCTTTACAGCGGCTTTTATTCCTTAAATATTGACAACAGGTAATTACTGTAAATTACAAAGTTGCGTAAAACAAAGGTTCAAAATAAAATGAAATCGATTCAAATTTTCAGGTTAATAAACTCTAAAAAATACAAAATTTAAATTTTTATACGAACTTTGTACAAAACATTCCCATTGCCCCATTCTCTAATAAGACCATATACAAAATTTCAGAATTTTATCATGAAAATTCCCAAAGATATGTTGAAACAAAGTGGGAGAAGAATCAATCAGAAATTAAAATGCAAATGTTTGCAGCTTCAGTGCAGATGACGCTTCGCAGGAATGCATCATAAGGAAATAAAATATGCTTGATATCTTTAGTTTTAAATACAAATTTTAAAATCGATGCTTCATGAAAAATACTTTAAAATTTTATATCATGAATTACAGAATGTAACTTAAAAATAGCACAGGCAATGAACTTGTAAAAAAACTTATGTAATCTTTAACTTAAGTAATCTTTCCTTTATGTTATTATTTCTACACATTTTTAATACTTTTGAATCAATAAATAGCAAAAATATTATTTATTTATTCAGTCACTACTTTATTTGTTAATTTGTGTGAGACCCCTACAACACGAACATCCGACATGATTTTTCATATTGTTACAAACCTGCAATTCGGCTTCCCAGCATAGTTTATTCCATCAATAGAAAGAAAGTTTTACAGTCATCTGAATGGGACTAGCGCGTCGGAGGTTCCAGAGCTTGGCGACGAATTTGGGGGCTTTGGCGCCAAAATAGATAATACCCGAAACTTCGAGAATTTTCCCGATCCGTCCAGTAGGAACCGAGATACGCCTCGAACGTTCCTGATTGGTTGAGAGGCTTCTAGCTCCGCCCCCTGAGACCTATAAAAGGGTCCACAGCTGCCAGAGCAGGCAAGTCAAGTCAAGTCCGAGGACGGGACGACGAAGCCAGTAGTCGGAGAGACGACGGAGAAATCCGAAGAAGGAACGGAGAAGGGAGACGACAAAGCCAGTAGTCAAGGCGACGGAGTAGTCCGAGTTCGAGAACAGCGGAGTCGAGTCGACGAAGTCAAGTCAGTAAGCCGAGCCAGAGGAGTCGGAGAAGTAGAAGACGGAGGAGTCGTAAGCGATGGTGAGCAGCGACGGAGTCACGCTCGTGCTGAACTGAGCTGTGCGCTACTGTCTGCAGTAGATTCTGGT
>JAPMOR010059404.1:5217-15665 GCA_026543865.1 Argiope aurantia
TAGGAAATATTTATAAATTGTTATTGGTAGGAAATATTTATAAATTGCAGTGTCCTATAAGTAGCCAACTATCAATGTAAACAAAGATGAGACATTGACAGGCTGCCATGTATCTGATTTTTATTATTGTTGTTTTGAATTAGAGAAATTGTGAAATTAATTTATATATAAATATATATTAAGTTCAGCATGATTAAAAGGTTATTCTTAATAATAATCGTTAAAAGTGATAAATCAATTAATCACATGACAAGTCATTATTATCATTATACCGATCATTAAGTAATTATACCAATTATTAATGACAATCGCAGTTATTAATAATAATAATTGATTAATTATTTTCACCATAACATATGCATATTGTTTTAAAATTCTTCAAATTTTGTTTATATATTGCATAAAATAATGGAAGATTATTCTTAGATATTTTGTCATGCTTGCTTGTATGCATAATAAGATGTTTATTTAATATAAATGTATGTTACGTTCAAAATGATTAATAAGTAATTAATAATAATAATCGTTAAAAGTGTTAATCATTTAATCGGTTTGATAAGTTATTAATAATGATAATCGTGGCTATTATTAATAATAATTGATTAATCATATTCATCGTAACATATACATAGAAATTTTTTTTAAACTTTTTCAACTCTATTTTATTAATCTACAAATAATGGAAGATTATTATTACTCTATTTTATTAATCCACAAAAAATGGAAGATTATTATTTCGTGATATATTTTATCGCATTTGCTTTATCATAAATAATATTATAAAACTTTTATCTTTCCATTTTTTTTTCTCCATACTCACGTAGAATAATGATCTACTATGTATACATTATTTTAATAAAGTAGTCTCGCTTTATTGATGCAATTCAACAAAGGATAAAATTGTATTCATTCTTTATAAATTACATGCTTTCTTTATTCTAAAAAAATGATGCGCTTGTATACAACCTTGAAGGTGTTTAGTATAGTGCACAGGGAAAATTTTTTATTTCTGAAAGGAAGAATGGAAGTAAACAACGAAACATTGGATAAGAGTTTCTTTAAAATACGGATATTAAATATGGTGTCAATATTAACATTATAATAATTCAAAACTGATTAAAAAAATAAAAAAAAAACTTCTTTTCAATAATTTATTAAATATTTTAGAGAAGAAAAAAGTGTAATAAGTCAGTGATTTCAGTTTCGATTTCAATGGCAAGTGCAAATAATTAATTGGGCTAATTTTTTTTAAACTCTTAATAAACTGGTCAAAAACACTAACTAAACAATAATTTAATAGTAAACAAAACTACGCAACTTTTCTAATTTGTAGGATATAATAATTATTTTTACACCTTAAATTTCGAGCAAGGCAGCAATTTTATATTATTTGCCATTTTCTTCCTTCAGCATATATTAAATAGATATTTAACTAATCAGATTGTTTTTAGTTTATGTTAAGCAATATGACAGCTACAAATTATTAATTATTTTAAAAATGAATACAATTACAACTTTTGAAATAAATAAGATTTATATTTAACGCTTAATTTTCTATTTTTAAATGTTTTCGGATATTTTTTAAATTAATATTTTCAAAAAAATTTATGCTTATTTTTTAAATTAATTTAAAAAAATATATTTCTGCGAATTTTTAAGCAAAAAAATATATTATAGTCCATTATATATTCATCATGTGAAGTATTTTAAAAACTTCAACCACTGCAATTAGTACATTTTTACTTATTATTGTTTAAAAATAATTAATTACTAATAAGATTTTACAAAGTCTTAATGCTGAATTATAATTTTTATTTCATGCTTTTATGAAACAAGGTTTCGTTGATTTATATTACATAAGCGAGTTTCGAATTAGCTTCAAATTTGATATTATTTAAAATTATCTTGGAAAAAATTTCTGAAAAGGCTAGTACAAAAAAAGATGCGTAGAATTGTTTTTAAAATGAAAATGTTAATATAAATAGAGTTGTCAACTTACCCACTCATATCTAATCTGATATGAGCAGCTGTTTAACTCTCGTGCTTTTGGATAATTTATTATTATTTCTAAAAATAATCTCCTTAGTATTTTTATTTTACTTAACACGCGTTCTTGTAAGATTGCTTTTACAAGGGTAGTCTTTTCTTTGATTGATTTGATTATAAAAAATATTTTTTAAACTTTATTACAAATGTCTGAGCTAAATTTGTATTTTAGAAGTATTATCAGATTATGCAATAATAATAAGGGTATTGGGGTAGAAAAAGAAATAAAATTTTACTGAAATGGGAAATTTGTATTTTGAAAAATATATGAAAAATATTAATTGTGTTCTCGTCGATATAAATAAGTAACTTCGAATCACCTTTTTACGGTATCTTAATGTCACTGTATTTTTTTTTTGTTGTTGTTGTTGTTTCTACCCTTTTGAATTTTTTTTTTCTTTTACACGTATAAATAGTGGGATTAAATTACTTCTGCGTATGAGACGGCCATGCACTAAAATGATAAGCCCAATACACCGCAGTTTTAGTTGATATAGGAATAAAAAATACAATGCTATACCAAACAATGGTGTGTGTTTTTTAACCCAAGCATAACTGTTCGGAAAAAATTGAAATATTATACAGTCAACAAAAATAAAAAAAATTGAAATGTGGGAAAGAAAATTAAAAGAGATAAATAAGATTTTAAAAAAGCAGTTAATTAATACAAATTTCTTGAGTGGAATTTTGCTTCCTTGAACCATACAATGCCTTAAGAGCAAATTTATAAATTGCAACAAGAGGGCAATTTTATAAATTTATTTTTAATTTTTAAGAATAATATTAAAAAAGAAAAATGTATGTCATGGAACAATGTATTGCGGCACAGTACAGTGTGAAGCAACATCCTAAAATTCAATTCAAGTTTGAAGTAAATGGCATCAGTAGTAAGGGGCCCCAGGGGCTTACTATGGTTACCCCTGGTCGTAATTAGTGGATTTGAGGTATAAACGAAATATAGGAAGATTTTTTTTCAACATATTTAGCTTCAAATAGGGATTTAAATTTTATTTAGAGTTCAGTCCCTATAGCATTCCCTCAGACTGGTGCTTGGAATTTCAGCCTCCTCTCCCCACCTTCACCTGTTCGCACTGCCACTTGCTTAGAATATTAGGGATCACAGGGGGGAAAAAATACTCTATTATAAAAATTATTCGATATTGACTAAAACTGCTTCAATGAATATATCAATTTTAATTTTTTAAAAATGATGCTTTATCATGACATTATTTTGCATTAAATTAACTAACGATCTCATCATGTGTATAGTTTTCAAATTTTGAAGCCGAAAACATAATTAACACAATTTTCATAATAATTTATTATTTCATGGTATAACGTTCTCTGAGAACCCTAGAAAAGTTATAGCTCACAATAATGAAAGTTATTTGTGAGCTTATACTTTAACAACTTTAAGAATAAGAGGCAATATTAATTTTAAAAAATACAAGTTTCAGTGCTTTATTAAACATAAAAATAACTGCACTTTAAAAATAAGATATACTTCCTGACAATGATTCTTCATTTGATAAGTTTGTTATTCATCTGTCGGCTAAGATCAAAGTGTAAATTGCTCGTCATCTAAACTAGTAAACTGTTACAGGATGTTAGAAACCAGATGATTCTTATGACAGACTAAAGTTATTGACTTTGTCAAACTTTCTTAATGAGGTGGCGTTTATATCGTAGCATGCACTAAGATAGAAAATTGATCGTCCGATTTTCATGTATTAAATTTTGATTTATTTATTGGTTTTTCATAAATATCTCCTAAACGAGTTCCAGGAGCTCATTTCTTTTTCTGTATATTAGAAGAATGGGCATTGATTAACGTTCATAATTTAAATTACACCTTTCGACTAGTACTCATATATACAGGATCACTAAACCTGATTACAAAAAATTATTGAAAAAAAATCACACTTGCATTATTATAAATTATTAAACTATTTCGAAAATTATTGCATCATTATAAAAAGGCATAAGGTTAAATTTGATGTATTATAAAGACGTTTATAAAGATTAAAAAACAAAAAAAAAACCCTCTTCCATCAGTAAATTCTATTGCTGATTTGAGAGTAGTGTCACGGAGTTCTAGAACTTAGGGATCTTAACCTCCAAACATAACATGGCACGGCAACGAGATTACTTAGTAAGGAATGAATGGAGGATTAACTTATTAGATAACAGTTAACTAATGAATAAAAAAATCAAAAAGAAAGAGAAGAAAAAGAAAAATCTACATAATGAATTTCGGCATATTCGACCCCGAGCGAATAAGTAGCAAAGCTATGGTAATGTCCTAGAGATTACGAGGTTGCTTGGCATATTTTGGAAGAGAAATTTGCATCTGAGCACCTTTGGTAGCTCGAAGAATATCATGGTGGTATTCTGATTCTCTCCAAGTTATATTTAATATTTCTACTGTTCATATTAGACATAGCAACTGTGATTCAATATGTGTGTATGAATATCTTCAAATGGCGCTTTGTCTTTTATATAATTCCAAATTGACATTGAATATTAATGACTGATATCAATTCGTAGAACCAAAAAACATTTACCTACGTTGACTCTATTTTGATAACGATTGAATGTAAAATAACTATTTCTCCATTAGTTGCGCAATATGTTGGATTAAAATAAATTTAAAAATGCACCGATTCTATAGTTAAAATTTTACAGTATTATATTCAATTGTTCGTAATAATTTTTTCTAATCAAGGACAGACTTCATGGCGACCCTGCATTTTAGGACCAATATAATTTGTCACCTTCAAAATAAGCAATTTCTATTCTTGTAATAATATGGCACTTAACATTCCATTGGATTTTTCAATAAAAATTTTGACTCGCGGTCAGATGACGAAAGTGATGCCTTAGCCGACATTCCCTTCTCCAGACATTTGGCCCATGATGCTAGATTTAACGTGTACCCGTTCCCCATACACGATGGTTCTTTAGTAAAAGCGGGTTTCGTACTCAGAGCCCTCCTGTCCGAAAGGCGACACTTTGCCATAAGGCCATCGCGACTCTTATAATATCTTACACAAATTATCGGTTGAAATCCTAACATGCCAATACTAAAAATTCACATTTTAGCAGTCTAGTATGATACATAATCTATTAATATCGTTGTACCATGTTAATGAAATTATGCAGTTTATTACATCTCAAAGAATGACATAGAAAATAAGAGACTCAAAGAAGGATGACTTATTTTTAATCTCTCGTCTTCTTAGCTTTTATTAAATGAAAAAAATATGCTATTATTTTGTTTAACTATTTAACCCTAGAGCTAATATTAATGGCTTCCATCACTTCTACCTTTAGCATTCTTTCACATCTATGAGAAAATAATGCTTGTTTCATGAAAATAAATTAATTTCAGTTATTGTTATTAAAATCAGTAATTTTCAAAGACTACAAATATAAAAATCCTTCCTAAAAAATATGCAAATTTATTAAAATGTTAAATAATAGATCAGTAGACAACTACAGCCATAACTTTTTCTATTCCTTAGTCTTCCTGTAATTTCAATCATGCTATACAAAACATAAAAGTATAATGGCGGAAAAGAGGGCGGACCGTTGATCTATTCTCTGACAGGGAATAATAGATTTAGACATTTTTTCTCACTGCATTCGAACATTTCAAGAATTAAGATCACTATCTAAGCATTTTATAGATGTTTTTTATCCGAACCCCCCCCACACACACAAAAAATTACCATTGTATTCTAGCAGACCCATGATACATCATTCTGATAGTGTGGCATGAAAATTTGGATAAAGTTTGCCTGCTCAGTTATTATCCATGTCATCTGACCAAAACTCAAGACTGACAGGTCTGCTCTAGAGCCCATGTCAAGACTTAATGTAAATATCAAAAATTTAAATATCTATCATGAATTTTACATATATGAAGTATTGTCATGGTTTAAACATCTGAAGAACTTTTAGTGGTAGAGGAATGATTGCTATTGAAAAAACAAATGATGAAATCATTCAATAACAATATTCGATGTTTATAGATGGTTTTTTTCATTGATAACTGCTTAGGGTCACAGGGGGAAGACTCCAAGCAGGCATGTCGATAAAAAAAAAAAAAAAAAAAAAAAAAAAAAAAAAAAAAAAAATGTTATTAGCTTCTTTGTTTATAAATAGGTGGGAAAAAATGAATTTATATTCAACTATGGATCAAAATATATTGGAATAATATTGAAACTTTGTCAAGTATAATTCATCAGGTTCCTATCTGTCTCATTAATTACATTTTTTAACAATATTTGTAAACGCTGCCTAAATAATATTATTTAGAAACTATGTAATCATGAATCACAATAGATTAACACATAATTATAGATACATTTTAATAAAATTATTAAAATTTTTAAAAAAGTAAAATAAAACGCCAGCATGTGTTTTAAATAAAAAGTAATGTTGGAACTAAAATGATCAGCTAATTAAAAAAGAAGCTTTAAAAAGCTCAATGCCAATAACCAAAGTGTCTTAAAAATACTTAAGAACAGTATGAATCAACTTATCCTGACTCTTAACACAGACTTATAGAATAAGAACAGCTCACGTTTTGCATTTTATTATTTCTACAAAAGAGAAACGCAAATAATTCCCATAAGGGCAAATAAACTTCAGGATCTTCTAACCTTTCTCTCATCTGACGGTTAATTCATACTACTCATTCTCACGGGAGCCATCTATTAACGAGCATCCTTGGAGAAATTTCATTTGAAAAGACGAAGATGCATCGCTTTTTTGTTTATTTCATTCCACGAAGTCGAGTGGAACGCTTTTTGGTGGTCCAATCCCTCTGGGTGTGAGTCATTACACAGCCCACAAGACAGAGAGGCGGGAGATAAAGAAAACGCAGCGCCAGAGAGAAATGGCAAGGAATAACATTCCACTCGCGTTATTGGATTCGAGTCTAATCCAATTCGATTATCCGAGAAGAAAATGGAATGCCTGGGAAGTGTCCCTCCATCCCTAATAGTCGTCTGCCAGCAACACCTGGGACTGGAAACAATTTTGAAATCGAAAAGGGAGTTAGGCCACCCCCCCTCACCTCCTGGAGTTCGATACCTAATAACGAGGGGATAGTATCGATCCTTTTCCTCAAGAACGATCTTTCGATGGGTCTAAAGAAAGAGTATTAGATGACCTCGGGAATTCAGGGGGGCCTTGCCAATATCTAAAATAGATTGCAGCCTTAGATATCTATTAAAGTTTTTTGGCAAGATTTGGTCTCCGGATTTTACTCGGAAGGTCGCTTTTCTTCATTTCGGAAACAATAGAATTCCGTTTTTTTTTTTAATTTTTCTTTAAATAGAATAGAGACTTCAATAGATAGAATAGAGACTCCAATAGAAGAATGTTGTTCTCCGTATAATGCACTTTCTTTTTATAGTCCAACAGCCTTTGGCTACCAGCTAGTTCGACGGAAATACCTTTTGGATTTAATTTCAATTAAATCTCTTGCGCATAGCTTGATATTCATGATTCCCTCATCGAAGGACTTTTAAGTATCAAATTGTTGGACATTAAAATCGTATAATTATGATAAATAACCTTTCACCAATCTATTTACAGTGTGTCTTCTTAATGAATCGAAAATGGAATCTAGTCTTACTGCATCATAATACCATAAAAATTTGTGTCTGTATTATATTTCAATTTGTACATGGTTTTTTATATAATGTAATTTCGATATCTCATTTCTCATGCAGATTAAAAACATGATATTTATTTCTTAGCTTTCAACAAAGGAATAAAATCATATGATTAAATATATAATGATTTTTTTTCTTTAAATTTCATTGTAACAATGAAAGCTAACGGTAAAAATTTTGGAAAAAAAATTGTATGATACTTTAAATACCTTCAATAGAAAAGCAATTTAAAAAATTAGCTTTTTATAATATTACCTTTGTGAGTTATCACTGAAAAACGCTAAAATTTCGCTTAATTTTTTAATTAATTAAATTTTTGGAAAAAAGTCGTCACGAGTTACACATTTCCATCCTTCAAATATATCGGTGCCAAATTTTTGAATTCTAGATAGTTCTCTATAAAGCCAACACATATTCTTCTTGATCTATTTAAAGAGATATATGTAATATAAAAAGAAAAAGTACAAGGTGACAATAAAATAAGTCGCTCTGTTTGGAGATATTCTATGTGAAACATTATTTGATTTAAATGGAGGAGGCATGGTGCTCTTTAAAATATCGTTTATTTTTTACGATATTACAGATAAGAGTTCCATTTTCTTCCATTATCAAGATTTCTTTGAAATAACCGCGGCAAGCAGAAGAAAAGGCAAGAAACAGGAAGCAGAGATGCCCAGTGCAGATATTTCTTATTTAATTTGGACAGGAATTTGCTGATGCCGTCTTTGGTTCGATATAATGGGAAGACAAAAGTCATTGTAATTCAGAAATAAAAGTGAAGCCCGAGTTTATGTGAGAAAAAATGATTATATTTAGAAGGAGAATAAATTGAAATTATTTCATGCATGCATACATATAGTAATATAAAAGTCGCCCACAAGAGGTTAATTTGGCTCTGTAGAAATAGGAATTGGATTATTCAGAATTTTTTTAATGCAGGCGTGATTACAAATAAATATATAAAAATGAATAGCACGACATGAAACATAAAATAATCCTTTATTAATCACCATTAAAATACTCTGATTTCTCTGCAACATCTTCACTTCCTGTATTCCCTCACCCCCTTTTTTTCCTAGTCTTTCATTGTTCGAATCATTGAACCTCTTTGTTACTGTAACTTTATTCTACTTTTTCGCACAGAAATTCTCTTTCCAATCCTTTTTGTAAAGTAAATTCGCTTGATGCCATTCATTAGTTTCGTCTACTGATCTCTCTAAACAAAGAAAGCCCTTTATTGCCTCCGTACATTATTATATTGTTCACAAATTTGACTTGATTTTGATGTATTCCCACGATGTAAATTTTCCTGAACCCAAAAATTATATATTTTTTAAAATTTTGTCTGCATCTCTGTGAACATGATAGTTATCTTCATATATAACTACTGCCCTTACTACTTGCAAACTCAACTAGCTATTGTCCTTAAATCAATATATGACCTTAAATCAATTGTAACACTAAATACGATATTTCTTAAATCTTTATAACAACTTCTTTAAAAAAAAAAAACTTTTTCTGTTTTGACATCCTTGTTCATTAGCACAAAAACAAAAGAAAAAAAGTAGCAAATATCAGTATGTGATTATTCATTCACATTTTACATTAATGTAATGTTTCATTGGGACTGAAGCCACTTTGTCTGATGGGAAAGTTCGGAGAAATGGAAGTCACTTCAGGCATCGTCATCGTCATCTGATTGTTGTTCAAAATTATTAGATTCGTCTTAAATAGTTTTATTGTAATTTCGAAACTGGACGTTAACGTAACTAAACAAACAAGTAAAGTGACTGAAGCGCCACAGTACTCTGAATTTCGAAATCAAAGAAAGTACATAAAAAAACTATAATCTAATCATTTAATAACTTTATAATAAATAATATATAACAGCTTATCTAATTTATTTTTCTTGCTTTCTAATTAAATTATTCCTATTTTGGGGAAGATTTTTTTCCCCCATTCAAATAAGAATTCATAGCACATTTGATGTATTTACGAATTATGCGTAATTTTTATATTGAATTATAACATTTAAAATGAGATCTGACGCCCTCTGAATAAATATTTTTAATGAATGTAAATATGAGGTCTTTCAGTAATTTCTAAAACAAAGATTTCCTTTTATATATCATATACTAAATAGATGTATGGTTAAGAATCCAAAACTTATCCATAATGAATTTAGACTTGCTTTGATTTTATATTTTTTTTCCATGGAGGCAGTTTTGTACCTCTTTTACTGCATTAATTCTACGGTAGTATTTAACATTTCATACTTTATCAATAAATACAGACGAATGTGTAGAAAGAAATATGGGAAAATATAAATTTAGTTAACAGAATAATAAAAACTTATAGCCCAGAATAAAATAAATTTATGGCAAATAAGTCTTTCATTACTATACGCTACGAAATATATATCGTTGGAAGAAAAGAGAGATTTAATAGATTAAGAAAGTTTTGAGTAAATTAAAACTCTAGGTTAGGGTTTACAATTTTTCAAGAGTTTAAGCATTGTGCACTATATGTTGTGAATCAAAATGATATTTTAATATCTGTCAATGCATGAAAATGAGAGAAAAAATTAAGTATATTATATAATTCATTTTGCTTTATGCAACATATAATCTTAAATAAAAAAAAATTGTTCCAACTCTTTTATAAAATTTTATTTAGAGATTAAGACAGCGCGATTATGTGTTATATTTTACAACA
>JAPMOR010059428.1:0-22423 GCA_026543865.1 Argiope aurantia
TAATATCCGGAGAAAATTTTCACGGAAATGGTTGTGTCAGGAAAGAGGCAAGATGTCGATTATTTTTTCGAATAATCGACATCTTGTTGAATATTTAATTCTTTTTTGCACTTTAGAATTTAAAGATAAAACAAGTTAAAGTCAATATTAAAATCTCTTATTTTAATTATTAATTCGTGAAATTTAGTTTATTTCAATCCGATTTTTTAGGAGAAGATCCATAACATGCATTTATATTGCTACACATTTGTAATGTTGCTTCCTATCACGGTAAGTTATATCACTTGAAATACCGTTTTATAATCAGCTCTGTTAGATGCTGATCGGGAGTCCAATCTGTGATCCCAGAGTTTGGAGGCAAATATTACAAATATTCGTTAAGTTTCATTTCTTAATGTATTTACGAAAGCATTTTAATCAATAAAAGTTTTTGTTTGCTTTTTCAGGGGTTAAGCTACAGAAAAGTTTATATAGCAAAGCGGAATTTAGTTTGAAACTTCAGTGATGACTTTATTCGGTAGGTAAAGTCAAGAATAGGGATTGCAATATCGGATCAAAAGTTCAATACCGGTATTCGGTATTTTTTAGATTCTTAACACGGGTAGTAGAAATTTTAGAAAAAGAAAGATAACATAGATGTTTCTTTGTTTTATTTGCCAGTTTTACAGAGTATGTAAATATCACAAAAAATAATTTGTAACTTACAGATTATAACAGCATATAAAGAATCACAAAAGATTAAAAGAACATCTTATTTATATAAATCACAAAAAAACAAAAAAAAAATGTACATATCGCTATTCATTTTGTAGTACTATTACAAATTTTTGAAATGTGATTTAAAAAAAAAACATAATGCATCAATTGTACAGTCATTAAGCCTTGAACGTAATTTTGTGCAAAAATGACAGGCAATCGAAAACGCTCTTTCAATATCTGCGCTAGTTAGTGGTACTCTTAGCAATGAGTGACATACTTTTTCCCAAGAAATTACCTGTAAATCCCTCATCTGCAAATAAGTCGATTTCTCATCGGATGGTTTCGGATATAGTTGAGTATTGTATTGTATCTTTGTTTGTTGAATTTTCTTTTTTATTTTTTTATTTATCGCTAATTCTAATTTTTGCTGAAGAGACAATTGTCTTTTACTATCGATATTAGTGTCATCAAAATCTTCGATAGTCGTAACGAACTCATCTGAGTGTGGATAGGTTTGTGGTTAAAAAATTTTAAGAAAATTTACTATAAACTTTATCAGATTTGAATTGGTTAGTCCAATGTTTTTTTTTTTTCATTTTAAAAATCATTATAATTATGTCAATACATTTTCTATTTCGGTATGCCTTCTTATGTGCGATTTTACAATGTAATATATAATATGATGTGTGATTTTCTTTCAGTGATTTTTACCCGAAATGTATTGTTGCATTAGCTGATAATAAATTAGAAACTCACCGAAATAATGCCTCAACAGCCAGCTCTATTTTAAAAATTAATTTGTAGGTTTAAGTCGATTATTTCTATTCGGATTGGATTTCTCAGTTTCAAAATTTATTCCTTCATTAGGAGTAACTGTTCCAACATGTTTTAGAATCTAATATTAACAAATATTCTGTTTTATTTTAAATTAGCATATATTTTTTTAATATGGCATTTTTTGTATGAGAACGTTTAAATATCTTAACAATTTTTCGAAATTTATAAATTATAGGAAGCAATTCTTGATGGGTAAATATTTCAGCCTCATTAGCAAATCCTCTTCAAAATTTACAGTGTCATTATCTTCATTGTCAATATCACTCTCACTCTCCTTCTCATGAAAGTCGAAATCTGAAGTTTCTATATCAACAGTATTTGGGTTCTTCGGTTCGTTGTGATTTTGGTATAATACATTTATTATTCCTTATTGAATTCCATGAGCATAACAGAATTCCTGATTTACACCAATCAACTTTCTAACTTTTTTCATAACTGTTGCTCCTTCAGTCGAAGTGGATAGAATTTCTTCTTTGAAGGATAATTAATATTTCGCTAATTTAGATTTAAACACTTCCACACATTTTTCGGATAGCATACTTCCCGAGTCATATGTAAATCCTATATTAAAATTTTTTTAATGAATATTTATATTTAAATAGCGTCTATATCTTACACTTGTCCATTCATCAAATGTAAGACTAAATTTTTACCCATTTACACTTAATTGTATTAGATCGCGTTTCGAAGAATTGCGAACACCATAACTGTAGTTTATAAAAGTTCTTATAGTGTTAATCGATTTGGTACATTTTTAAAACCCCTGGAGGCTAGTGATTTTCTTAATTCACTAGAAGTGCAAAACACTCGAAATGGCAAACTATCTAATGCTGTCATTTTACAAATAATTTCATTCAATTTTTTTTTTCAAAATAATCTAAAATTTCTGATGGCTTGGGCTTAGAAACTGCGCTTAAATTTCTAACTTCATCGCAATTAGATTCTTTCCTTTTTGACAAATTTAAGTCATATTCAGTTTTAAAATGTTTATGATGTCCGCTTGTACCTCCTCCGTTCAATTTAATAACTCTGGAAATATTTTTACATTGTGCCACTATATTCTTTTCATCATATAAATAATATAACCGAGCCGAAGTATTTTCAACAACTGATTGTTAATGTTCTTTAAATTCATTCTTATTCATTATAATAGGTTATTATATATATATATATATATATATATATATATATATATATATATATAATTTATAAATCTGAAAATATTTTCAACCTTAAAGTATGATATGCAAATAAAATGTTAATAACAAACTTACTAATTAAAAAAATATCGAAATATTACCACTTTCTTCCCAACTACATCCTTTTTTCACATATACGAATATCAGACAACGAATCCTGCGCGTGTGCCGTATCTCTCGGAGCTGTAAAAGTTTTGACCGGCCTCCTTGGATGATTGACATACTGTTCGTCAACGGATTCTTAGACGACCACATTTCAACGATTCAATCGCATTAAAGAGTGACACGCAGAACGATAAGCGCATTTCTGGTATTCAACTTTGGATTTCCCCCATTAGATACTTTTTAGTTCCATTTTTTCTCGTGTATGTGAGTTTTGTGTTTTTCATGAAAGTATATTATTTTAACACAAAATTTCGTATTCATATGTGTAGCGAAAAGTGATAAAAAAGCTTTCAGTAATGGTACGTAGAAAATTTTACGTAATATCATTAAACATTGTGACCAAAAAACCGAAAACTGGGAATTAAAATATTAATGAAAAAAATTAATAACATATTAAAAAGAAACATTTTGATATAAAAAGGAACATTATTATTTTATAAAAAAGTAATTAGCAACTTTTAAAAACAGAATTTTTTGATTAATTCTTCATAATTTAATGTTTGTCCTTTATAGTAAATAAAAATTGCCCTCAGATATTTTACTCTGCATTAGTAACTTTTTCCTTCTGTATTACTAATTATCTGTAATGTTTGCGTCTCATAAAACAGCGAGTTTTTATTGTTAAATATAAACATCTCCTCCTTTCACCTTTCTTCTCATCCTTATTGTGACTAATTAAAGCCTTCCTAACGCATTTTCAAAAGCGCGGAGGGTTTTACAATGCGCAGTCTAACAGTATTTTATCAGTTCTCTTGATTGTACGATTTAACCTTGTATTCACAGTCTAATTAATTTCACCCATTAGGGACACAAAAAAAAAACGTATACTATTTTGCTATGTATGCTATGCTTGCTCCCTGAACATAGAGTGGAAAAAATTCTACAAAATACTGAAAAAACTATATTTATACTTGTGAATACTGAAATTACAAAATTGTACATATCTCTCAAAATGGCTCAAAATACCTATATTCGGTATCCCGGTATTGCAATCCCTTGTCAAGAAAATGCATTTAAACTCATCTGTGAGAATTGTCTTCTTCTAAATTTCGAAACTTAGAAGTGCAAATTTCTAAATTTCGGTTCAAAATTGAATAAATAATTAACAATGATTAATATATATATATATATATATATATATAGGGTGTTTATTTAGTCCCGGACCCATTTTAATGTTTAATAACTCATAAAATAATGAAGATATAAACAAACTTATGGCATTTATTGATGGAATAAATCCTATATTTTCCTTTTCAGGTTTGAATATTTTTACTTTTGTAAATATCGTCTGCGCGTGTGGTTAATTTCAGATAATTTCATTTTCCAGTCTAGATATCTGTACTTTTCTAAATATCGTCTGCTTATTAATTGCATTATTCTCTCTTTTGTTTTTGGCAACTATTGCAATGTTATGTTTACTTTGATGTGTTTCTTCTATGTAGTACTTTTGTATGTGATGTTTTATTCGAGCGGATATTAAGGAGAATGCGTACACCACAAGAGAAAGCACAAAATTTATTTTAAAATTGAATAAATAATTAACAATCATTAACAATATATATATATATATATATATATATATAATATTCGGAAATGATTTAAGATAAATTGAAAAATCGATTAATACATAATATTATTAATAGAAAAAATATGACCTAAAAGATCTCCCAAAACAGTCTAAATAATCAATATCTTTAATAAAAGACAAATAAAGAGTAAAGAAAGACCATTCATAATATTTTCGAAAGAAATTAGAATTTTTTTTATTTCCTATGCATAAAAAATACTAAAAAAAATTTGGCTAGTGGTAATGGTAATTTAAGGTACACAGGGTGTCCCAAAAGCCTTGATCGCTTAACTTCTACCAGGATTTCTCGACAGTGATTGGCCTGAGATTATGAAAATGTTCATTGTTCTAAAATTGATGCATAAAAACTTCATATTTCGGTCAGATTCTTCGAAGAAGATATGAACGTTTATTTATTTATTTAAAAGTTGAAGTGTCAAGAGTATTTCTCAGAATATGATTCTTTGAGGCCAAAGGACTATGTAAAATTTAAAATTCGTAATTTTTTCATAAATTTTTTATTGACTGAAATAAAATAAAATATTTTTATTTGCATCATTTAAATATTTTGAAAGTAAAAAATTAATTTTACAATGAATCAGAGAAATTTTTGTTGAATAATTCTTTAAGATATTATATAAATTATTCTGCAGTGCACTTATAATTTCAATGCCAAACGACTCTGATTTCAATTTTCATATTTAAAAAAAGACATGGTTAGCTTCAATATAAAAAGCTTTTATATTGATTGCAGTTTAACATTTCCACTTTAATTTAAAATAGAAATTTTATGGATACTGAGTGAACATTTGAGAAAGTTGTACAATGAACAGAACTGTTTAAGGCCGACATAAAAGTATGACTGAATCATATAACTACCAAATATGAAGATCAAAAATATTTTGTCGAAAAAGCTGCTAATTGAACAAGTTACATTAATTGAAAATTTTAGCGATCATTAATACTGGCGAACCGACTGGTCGCCAAAGGCGGCTAGTGGTAAATAAATATAATGGCATTTATGTATAAAATATAAATAAAGACATGTTGTAGGTGAAATTCGACAGATGTCACAACAAAGAAATATTTTTAAATGATATTAATAACAAAACTATATTTCCTTCATATTTGTTTTAATTAACCCTTATATTTGCTATTTGTCTTTGAAAAGAATTTCATATTTTTGAAGCGATATTTCGGGAGACAATGTGATCTGGGATCTTTAACATTAGGTCCACGGAGCAGAAAAAGACTAAGGATCACAAAGATAATTGAAAGCTGAGTACTGAATTTGCCTTTGTATTCATACTCGATACGCGACACCTTTGCTCAAGATATAATTCGTTCATTTTGACGGGCGCAGGATCTAATTTTCACGCTATCACGTTGTTATAGCATATAAGTTCACTGAATAATTTCTATTATGGCTTTAATATGAGAACTCGAAATCATATTTTTATATATTATAAGCTTATTTTTCACTCAGAGGTGTCATACTTGAACTCGTTTCTGAAACCATTATACTAAAAAAAAAAAAAAACATTACACACCATTACACAAAATTAAAAATTTTAAATTAATTATTTTTTAACATAATCTAATCACATTTCTCCCACTCTATATTACCTAATTTGGCGGATCGTTTCAAACCACTTCGCGAATTGGCCGGCCAATGCCCTAAATCAAGAAAAGATCGAACATTGGCCGGTAAGTTTGCAGCAACATTGGTCAGTTCGCGAATTGGCCGGTCAATTCGCGAACTGGCCTATTTCGGGCTTTCGCCGTAACATAAAAAAAAATGACTGGTTCGTTTTTCCTCTTAAAATCCAAGTATTTAAAATATGTGATTGACAATATTTCAAAAATGTGTAAAATGACAAACTTTAGCTAGAATGTTTCAATCGTCTGATTTATAAATGCATTATATCTTCTTCAATTAGACATTACATTAGAAAATTAATTTTTCATTTTGAGATAAATCCTTTTTTACCAATAATTTTATTAATGTACTTTCTTTCACGGAAATGCAAACATTCCTTCAGTATTGTTTGATTTGTTTTGATATTATACCATGCAAGGCTGTAACTTGCACTATATATTAAAAAAATCATTTAATTACTTTCCTAATTGAAAAGTAGTCAAAAAGAATTTGAAATATAAGTACTTAAGATGGTAGACATATGAAATTTTAGAAAAAATAATATTTAGAAATGTGATAAATGTTAAAGCACCAAAATGATAATCGCAACAGCTTTCAAGGTATTCTTTTAGCAGAGTAAAATTGCCTTAATATCTATTTATATAAAACTGATAATGCAAAAAGATTGGATTTTTTTTTAAAAAAACATATGCTTAATTGAATTTTTTGAAAATGGGACACCACTGAATATAACTTTTAAATTATTGAAGATTGCATTTTTTTTCATTGCTTCAAAAAAAAGAAAAAAAAAGAGAGAGGCAGAGAAAGTGAGCGTACTCTTCAATAATGAGGACTGGACAACTAATAGAAAGATACCAAATAAATTCAATTATTATATTTTCAAAATAGAATTCCTTACTTTAGAAGAATCCTGTATGAATGATGTTATATCTATTAATAGTAACTAAATAATAGAATTTTAAATTTATGCACTTTTTATGTAATGCATTTCAACCAAAAATAATCCTGCTGTCTATTATTTCAAATAAGACATTACTCTCTCCCCCCGAAAAAAACGTACTGTCCATTTTATCACATTTTTATGAAGAATGTTTCTTACACAAATACTGTAAATCTTATGAATCCTTATCACGTAATAAATAGTGCTGTTTTAAAGAGAATATGTTATTTTTTAGGTATAATAGGACAAGACATATCTTCTGGCTTTTAATCCTGCTTTCATTAAAACAACCTTATAAATTAATAAAAAAATGTTTGTAAGTAGAACGATTAGCACACAATGATCCACAGAATTTCCACCCAATGATCATTCGACAAACAGTCGTTTACTTTACAATTTTGTACCTAAAGAAGGATTTTGAATATTTTCAAATGAAAAATAGTTTGTTGTTTTAGAAATGTGTGATTAAAAATGCACATTTTTAAAAAAAGCAAAGTCTGTATGTTCCTTCCTTTTTCCATTGCATACCCTTTACGGATTGTACATAGGAAGAGTCAGAAAGAAAAGAGGGTTGGAAGGGACACAATGTCACTGGGCTAAAGGGCAGTTGACTTTGTTAGATAAAGCGCAATGGCAGAAGGATTTTTCTCGGTGATTTATGGTGCTTCCATCAATTAATCGATGAAAAACTGTTTGCACGGGAAATGGAGAGGTATCGACTGCATTGATGTGAAAGCATTTTTCCTCTGACATTATCCCTTCTATGCTAGGGAATTGAGACTGCTTTGACTAAGAGGCGAAATATTGAACTGGGATGAGGAAATAATTGCACTTTTATAAATAGAGGAAAATCAATTTTTAGAATATATTTTTGCAGATATATCACATTTTCAGAGTAAAAATAATGTTAATAATAAAAAAATAATAACTTTGAGAATTCATATACTGCTTGTAAATTTTTCTTTGCTTCCATATCTATTAATCGCTTTAGAAATATTTCATGTGGGAGTATTAAAAAAGTATTAAATATATTTTCTTTTTGAAGTTTTAGAAGTTATTTGATTATTAAGATAAGATTTTAAAAATAAATAGGTCCATTGATTTTTCTTACATTCCAAGCATTGTTATCAAAATATATTATTTATTTCGCAAGTAAAAATATGTTGTATTACTTTTTCTGCAAACAAAGAGAGATATGTATTGATTCGTATGCGATTATAAATATCTGAAAGTTTATTTTACACCGAAAAAATAATATCCAAAAATTGCACTTTTACTTTCAAATGAATAACATATATATTTTCCCTAGTATTTACTATCTTTTTATTTCAATAAAGAAGTTTCAGAATGAAAAGAATTACAATGTGTTTTTTCCATTATTTGAAAAAATTTATTAGAAAATATGTTACTAATCAAAAAGATGCAAGAATGTATTCTTAAATTCATAATAAATATTATATTTGAAGAATTAAAAAAAAATATTTTCCCCTGAATCAATTACTATTTACAATGTACTATTCTTTTAAAAAATATGATTCCTAAAGTATACTTATTTAAAATGCAAGCAAGTTTTGTTTAGTTTGAAACTGCTTTGTTCTTTCTTCTTATATGCAATTTAATAAAGGAAGAAGCGTTTATATCAAGAGAGAAATGTTATGCTTTCGACAAAAAGCGTTGAATATTTGATTGACCCGGTGTAATTATATAGTTCAGAATTTTTTAGAGTAATCATCTTTACGATACATCTATTTTTTTTGTATGCAAATATTATATCAAATTATAGACTTAGAAGCAGATACTCAATTTTTTAAAATTATTATTATTATTTAGCACTAAAAAGCGAAAACGGAGAATGTCCAATGTTCATTTAATCTAATTTTCATAGAGCATATAATGTTCTATTATCTGACTGTATATATCTATTAGCGGTTATATATATAAATGTTCTCAATCTTTTTGCAGATAATTTCTGTAGGGAGACGACAATTTTTTGATTTTGTTATTGATGAATACGCTGAGAAATCCAGAGAAAATTAGGCTCCAAAAGTTTATTTTTTTTCGTAAAACTATTTTTTTTCAAAAGAAACATGAAATGAAAGAAGAAAATTGTATAGTTATTATTTCCTCGCATACAAAATTTTGAAAAAAAAAATGCCTTTGTCAGAAAATTTAATTTTGTCAAGTTTTTGTCAATTAAATTTTTTATTTTTATTTATTTATTTTAGGTTCAAAAAATTTAAGGACTCTCTTCATTTTATACCTTATCCAATCACCCCATCTCAAAATATCAATAAAAATATTAAAAAAAAACTCGAAATGTTATTTTTGGCTCTCTTACTACATGCATAACAAATACAAAAAAGGGCAGAGCTATATGAATGAAATTTGGTATGCAGTTTTACCTTTCAAAAAATTAAAAATTTACTTGTAAATTATAAAAACTTCGGTGAATTACTTAGCAAAATATGTCATGATATTAAAAACTTCTGCTGTTTTATAATATTAATTGAATTTTAAAGTGGCATAGAAAAGTTTTGTGGAAATATATGCCTCTAAAATATTCAATAAAATTTTTAAAAATTCGATAATTTTTTTTCATTAAAAATACAATTTGAATTCCGAAAAATTTATTCTTAACTCCAATTACTTCATACGTCTGCCTGCGTAACTACAGAGTCTGACTTTTAGGTTTTTGAAACTTTTTTGTATCGCAATGTTCAATCAATTTATAGATTTCTTATTTATAAATATTTACATGTTAAATCGCCAAGATGTGTATTTAATCAGACATAAAAAACAGCACGTAAAAGTTGCTAAACTGTAGAATTAAAAAAAGGCCCCACCCAAGGATGTTATAACTATTAGGAAAGCAGATATTATTCTTATCATATGCTCGGAGTTGGAAAATAATTTATTTTAGAGAAGCAATAGCACAAAATAAAACTGTAGATCCCTACAGCCGAGTCACTTTTTAAATATGTTAAATAAAAATGCATATAAACACGAAATTATTTCTTAGTTCCTTTCAAATTATAGCATATTTAAATTATGACGTAATTCAGCATTTCAGAAAATGAAGTATTTATATAATTAGTAACAGATGTAAGTAAACTATTTTTTGCGAACTTCAGCCTAAAAATATATCTGGTATCACCTGGTAAATGGTATCATCATTAATCAAGCAATGCCTCTGCTAAAAGAATTTATTTATTGAGTGGGATTATCTAATGGGAAACCCTATAGATGTCATTTTAGGTTTGTGGAAGGGTTTGTTTAAATTGTTGTTGGAAGTAAAATATTAATATGGAATATAGGTATATATTTGGTTTCCTGTCACTTGCGCTCCGTCTCATTTGTTCTAACTCATTAAAAATCATTGTCATTTGCGCTCAAGCTTTAAAAAGATACCACATTATAACTTTTATCTTTGCATGTAAGATTAGGCGATTTTAGAGTGTACGCCATATGGAAATGTATAACTGTCAGAATGAGAATGATATTCCATGTTTTTAATTTTTAATAATGTTATAATAATAATAATTATTTATTTTAATAATGTTTTAAATTTTTAATAATGTTATTTGTAATCTGATCTAAAATTTTTTGATTTGTTTAGTTTTAAGATAATTTATAAATTCCATTATCTCTGTGAATCAGACAGGCGTGAGTTAATCGCTTCTGTTCTTGAAAGAAAGCTTGATATATCTTCTGTTACTGACTTTGACAGAAAGTTCTGACCAATTGACGGAGTTCCCGACTAATTTACGACTAATTTGGACATCAATTTTCTGACAATTGCGGAACGTCTACGTAGCCCTATCACTGGTATTTACACTCACCCAATGCACCTGTTAAGCTTGTGCTGTTGAATGGAAATTCCCCAACTCTGCTGTTTCTTATCTGGAGAGAAATGTAAGACACCTGTAAAGCATGTGTCAAAGTATTATTAAAACTGGTTTTGAAGGGTTACCTGCCGCATTCTAAATGGGGTGAGAGCTGAAATTCCCCTTCTGCCCTTTCAATGGCGGAATGTGTGGGGATTAGGTACAGTTTTCGGAGAATCGCAGAGTTACCCCTTAGCTCACATGACAGTAGTGATAATGATTTGAAAAGCTGCGTTTTGAATCTGAGTTTTGTAGATCAGGAGAACGTTGCAATTAATTCGTAGGTGATTTTACTGTTTCAATTTTGGTTTGCATTTCTAAAAGAAGCCTCATTGAAGAATTAAGACATTTCTGTTTCAAGGCTTCAGTGAGGTTCTGTTTGAGAATTATACCTAAAAAATTAGGCAAGAGACACATAACCAAGTTCGGTTAAGTTCATCTTATGTAGACTCCTCAGTTTAAGATTTAATCATTTAAGAACTATACGATTGAATAATCTGTAAGCCTACAAAGGGAATGCAAATAGCCTGCATTTTAAGATACCCGAGGTTCATGAATTTGTCGAAATGAAAATTAATGATTAGTTCTTTGTACAAATGACTCAATACTCTTTGAATTACAGACTCCTAATAGCCAATTACGGAATCTACAGAAATGACAGACAACTTAGTTATCATGTTGTTTGTATATTTGAAAAAAAAATGCATTTAAATAAAATTAGTAATTGAGAATCATGTCAATTCTTTCCTGTTAGAGAAGGAATTGAAAGTATTACTATTAAAAGTAAAACTGCTAATCATGTCCCCCTCATATCAAAATTGTATTTGCCTACATGTGAATAAGAGCAAATTAGAAGCAGTAGTGACGCAGACAAAGCAACAAATTATTGGTTCTGGGCCACTCGCGCTCAGTCACATTTGCACTATATCCTTAAAATACTCCGGGCCTGATAATGATACGAGGCTTCCTTGAGAAATTTGATGATAACTATTACCGCGTTTCAGACGAATGTTGAAAATAATAAATAAAATGAGAGAAATTTGCTTTATTATGAACGAAGACATTATGACATTATTTGCTTTATTATGAAGAATTTACTATGAACGAAGACATTTATAAAATTCTTAATATTGATGTGCACAATAAAAATTTAAGCTAATAAAGTGAAGTATATTTTTTATTTTAAGAAGATTTAATCTTCTAATATGTTATGGTTAAAATTTATTTAACAAAATGAGATGACAAAATACATAGAATATGCTTTAAATTCAAATATAAATGGATATCAATAATGTTTAGTTCTTTCACTATGTATGTATGCTTGTATATATGTATATTCCACAAGCTGATACTTGAAATTAGATAATGTATTTTTTACGTTAAAGTTGTTCAAATAAGTGCATTTTTTGTAAAATATTATTAAGTTCATTGTCTAAAATTAATAAGAGAAAATCCCTATTAATTATTTTGGAAATAATTGCTGGTTAATTCTCAAAAAAATAAATATTTTCAATAAGAAAATATTGATAATTACTGACATTCCTTCAAATCTAAAATATAATACCTCCTTTTCTGGCTTATTTACTATCAGGCAATCCAAAGTACTAGCAATCAACATCTAAACACAACATCTATATATACTACATTAGAAAGCTTAGTTCTCAAATACAGTATCATGAGCTAACGTTTTATTCGCAGGTAAAGTAGTAAGAAATTTCAGTCTGTTTTCTTAAAAGCGCTGCCAATGATTTGATACTAATTTTCAGTTTGTCTTAAATCTATGCGCGAAAGAAAACTAGAAATAAAATTTATTACTTTATGTTTTATTTGTTTTTTTTTTCCCTTCTTTTTACGCCTCTGAATTTCTTGCTAAAAGTATAGATTAATATAGATTGTATCTTTATCATAATCAAAATTGAATTTACAATAGTAAATATTTAAATATTTGACCGTAAGACAAGACTAATTTCACAGCTTTGTAAACATAGTTTCTGAAATCACTTTTTTCCCCTAAAAAGCATTTAGACGTTGTCGCCCTTAGGAACAAGTTTTTGTTTTTTTAAATAATGTATCTAGACATACTTCCAATTACAAAATTTCATTAAATAAAAATAGTACCGAAATTGCAAAAATTAAATTTTGATATGTCCATAATAATTTCAAATGTGAATTAGTATAATTTTTCTCTTATTTTCATTTATGCCTAAGAAATTTTACATCCCAATTTAGAAAATTTGCAGAGCTATGCTTAGATTTAAATCTCGAAATATTGGCCACAAGTGTGGAAGGAAGCCTTTATTTCAGAATGCAACTAATATATTATCTAATCATTATGGCTTCAAAAAAAATGATAATCACTCATAACGTTATTCTCTTTCATTATTCGGCAGTTGCACCATCGTCTTTATACAAAACGGAAGAGAAACTTGAGGAACTTAGCGCTTAAGACATCTCAGAGACTTACTAAATACTCAGCAACAAAAGAAATTTATTAAATTGAATTTGTGCAGTTCCTAAAAGAATGATATTTACATATATATCATCATTACAAAAGAGCAAAATGTCACTAAATATATACATATATAGTGACATTTTGCTCTATTTTTTTGAGGTTACCTTTTTGCTAGCATAGAAACAGTCGATCCAGAGCTCAACATTCCAGAATTTCCATTGTAGAGAATATTTCAACTTTAATAAGTGGCATTCATTCAGAATACAAAATCAAACAAATAGGCCCTTTCTTATTCAAAATCAAAATTTTCTTTTCTGTTATTTGGGAAGACGAATGTTGCTTTGATCTAGATGGAAACATTAATTTTAAAAATTTTGGCGTTTGGAATAGTGAAAACAATTTTTCAAGCAAGAAATTCATCATCACTTGCAGTTTTCTGTTCATATGTTACATGCTGTTGTTTTTAGAAATTGTTTAGTTGGCCTTATTTTTTACAAAAGTATACTGTATGGTACTCTTTGATACAGCTAAATTTTATTGGTATTATATCTGAACTAAGAATTGACTTACCTTTATCAGTGGATATTTGATAAATATTTGCTGATTAACTCAAAAAGCCAGTCTTTATGTAACATGAACTCGATCACATATGCCCAAGTATTGTTAAGGTAATGCTATATTGTATAGGTGTTAAAAGTGTTAATTTGGAACAAATTCTTTAACACTTTAATTAATACAATACAAAGCTTTATTTTTTTAATGTATCGAAAGTTAATAAATATGTTATACTTTTTAGTAACGGAACGTTAGAATTTAAACTGCTTGAAATTATATAGTAAAACATGTTATATCCTTTGGGATTAAATTTTATTGACCCCAGTTTTGTGCTTATTAGAGTAAAATTTTATTTCAAATTCTTTAAAGATAAGGTTTGTTATTCTTCTTTTTTATGAGAGAATGGGAGTTCCTCCAGAAAGGGCTGGAATTGAATTTAAAATTATTTTCTGAATTTGATATTCAATCAAGAAGTCTATCGTAGCTCTCAGAAAGCAGTTATAATCATTATCATTAAATTTAATTGGAAAAAATTAATGCAAAAGAATAATAATTAATATAAAAAGTCAAAAGACAATAGAAAAACTAAGGCTGTGTGCATTTAAATCTTGAACAATAAAAAAAAAGACATGCTATAGTTCATAAAATATCAAACTTGAGATTAGATTTAATATGCTGATATGAACTGGAGAATCAAAACCTATTTTGCTTTATTGAGCTCAAAGAAATTAATAATTTAATTTGAGGAAAAATTTTCTTTAATTGAACCAATGATACAATATTAATAGGCTATGTTTTATTCCAATATTAAGTGCATTTCTCAGATTGTTTTTTCCGTTTTTAAAGGCAAATAAACTAAAAAAATGTACCGATTTTGCTTTATTGAAATTCGTTTTCTGCCAGTTTTCATTAAAAGCTATTTATATGATTCAAATGTGACAGACTTTCCTTATTTCTGCTATTTTAAAAATAATAATTTTAAAGTAAGCAACAATAAGCTAATGTTCTTCTTAACGCAACAAATGTAATTGCGAAGGAAACAAAATCTATTGAATGATAATTGTGTGTAACGCGCTAATCAGTATATTTACTGAGCGATAACATTAGATTTTTTTTGTTAAATTATATAGTTGTATCACTGAAATCTGAATTTGAAGCCAAAACAAGTTTTGCCATATTAAATTCAATTACCTTTGCATTAAATAGCCTATTCTATATAACATATAATTTTCAAATTTCGCATGTGAGAATGCCCTATTTAGACATCTAGTTTCTTTATCTTTTTTTTGTAAAGTGTGCATTCTCTATCAGACATCATAAGACATTTCTTGGTATAAAAAAGTATTGATTATATAAATAAGATTCACATGATTTGAAATATATTTTTAAAGAGTATTTGACATTAACGTGTCTTGAAATAAAGATTTTTTTTCTTTTCTTTTGCATAAAAAAGGTTAAAGAATTCTTGAAAAATATTATTTATCTGCTGCTAACCCAAGCAGCAAGAATAGTCGCTAATTGATTGGCCACGCCTCGGATCGCTCGGCTACAGATCGTATATTTTCCGCGAAAGTCGCTTTTGGGTCGGGGCGATATCGGACTCTGATCAAATTTTTTTCTATCGCCTCGAAAGGTCGCCTTTTCATTGGGGCGAGCCCTCAAGGCGATTTTGTGAAAATGGTCGTTTCAATGTAGTCGTCCCATCCTCGCCCCGATGTCCGGAAAGTGACCTTGCCTAGATGGCGCTATTCGAATATATTTTAGGAATTTCCCATGAATCACCTGGTTTGTTTTGGAATTTATTTGGCATTGCTAGCCGCCATTCCAAGAGTTTTGGTAAGTACAATTTATTTGTTATTCTATATTTGTAAATATTATAGTATTTATTCTAAATAGTGAATGAAAGATGTTATTTTTAGTAAAGCCGTGTTGATTACCTAAAACACAGAGTTGTATGTAATGTTTTTAGCGTTAGGTGTAAGCGACCATAAAGCGGAATAAATATTTAACGATCCACTGTTCATCTCTCTATTTCATTTAAGTGCTGCTACTTTAGTTTGTTTATTGAGCTATCGTCATTTCTTTTCTTGTTCGTATTTTATTTCTTGTTAGATTTTTATTTCGCGTGTTCTCAAATTATTGCAATTATTTTCCCTTTTCATTTACAATTTCTTTCATTTTTGTTAACAAAAATTTAAATGTTCAAATGAAAGAAATTTTTAAAAAGTACTAAATAACGTTTTTATGTTTTGGTATGGGAATAACATTTGTATAATTATTTTTATTTTGACATGAGGCTTAAAAAAATTCTTTAAAACTTGTGATTATGTAGGCATTTTTGAATACTTTTATAGGAATAGTTTCTAATTATTTTATATTTCATAAAATAGAAACATAAATTTTACACACATTAATTTGAGTTATTTTTATTTTTCTCTATTATCCTAAACATTTTTTTCTAAAATTTGCCTACACAGTCCAATATCAGAATGAAAACATTGTGATTATGAAGTTCCATAAGACTTTTGCTGGCTAATTACACATCTCCAATTGTCAACAATTATTCTATTGTACTTTTAAAAGAAGTGAAAGCTCATTCATTATTATAGTTAAATATGTTTTTTAGGTTCATCAAATCTGGCCAAAAAGGGAGAACCTAAGGAAAAGTAAATGTATAACATTTTATGTGCATTACTTGAAAAATATGAAATCCAACATTTTATAGAATGCCTGGACATTGTGTAAAATGTCTAAAACTAGCTGGCAATGTATGAAACGATTCATATTTTCTAGGCATTCTATACAATCCCCAATGACAACCCAGAAAAGTATGAAATACATCTCCAAATCGATGAAATGAAAATTTTGTGCACCTTTTGCTCAAAAACTGAAAATGCAATTGAAGGTAAAATAAACTCTAAAGTCAAGTAAGAAATACAAGCCAAAAATAATTTCTCAATGTTCCTTTGGAAACTACTGTGTATATTTCTATTCCTGAAGTCAACAAGGCACAAAATTATTTGCACAATATATTGGCAGTTATAATGTATATGACAGAGTATGGTTTCTATCGACTTGGAACTTCAGAGGAAATTTTAAGCAATTATATGCGAGATCTCAATTCACTTTATACCTTTAGAAAGTTTAGAATTGAAAATATTCCAGACCACGAAATTCCTCTCCAGTTAGTTGCAATTGCTCAGCCCAGTGGAAGCAGCCAAGGATTTATCAAATGGATGTGTTAAACAAAGTGCCAAAATATGAAATGCCTTTGCATGAAAGATGCAATGAAATGTATTTCCAAATGTCATTCAAGCCTACCACATTGCAACAAGTAGGTTAATTTAAATTTATTTTTATATGAAACCTTCTTTTCCTGTATAAGAAAGACATACATTTTGTTTTGTAAAACTTTAATTTTTCTTTATATATTTTGAATAAATTTTTTTTTACGACACCCTCATTATTTTTTCAGAATGACAATTCAAGTGATTTTAATTCTAGTTAGTTTAGTTAATTATCCTTTTCATTTACAATTTCTTTCTTTTTGTTAACATTTTCAAATGTTCAAATTAAAGAAGTTTTAAAAAGTATTAAATAACACTCTTATAATTTGGTATTGCAACAACATTTGTGTAATTACTTTTATTTTGACATGAGGCTAAAAAAAGCAGAATATATTTATTATAAAGTTAAAAAAAATCTTTAAAACTTGAGATTATGTAGGCATTGTTGAATACTCTTATATGAATAGTTTCTAATTATTTCACATTTCATAAAATAGTAACATAAATTTTACTCCCATTAATTTGAGTTATTTTTATATTTCTCTATTATCCTAAACAGTTTATAAAATTTGCCTACACAGTCCAATATCAGAATGAAAACATTATCATGCTTATGAAGTTCTATAATACTTTTGCTTGTTAATGACATTTCTCCAATTGTCAACAAATATTTTATTTGTACTTTTAAAGGAAATGAAAGCTTAGTTATTATTATAATAGTTTTCTAGGTTCATCAAATCTGATCCAAAAGGAAAAAATGAATCAACAGAAAGGTTTATGTATAATTCTTTATATGTAGCTGATGATTAAGTTACATATAATATTTATGTAAATGTGTGTGGATTTTTAGAAACGTCAAACTTTTCTTCAAATATTACAAATATTGTAAATAAAGTTGAAATAAATTTTGTGTATAAATGACTTCGTGACAATATTTTTTCTTGAAAATCAGTTTCTGGATGCTGCTTGGCTATACAAGTCTTTACAGAAAATTAGTCAAAAATTTGAAGAAAATTATTATTTCACTTTCTATTTGTACAATATTATTTAACAGAGGTCTTTGTAAATAAATTGTTTTGCATAACTGTTTTGCTTTTCTCCAAAAAATAAAAGGTGGAAAATAATAGTTTTCTTTTTCTTTTTTTTTAATATTTGCCTAAAGAAATTTAATATCATTGAAAGTAATGTTTATATTTTTGGGTATGGAATTTTTGTGAAATATTCAGATTTAATCATAGATAAAATTTATTTCTTGTGCAATAAAACCAAACTAACATAAAAAAAAAAGTTAGAAATTTGAAGTAAATTATTAATTTGTGCTTGTAAAATGTTGTCTATTAGACATTAGCTAACTCTTAACATTTATAATGAGGTATAAAATTTCAACAGCATGAAGTAAATTTGTAAGTTAATCTATACTTATAATAAAGCTCAATGTGTGTGTGTGTGTGTGTTGGCGCTCTACAGGCCAGACCATTCAACCTACAGCTACCAAATTTGACACGTGTATACCTTGGAGGGCGGGAATGTGCACCTGGGGTTATTTTTTAAAATTTTTAACTAGAATTTTATTTATTTAAAAATTAAGCGAAATTTTGACGTGTTTCTGCTATACCTTCCGAAAATATTAGCGCACAAAAAAGATTTTTACATGAAGTTAAAGATCAAACATTTATCTTTTAAATGATACTAATGTTTTAATCTTAAAATTAAATTTCTATTTTTAATGAATTTTTAAATAAATATTTTAACTATGTTTTTCAATAATTTTTTTCGCAAAAAATAAAAATTAAGATTAAGCAAGTTTCGCATTCATGGGAAAAAATTAGCTTTTTTCAAACTGTTGCCATCACATTGATTAAAGCTCCAACTAAAAATAAATTAGATCTTTTTGGAAATGAAATCTGAAAAAAATATAATTTTCGGCACGTGTCTGTAGGAAATGAAACAAATGTGAAATATTATTTTTTCTAAAAAATAAATTCAAGCAAAATTATTTTATGATCTTTTACACTCTCTATACAGGGTGTTTATTTAGTCCCGGACCCATTTTGATGTTTAATGACTCATAAAATAATGACGATATAAACAAACATATGACATTTATTGATGGAATAACTTCATATATTTTCCTTTTCAGGTTTGAATATTTTTACTTTTGCAAATATCGTCTGCGCGTGTTTTTAATTTCGGATAATTTCATTTTCCAGTCTAAATATCTGTACTTTTCTAAATATCGTCTGCTTATTAATTGCATTTTTCTCTCTTTTGTTTTTGGCAACTATTGAAATGTTATGTTTACTTTTGATATGTTTGTTCTATGTAGTACTTTTGTATGTGATGTTTTATTCGAGCGGATATTAAGGAGAATGCATACACCACAAGAGAAAGCACAGATTTTATGGTGGTCATAGAGTTAATTTCCAATCAACTGAATCACTGACTTTTAAGAGTTAATTTCCAATCACTTAAACTGACTGATTTATGAAAATTTGAATATCACTATTCAATAAAAAAAGGATAATTTTGGATTTTCCATCGATCACTTCAAAGAAAATACGCCAATCAGCGCGCAGGTTTCTCAAGATTAATTGGCCTAAGATTATGAAAATGTTGAGTTTTTATAAATTTTTAACATTTAAAACTTCATAAATAAGTCTTAGTTGATCGTGGAAAATAGAAATATTCATTCATTTATTTAAAATTTGGTGTGTCCAGAATATTTCTCAGAATATGATACCTTACTGCATTAAATTAAGACTTCATAATTTTTGAAATATATTTATAGGCCAGAACAAAATATTATTATTGATTTCATTTCAAACCTTTTGAAAGCAAAACTAAAAACTGAATTTTATGCTGTATCTCAGAAATTTTTGTTGAATTATTGTTTGAGATATTACATAAGTGATGAAAAATATTTTGTAGTTAACATAAGACTTAAATACCGATCGATTCTGTTTGCAATACTCACATTCAATAATAATAATAACTAATATATAACAATAATGATGATAAATAAAATAAAACGCTTGGTTTTATTAAAAAATATCTTAATATTAATTGCAATTTCATCATTTATAATTTAAATTAAAGTTGAAGTTTTACCGGAAATGACAAAAAATTAGCAAAATATATATAATAAATTGAACGAAACGATCTAAACAGTATAAGTTTGGTATGGCTATCAAAATTTGAAGATTAAAAATGTTTTGTTTGAGAATCCTTTAAGAGACCAATTACTTAAAATATTTAATTGAAAATTGTAGCGAACGGTAATACTGGCGATCCGGCTGGTCGCCAAAGGCGGCTAGTAGTATATAAAAGAGATTTCGTACAAGTGAAAGAAATTTTGCATTTTTGAGTATGAAATTTTTGTGAAATATATTTTTGAAATATTTTGAGTTAATCATAGATCAAATTTGGTTCTTGTGAAACATAACAAAAGCAAATTAATCATGGATCAAGAAAATATTAGAAACTTGAAGTAAGTTATTTAATTTGTGATTGTAAATTGTTGTCTACTGAAGATTAGCTAACGCTAACATTTATAATGAGGTATAAAAGTAATGCAATATGAAGTAACTTGGTAAATTAATAGTAAATAAAATTTCCTGTAATGGAAAGAAAGGTGGCATTTTTGGGTATGGAATTTTTGTGAATTATTCTGACTTAATATTAAACAAATTTGGTTCTTGTGCCAAAAAACCAAACAACTAAACATAGATCAAGAAAATATTAGAAGAATATTATTAATTTGTGATTGTAAAATGTTATCTGTTGGACATTAGCTAACACTAACATTTATAATGATATACAAAATTTCTACAACATGAAGTAACTTTGTAAGTTAATTCATGTAAGTTACTCATGTAAGTTACTTCATGTAAGTTACTAAATATAAAGAATGTAAGTTACTTTGTAAGTTACTAAATATAAGGAATTTCTTACAATTGAAAGAAGTGTTTCATTTTTGCGTATGGAATTTTTGTGAAATATTCAGTGTTAATCTAAGATCAAATCTGGTTCTTGTGCCATAAAACCAAACCAAACTAATCACAAATTAAAAAAAAAATAGAAATTTGAAGTATATTATTAATTTATGAATGTAAAATGTTGTCTATTGGACATCAGCTAACACTAATCAGGTATAAAATTTCTACAAGAAGTAACTTTGTAAGTTAATTGTAAATAAAATCAGTAAAATTGAAAGGTGCGTTGCATTTTTATGCATGGAATTTTTGTGAAACATATTTCTGAAATATTCAGTGTTTAACAAATATCAAATTTGTCACAAACCCAACTCTCACTAAACATAAATCATGAAAATATTAGAAATTTGAAGTGTGCTTATAAAAAAAATGTTCTCTGTTGAAGAAACATATAATAGGAATTATATAATTTAGTGTTTTACACAATTTTTAACAAATGCATTAAAAGGGGGGGGGTAGGGTGTTCAAAATACATTAAAATATGAATTTGTGTTGTTAGAAGTTTGAGTTATTAATTTTTAGTAATCCTTGGTTTATTGCTCACATTAAGCAATATAAAAGTGTGTATAGTAAAAAAAAATATTCTTTAATAAGAATTATATATTTTTCTGTCTTTAATTGTTATGAAATAACTTTTAAAAATAGATGATATAGGCAATATTAAAAATTTAAAAGTAGATGCATTATATATATATCAGTAAAATTACACTGATTAATTATAAAATTGAAACTAGGATTATGTTAACATTTCTTCCCATAATAAAAATAATAATTAATAATAGTAATTAAACAATGAAAATAAATAGGATATATAAATGAAGGAAATAAATCTTCTATATAAATAAATGTGCAGGTTATCAAATTTGAAATTATCTCAGATAATTTTAACATTTGTTTATTTTTCTTAAAGAGTAGTAAAAAAAGGTATCGCCTACAAATTTTATAGGGTAAGATTGTATAATATATAGGCTATAATAATAGTTAAAAAAGTTGAAGAAAAGTTAAAATCATGAAAAATTTTATTCTATCAAAAGCAAGTGCTTTATGGAATTTTAAATTTATAAAAATAAATAGCAAACAAAATTATTCATAGGTAAAAAAGAAAAGTAAACTACTCAAAATGTTTCGTATTTTCAGTTGTTTGACAAAATTTTGAAAGAATTATAGTTTTAAATATTATAACACT
>JAPMOR010059443.1:0-16253 GCA_026543865.1 Argiope aurantia
TAGGAAGAACTATGGCCATTACAAAAGGCTTTCATAGGCGAAGGAAAAAAAGAACGGTGTACGGAAGTATCTGCTATTTTTACAGATACTCCCGTGAAGGATGCATTTCAGGTAGAAAAACAAGATACGATACGATAAGAAGATTAAAAACAACTGTGAAAACCAAGGCGCAAGTCTTACACAATAAAAAGGAAGAAAACAAGTTAAAAAATAGGAAAATGGCAATAAAACCAAAAACAGAATAAGAAAAGGAAATTCAAAAGGCAAATCTTTCATTCTGAGAGTGAAAAAGAATGGGTGTCTCCCGATGATATCAACTGTTATCTGAGTGAGGACTCCGATTATTTGAATTTGGAAAAAAATCCAGAGGTCAATGGTTTTATATTAAGGAAATAAGTTTTGAACTAAAAAGGCCCCTAAGAATAGATGGTGAGCTTCCTCAAAAAAAAGTTCTAAAATGACGAACGCACTTAGAAATTCCCAATAACGCTGAAATATCAGTTGTCTCAACAGATGATTTAAAGATGGTTCTATTATAGCCTTTGGACATTGGGGCGATAAAGAGGGGGAAAAAAAACTTTTTTCGATTTGAAGCCGATCTCAATTTGTTGTACTTTGGTTAAATGATCTTAAATCCGAAAAGAAAGAAAAATGTACAATTTTTAGTTAAATTCAATTATTTAAACTTTAGTTCAATAAAAGTTCCTACTTAAAGTATTTTTTTATTTTCTTTTTAGATAAGTACCTATAGTATAATTAGGAAAAGTACAAATATATAAGGCCAACCTACGCCGCGTATGGTGCCAACGAACCCCGGTCAAGGTCAAAGTTGACACTGGTGAAGTTAGCTTATTCAACTCGATATTATTCTCGTATTTATTTAAACAGACTGTTATTAATTCCGTTTTATGCTATCCAAAGATGTAACAATGATTGGAATACATATCAGTCATTTAATCATTACCAAAAAAATACGAAAATTCCTAATCTAAATTGGTGTCAACCATCCCCGGTCTCTTGTACTAAAAAATATTTCAACACATGTACAAAAATGTTAACCTTTTAAAAACCGTACCTTGTTTAAATATGCATTTATTGAAGAACCTTGCTTTAAAACTGCGGAGTACTGTTGTTCCATTATAACTTGAAACGAAAAAGCAATTTTTGATTTTTGATTTGTAATAGTGCGGAAAAGTTGCATTTTGTGTGTAGATAAAATAAATTATAAATATGAAATATACTGGAGTCAGTCTGCCGCAAAAACGTTAAAGTTTCAAAAAATTGAAATTTTTTTTAATGCATTTTAAAGTTTTTTTAAGCAATCAGCTTTCGAGTTTTAATTTACAATAGCGCGGAAAAGTTACCTTTTGGTACAGATAAGATAAATAAAAAGCATAAAAAATAATGGAGCACATCTTGAGGTGCCGCAAGGAGTCAAAGTTTCATTAAAAAACACTTTTTGCAACTTTTTAAGGATTTTTGCATGCCTCGGTTATGAAATAAAAAGCTTTAAATAGGCGTTGTCAGATGAATAAAAGTGTAAAAAAAAACAATTTTACTATTGCACTGACATGGCGCTGAGTCGTCGCCAGAGCAGTTGTTATAGAGGTAAGGCGGAGATTTTTCTGCATCCGGTAAGAAGGACAGGCCTGGTTTCAAATCAGTAGCTTAGCTGAATTCAATTGAGTTGACGTCTCCGCTCCATCTATTGTGTAACTAATTAACGTAACTGATTTGTTAGTTTGTGCGCTTGTGTGCTTTGTTGTGAGTAAAAATGGCAGACAAATGTCGGACCGTTCTATTTTTGAGAAATCTAGTGATTTGCTTGAAGTTAAACTCCCTACTTACGAATCTGTTATGAAGTGCGATTGTTATATTCGGTATAACTTCAAAACTGCTTCAGAGAAGGATCCTTTTGTAAGCGAAATAGGTGACACTTTAGTTCTCATAATAGAAAAAAATATAGTCAAGAGCTTCTATTCCCATTGCTTCTAGCAAAAGAATTTCACAAATGATAAAAGCTTATCATGCTAAATACAGGAATTTATTAAAATCTAAAAATAGAAAATGTTCAGATAAATTTGATTCCATCCTCATAGAATTTAGAGAAACTAGACGTTTATTTGACATTTCTGACTTGTATAAAAGAAAAGAAGTGCCAGTTATGGAACAGAAGGTTCTAAACGATCAACGCTTTAACAGGAAAACGGTTATAGGTAATATTGATATTGCTACCACAAGCGCTTTAGGAAGAAAGAAGCAAGAAAGAGTGAAGAACTGCAGAGAATAATTAAGTTTAATCAAGAACGGATAAAAAAATTCTAGTGCATCAGCAAAGATTACTGGCGGCAATGGCAATGCTGAAGAACAACAGTGTTCTTAATAAAAATATACAAACCAACAGGATCCATCAAATAGGCAAGATGAGATAAAACTAGCAGGTGCCTGTGTGGTTTAATATTAAGTTAAAACTTTCATGTACTTACGGTTCCAAACATCTTTTTAATCTTATCTCAAATTCATGCTATCTCTCTGACGATCTCAAGAACGTTATACTTCAGAAAATTCCTTTCGTCGATGCTAAGTGGTGAACGTAAAATTCAAAGAGACTTGGTTCACGACGTGTTTTAAAAACAAGAACAGAAAGTAAAGACAGAGTCAGGAAGTTTAATGTTCCAAAGATAAACTTCAATGTAAAGGATTACATAGACTTGATCTCATGTCTTGAAAATGATGTAACCGAACATCCTCTGTTAAAACATGTTTCCTATGATTCTCTGAAAGACTTTATACGGAAGGCATCTGGAGCTGAACCGAATAGTTTAGGGTACTTGGATATCGACCTATCACGGCTTTCTTGTCTCACGCGAGCAGTGGAAAGAGCTGTGAAACTGGTGGCCGAATCGGCTCAAAACTTCTGTGGTTCAATCGCAAGAGAAGGATACAAAAGAGCAAAAATTGACTCACGTGTGAATATGCCAAATTTTAATTTTAAAAAGCACAGTTTAATTTGGCAATGAAATAGAAACAAACATTTTGCAGCTGTAACATTTGTAATCATTAAAGATACAGAAATAAGAAATGCAAAATGTGACATAATTTTTTTATTATTATTATACTTTGTAATTAATAATTTTTTCCAGTTGAAATGTTTATATATGTATTTAAAATCATCTTTTGTAACATTATATGAACGGAAAATTCATAAAAATATTTTATCAAAGTTTATAATTTTTCAATTTTTTTTACAAAATTTTAAGTTCTTTGTGACACGTCGAGATATTATTATATTGCAACCAAATTTTTAAAAATTCTTTTTGAACCTAAAAGCTAATTTTTCCCCACTATTAACAAACTAAAATCTAAGAAAAAATTTTAAAGGCCCAATTTTTCAATTTTTTTTACAAATTTCCAGCTTTTTGCGGCACCTCAAGATAATGTAATATTTCAACCAAATTTTTCAAAATTGTTTTTGAACCCAAAAGGCAGATTTTCTGCACTATTATATATATATAAAAAAAAAGTCATTTTCGTTCCACCCTACTGTTTATTTGCGCACTTTCTCTTTTGTTGCATATATTTACAGGGAAAATAGAGGGAATCTTTTTTCAGACGGCAACCCTGTAAAAACATTTACTTTTCAAAACTTCTGAGCTTTTGTGACCTGAAGAGTCTAATATTAAAAATTATATAATTTTTGAAATAATTAATGTTATTGGCATATATAATGAAAATAGGACTTGTCTCTACCTGCTAATTACTGTTGAATCAGCTTATTCAACAATTTAATAACTTGTTTTCAGGTAGGAAAAACACAAACATGATACAGTTAAACAAAAAGGTATTTTGGAAAGAAATATGCACGAAAAGAGATAAAGGGGCTCTTTCAACAAATACAAATGGCCTTCTATATTAATACTTTTCTTCATTAAATATTTAAAAAAGATGATTTTAAAATTTGCTGATAGGTGTAATGAAGCATGACTGAATAAGAATTCGAGATGCATACTTTTATTTACATATGCAATTATAAATAAATAATATTCTCAGGACTTATCATTTGAGATAACAAAAACTCTGGACAAGTTTAACTACTAGCCTTAATAAAACAAACTTGAATTAAAAGTTTCTTGAAGCAACTGAAAAAGGCTGTATATTGAAATATCATCAAGTGTGCAAAACAGAGAAATTCGGTTTCCTTCCTTACCGCAAATCTTGAGTCCCGAAATAGATTTAAGGAAAGCAAGTGACGTAAATTCACTTGTTTCCGAGCAGGATCTATAAAAGATTTGAATTTAAAATACTATTAACGTGCAGAAAAATGTAAATTTTTTATTGTTTTAGGTTACAATTAGATGACATTTTTAAAAGTCTAAAAATAGCAAAGTGTATCCATTATTTTTAGAAATTTTAGAGGAGCTGACAGATAACAAAGGATATACGTAATGGAACGAACAGAACATCGTAAAGTTTCTAAAACTATATGAGTTATATATCTATCAAAAATGAATGCTTAAAAATGCTTTATTTCTATCAAATATTAAATTGTAGACTTTAGCTACCATCACTCTTGGCGAAACGGCTGATCTCCGAATGCGTATTGCATATAATATGCGTGCAAAGTCACAATGGCTTTTCTCTTTATTTAGATTCAGAGAAATTTGTTAATTATGTTTCTAATAGCTTTAATTATTATTAATTATTATCCCTTCAACACATCCGTGGAAAGCTGCCATAACATTCAATTTAAAAGTTTGTAGCCAATATTCATGAGTCATGTCAGAAAAATGAATTTAAATACCATCTTTATAACAGAAAAAAAAATCTTGCACATCCATTATATAAACAGTATGCAATATATGTAGCTAGATATATATTGGTACGCGGCATTTTTTCTATTACATTTATGGTATTTCTCAAACCGACATTAACTCGTCTCTCTTATTTTTACTGTCTCGTATAAAAAGAAAAAAATATTGTAATCGTAATAATAATAATAATAATAATTATTATTATTATAATAAAATGTATTCGAGGCTTTGACCAGTCTTCACATTTCATATCTTCCTCGGTCAGATAAAAAAATATACATTTAAAACAATTAATATCCCTCTGTCTTTGAATCTGTGAACATAACTCAGAAACTCTAAGACAGTAAATAGTACTAAATGTGTAGATTTCTGTCAAATTTTGAATGAAATTCATTAGCACAGCGTTTCTCAACCTTTCAGTATTCGTGGTCCAATTTTTAATCATAATTTTAATCTCGCCCCTCCCCCGCTTACAATAAAAAGTATACACCAGTACTGTATATTGAGTATTTTGTATTCTGTTTTGAAATTATTTTTAACTAACTGCCAAAAAAAGAGTAAAAGCGAGCCAACATTGGCGAGAAACCACATCTGGCATTTTGCAAAGTGAGCAGTGAACAAATGAAGCGAATGAAAGCGGGGAAAATTTAAATATTATATTTGAAATGAAAGCCAAACAGTGAGATAACGTTCAAAGAATATGAAAGTAGAAAAATTCGTTAATTAACGTTAACCTAGACGAGGTGAGCTAAATTTAGAAACCGGGAATACATTTTTTCGAATAATAAAAGAAATAAAACAGAGGCATGACTAAACAAAAGAGAAAAAAAAAGTAATATTTATGGAATAGAATCCATACGACCGATGCCGATTCGAGCATGCGCAGATATTTTCTCATAGGAAGAAGGAAAATGTTTGATAACGCAAGTTTCAATTCCAGCCAGTCTCATTCGAGTCGATCCTTTTATCGCTATCGAATCTATCGTGATTGTGTATGTTATATGTTTTCGTGTTAGTTGCATTATTAAATATTCACGGCAGTAGATTTATGCAGACTCGTGGATAAATTTTTAAGCGGAAGTAAGCGAGAATTAGACGACAGTCAAGCACCAACAAATACACAGACAAGCGTGGTTCCGAAAATATTCTCAAGAATACTTAAATTTTGGGTTTACCAGTACTGAAGTAAACGAAGAAGAAAGACGCATTTGTATCATTTGCTCAAAAGTGTTGGCCGCAGACAGCATGAAACCTAATAAACTTAAACGACATTTGGAAACGCTTCATAGTGAGTACGCCAACAAACCTAGAGAATTATTCAAACTAAAATTAAAATCAAATAAAAAGCACAAATTACTTTTTAAAGAAACTTTGTGAATAAAAGAGCTTTAATTGCATTTTACATATAAAATAGCCAGATGTAAAAACCCTCACACCACTGGTGAAGAGTTTATTTTGCCAGCAGCAATTGAGATTGCAGAAACTATGTTTGGAGATAATTTTTCAAAACAATTGCAAGTCCATACCTCTTTCAAATGATACTGTTGCTCGCCGAATTGGTGATATAGCTGAAGATGTACAGTGTCAGCTTTTCTCGAAGTTGCGTGACAAATTGTTTTCAGTACAGCTTGATGAAGCAATAGATAGTAATAAACATGCTCATTTAATTGCCTATGTTCGATTTTGTGATAATATGTCAGTAGTAGAAGAACTACTTTTCTGCAAACCAATAGAACTCAAAACAACGGTCCTCGCATTATTTGCTATTTTAAAGATTTTATGAACTAGGTAAACATAGAATGGAAAAATTGCGTCAGAATATGCACCGATGGTGCTCGTTCAATGTCCGGAAGGTTCCAAGGTATACAAGCACTTGTAAAACAAAAATCGCCTCAGTGAATCTGGACACATTGCATGATTCACAGAGAAGCTTTGGCTTCAAAAGAAATAAGTCCTGGTTTGAATATTGTGTTATCTACGGTTGTAACCGTAGTAAATTATATAAAAATGAGACCCCCCCCTGAAATTGAGAATCTTTTCCGCACTTTGTAAAGACATGGGATCAGTGCATTCAGCTTTACTATTTTATTGCGAGGCAAGATGATTATCACGTGGGAAATTTTTGCAACGTGTTTATGAATTAAGAGAAGAAATCGCCATTTTCCTGGAAGAAGAGAACAGATCGGAGGCCGAGAATTTTTGCGATGATTTATTTGTGATGAAATTGAGCTACTTGGTCGACATATTCGAGAAATTAAATAACTTGAATCTTCAACTCCTAGGAGCAAATACACATATGTTGGATACGAGTGATAAAGTTAATGCTTTTTGTAGAAAATTGGAATTGTGGAGCAGAAATTTAAAGCAAAGAAATCTAACAATGTTTGCAAATGTGGATGATTGTAATAAAACTTACAAGGCTGAAGAAGGACATGTAAAAGTTGTTTTTGTAACCACTGAAAATCATTTAGCCATGCTGACAAAGAATTTTAAAAAGTATTTTCTTGCTGACGACAAACTGATAGCAAGTTACGAGTGAGTTAGCGATCCATTTCATAAGACTCCTGAAGGACTCTCAATTGATGAGGAAGAAAAATTCATAGACCTCATGACAAGTGGCGAAACTAGAAGATAATTTTGTAATAAATCACTATTTGAATTTTGGACAGGAGTAGAGGATGATTTTAATTGCACTAAAAACAAGGACATTTAACATTCTATTACCATTTTCAACGTCCTACCTTTGTGAAACTGGATTTTCTGCTGTGGCTACTTTGAAGACAAAATATAGATCTCGGCAGAACTGAGAGTGGCTATTTCTAATATTAAGCCTTCCTTTGAAAAACTTTTCTCTGCAAGACAAGCCCCAGGAAGTCACTAATAATTATTAAATTTGTTTTAATTTAGTATGTTTTGATTAAATAAGTTTTGATTTAGTAAGTTGTTTTACTTAAATAAGTTATTAAATATGTCGAAATGTATTTTGTTTTCTATTTGTATGTGTGCTTTCCTTTCAGTCAGTTAATCATTTTTTTAAATATAATTTTCTCTTGGATATTCTCGCCCCTCCTCTAGTGAGCTCGCGCCCCACAGGTTGAGAATCGCTGCATTAGCAGGAAGACTGACGATCCGAGTACAAGTAAATGCGTTAACTACGAAACATAAAGAGCTAAATAAATGAATTTAGTGCATAATTTTGGTATCTAAAGAATAGATCCGTATAAAATTTGAAAGCCAGTTCACCTATAGGTTTGGCAGTGTGTCGATTGTAGATTGTACTTGCAGTGTAGATTTTTATCTATTTTGAACCAACTGGTTTAATCAGCTTCATGGGCTTGACTTTCGCATCCGTGTAAAAGCAATAATACAAAAATGCTGTGATTTAAATGAATGAAATGTGTTGTATTTTGACACAGAAATACTAAAATGGCAGTTTTATGTCAAATTTTGGTTTTTGTCGGTAATTGCCGGGAATATTGGCAAATTGAAGTTTCTGGTAGCAAATTTACTATTTTGTAGATGGATGCTTTGAAAGTGATATTTCACATCATGTTATGAAACAAAACGTTCCTATTTGAAGTTCTTTCATCGCATTTCAAGAATGCTCCATTAGCAATTAATCTCTTTTTTTTATTTAAGTCATTTTAATAACTTCACTTAACTTTTCTCCGAAATAGAAAAATAAAAATTAAGGGACCATAATAAAATACCATGCAATTTATATTCGGACGTAATTTATATAATATAATATATATATATATTATTGTATTAAACAATTGAGTCAAAACTAAACACGCTAAAACTTAACAGAATTAATATCTTAGGATTATAGAAAGTCATTATTTTTGAATAAAATGGAGATTTGATGCTTCAAATGCTAGATATCAAAAAATATTGAAAAATCCTTGTTTATTTTAAAATAAGTATATTATTTACATGAAACGAAACAATTTCATTAATCAAAATCAAGAATAATTTTCAGTCAAAATTTTTTTCAATTTTATTAATCAATATATATTTATATATATATAAGTTCATTGAACAACAATTTATCTCTAAGGATGTTTTCCAAATCTTTCCAAAATTTGATAAACATTTCAGCAAATCTCAGGACTGCATACAATGTTCAAAATTTTGCACTTTCTTTCGGAATTTGTTCTTATCAATCAGACAACTGACTGTCAAGACCACTGATTGAAGGTTTAATGATTTGCACGTGTTTATTTGACAATATGACTATTTGTTTATTTGACAAAAATAATGATATAGTCATATAATCGAAAAACCCGACCTTGGAATTTTGCTGAATCTTGAACTGTTAGAATTGCCTATTTTGGGGGGAAAGGGGGGGAGAGGGATTATGTTTATCTAACTGCCGGTCAGTCTGTGATCCAGATAAACTTAAAAGATGCATCAAGCTAGACAGATGAGGATTAACATGTGGAGACCATATATTACAATGTATCAAAATTTTTCTTTCTTAGGTAACTTTTATGTATAAAGCAAATATTTCTTTGAGTCAAAAATATAATTAAAATTTTAATTTATACTAATACGCAATGACTTATGAGGTTAAAAGAGTTTAAAATCGAAACATAAGAAATGATGTTGATCGGTATAGATATTTAGACCTGATCATTAAAAGTGGCGATTTTCTTCTTCTTTTTTCTTAAATACTCGTATCTTACAAAGTTTCTGATGTCTTAGTATTTTCTTTCCTTTAATTCAACGTTTTTCACCCGTTTCTCTTCCTTCCATTATCGTCACGCTTATCTTTTGGAATTATCACATAATTTTGCGCCTTGCCTCCTTCTTCCACAGAACAAAGAGAATGCATTCTTCTATCTTAGTTCCGCTTTGATAGTAAGTCAGCCGTGAATCACCTGATCACAAATATCAGAAATTTATTTTGTGTCTATGTCACTAGATTCTAGAAAATCCATTCTGACACTTCTTGCCACGTCTCAAAGCAATGGACTACCAAAAGTATTATGAGAAAGTAAGTATTCTGCCTAACTTTTCAAATTCAGGAGGATTTTCTTGTGAACAGGAGAAAAAAAATTTCAAAATTTTCAAACAAATATTTTATTCTATTTCCATTTTAGAAAAATTGTATTGGAAAGTGATGCAGTTGAAACGAAACTTGAATTCGAAAAAAAGGAAAATTCATATTTTAGAAGAATTACGAACTGACTCATTTCAAATCTAAAGTTTATATTTTGCCATTTTTTTAATTTGTTCGTGCTGTTAAATATTATCTATGGAAGTAAAATCCTTTAAAGCTGGATAAAAAAATATATATTTTGTTCTGAATGGTGGCCTCAGTTATTTGACTTGATTTATGTGAAATTACCGTGGGATGCACAATAATTTAAATTTTTAGACATTTTAGAAAGGAAAGAAAGTTAGATACAAAGAATTAACTTATTATTCTTTATTTATTTATTTATTTTTGCGTTTCTCAATTCATCTGAATGTTTCACGCATTATATACCTCTCTTATATTTTGTAATCAAAAATTTATATTGTACAATTTAATTACAATATGCATAAGAGAAAATTGTGTTTGCTTTTGAATCAGGATTATTTAAACAGAAGTAAATCAATTAAAATTATTTTTTCCCTTCATTTCTGCCTCGCAATTTCGTTTGGAAGTTATTTTCTTTAAAAATGGCTCCAATAAAGTATTACAATTTAATTGTGACTTTCTATTTTTCTTTATTTAATCCTAGTCTCGGTATTCTCTGGTTTTTTTTCTTTCTAAAAATCCAATTTTATAGTTGATAAGAATTATGTGAGGAAAGAATCAGAAGTTTTGAGGTATTGCTATCTTTACCCTCATGCCTTACTATTCCTTAGGAATTATTATCTTGAAAACGCATCGCAGGTGAATTCATCAAATGCTTATGAAATTGTAAGGTTTTTTTTCCCGAATTTAGACAGGAATTATTAAAATTTATTTCTATGATTTTTTTCTTCCCTTGAGTTGGATAGAGACTTCAATTATTTTGAAATAGTTAAGAGGGAAAAAAAAAGAATAATATTCTCAAAATACTGTTGAATTTGATATTTTTTTCCATTCTAGAACTTTACTACTTCTATTCTGATTTTTAAAATTTGTTTTTGAAAAAAATGTGGGATATAATGTATAAAATTTTTTAGTTGTTTAAATATAAAGAACTTACTAAGATTAATCATTTTTATGTCTGTACACTTTTTTCAATAATCTTTTCCTTTCTTTTGGGTTTTTGATAACTTTTGAGTCTTTTTAAATATAAACAATAATAGAATTTTAATAGAAATCCAATTCATTCTCTTTTTTTTCTTCTTTTTTTCTGCTCTGAAATCATAGTACGACTTATCTTCTAACATTTTTAAGTTGTTCATTGCACTTTTGAGCTGATGATTAATTCAGAAAAATAGTAAAAACATTCTTAAAATGTGTTAGTCGAAAGTTAAGTTTGTTTGATTTACTTTAGGTTTGTCTTTATGCATTGATTTTGCTTTCGCTAAAATTTTATTCAAAAAGTATGACTTATAGTTTCCATGCAACACATGACATAAAGATATTATTACAACATAACAAAAACTGCTAAAAACTTGTTCAGGTGCTTTAGATAATTTTATAAATTCTCGTTACGTTTAAAAGATAATGAGCATCACTCTAACACATCATCTTATCTAGCGAAGATACTATCAATATAAATTCACGGAATGCTTCGCAACCGTTTTAAAACTTCTGAACTTTATTATTACATTTGCGTTACTGGAAAACGTTTCTATTTTTAAAAATTCCATAAAGGAAATAGATGTAATGTTTTCTTACAGGTCGCTCCAATAGAAAAAAAAAGAAAAGAATTCTGTATAAAGGAATGCAGTTATAAATTAATTTCCTTATTTAAAAATTGCCATTTTTCGCTTCTGAATAAAAAACAAATCGAATTATTGCTATATTTTTCCAAATATATATATATATATATATATATACAGGTTGGTAAAAAAAAAAAGAAAAACTTCCCCTCTATATGAAACCCTAGCGGCCTATCCGCTCAACCAATCGAACCAAAATTTCAGACATGGTTGTTTGAAGGTATGCGCTGGAGATTGTGATGATTCTAAACAAAACAGGGTTCACTGCTACGGTTATAGTGAGATAATTTTGAAATTTTTGAATGTCAACACCCACTTTTTTCTAGCGCAAATTGATCAGCGTATTGAAAAACCATAAATGGCGTAGGAACGATTAGCGTGTGACGAAAATTGCCGCCGTAAAGCATTGGCAAAGAAGAGCATTATAAAGGACCAATGACAACACAGAGAAGAGAGAGAAAAAAAGGTTTTATTGGAATGGAAAGTTATAATTACAGGTATTCAACGTGTTCATCTTCGCAGGCGACAACGCATTGCATTCGGGAGATTGTGGACAACAATGCCGAACGTAACATGAAAGGAGGAATCTACATAACTTCACGTGCTATGGCATCTGCAATTCTGACACATCTCGTGGACCAGGCGTGTACACCTTAGATTTCAGATAACCCCAGAACCAGAAATCCATAGGAGTGAGTCGAGGGATCGCGGTGGCCACGAAACTGCAAAGTTACTAGAGATGACTCTATCACCAAAGTGTTGTTGCAGCACTGGTCGAACACATTGGGAGACGTGTGGAGGAGCTCCATCTTGCGTCCATACAATGTCCCTAATGACATTTCGTTGCTGCAATTCAGGAATAACGGAATTCTGCAACTGTGAAGTTATGCAGATTCCTCCTTTCATGTTACGTTCGGCATTGTTGTCCACAATCTCCCGAATGCAATGCGTTGTCGCCTGCGAAGATGAACACGTTGAATACCTGTAATTATAACTTTCCATTCCAATAAAACCTTTTTTTCTCTTTCTTCTCTGTGTTGTCATTGGTCCTTTATAATGCTCTTCTTTGCCAATGCTTTACGGCGGCAATTTTCGTCACACGCTAATCGTTCCTACGCCATTTATGGTTTTTCAATACGCTGATCAATTTGCGCTAGAAAAAAGTGGGTGTTGACATTAAAAAATTTCAAAATTCTCTCACTGTAACCGTAACCATGAGTTCTGCGCTGTTTAGAATCATCACAATCTCCAGCGCATACCTTCAAACAACCATGTCTGAAATTTTGGTTCGATTGATTGAGGGGATAGATCGCTAGGGTTATACAAAAGAAACTATTGAAACTATTGTGAGATGCCTTTTCAAAGAGGAACCGTCTCACCAAGAGAGTAAAAAGCAGAAGAAAATGAGGGAAAGTATTGAGTTATTTTAAACAAAAGAACAAGATAAAATATTCACAATTAATGAAATAAGAACAACGATTTATAAAATGGCTAAAAAGAAAACACCTGGATTAGGCAACATCCCAATGGAGATGCTAACTGAAATTAATAGGAAGAATCCACTCATACTTTTAGAATTATGCAACAAGTGCTTAGAATTAGGTGCGTTCCCTAATCAGTGGAAGATAGCAAAACTTATTTTAATTTCTAAAACTAATAGAGATTTAGAGGATCCTAAATCCTATAGACCAATTTGTTTGCTAACAACAGCAAGTAAAATCTTGGATAAACTGATAACTCAAAGAGTACAGCACCTATTAACGGCACAAAACAGACTGCATCATGATCAACATGGTTTTAGATATAACCACTCTAGTAAAACAGCCCAAAATGCACTATGGAGTAAAATAAAAGCTGCTATGAATCAAAAACTAAAAAGAACAGTTATATCTTTGGATGTATCTGGAGCATTTGATTCATTATGGAGGAAAAGCATTTTATACGCCTTTATAAAAATTAATTGCCCGAGCAATCTTTTTGAAGTGATTAAAGATTACTTAAATGAAAGGAAATGTATTTACCAAGATGGAGAGAATAATTGGGAATTTATAATGGACAGAGGAGTGCCACAGAGCTAATGCAGCGGACCGTTATTCTGGAACTTGGTTATGAATTCTGAATTTAAAATCAATCTTCCAGTGAACTGCTTTATACAGGCGTATGCCGATGATGTGCTACTAATAATCTCGGGAAGAACAAAAGATGAACTGGAAATTAAAGGAAAACAAATCATTCAAAGGCTAGTAAAATGGGGCAAAATACATAAACTTGAGTTTAATGAAAGGAAAACAATCCAAATGCCTATTACATTTGGAGAACGTTTAAAATTAACAGATCCGCCTAACATAAAAATGGGCAATAACAATATAAATGTGTCAAATCAAATAAAATATTTGGGAGTTACATGGGACAGTAAATTAACATTTACGTCGCATTTTAGTAAGGTCAAGAAAAAGTGGATGTATTAACATATAAACTAGTGAAAGTTGCGTATAAATTTTATGGAAAAAGGAAATACCATCTAATAAGAATCTACACTGGGGCTATTGAGCCATTTGTTCTTTTCGGGCATGGAGCATGGGGACATAGGCTAAATCTAAAGAAAATCAGAAAAACATTAAATTCAATCCACTGGCGCCCTCTCATCATTATGTCTGGGGCATATAGAACCATTTCTACAGAAGCCCTTCAAGTGATAACGGGAATTTTGCCAATGGACCTCAGAGCAACGGAAATGTTCACTAAATTTCAAATAAGAACTTCTAGTAATAAAGTTAAAATAGGAAAAAATGCTTCAGCAAAAAAGATTATGAGATGCATTTTGACAAGTTCGAACAACATCCTGCAGAAGGGTTTATTCATGGTTTTCAAATTAAAATCCCAGATATGGATGGAATAGAAATTTTTAAAGATGGTTCAAAAGATGAAAATAAAGTAGGAGCTGCAATAGTAGTATACTACTATGGGAAGGAGATCGATAAATGTCTTGTGAAATTATCGAACCATGTCACAAGTTTCCAGGCAGAAGTGCAAGCTTTAAAGATGGCCATTGAATATTGTGAAGGGTGGAGGACGGACAGAAGTGCTCAATTTTTTCAGATTCTCTGTCAGTCCTACAAGCCATACAATCATCTCACAATTGTAATGAGGAAATATGGACGATAAAAGAAAATATAAAAAGTGTAAAAACTAACAAGTGGATAGAGTTGAATTGGGTTAAGGCCCATATTGGGATATATGGTTATGAAAAGGCGGATCAATATGCAAAGTTGGAGGCACAGAAAGAGGGTTTTGATATGCTTGTCCCCAAATCAAATGGTGTCTTAAAATGGGAATTAAGATAAGAAATAAAGCTACAATGGTTTGACAGATGGTATATGTCCAAAAACGGAAGAGTAACTTTCGATTTTATTCCTAATCCAGAAATAAAAAGAAGATACCATCAACTGATAATTCAAATTATATCAGGACATGGGAGATTTCCTGCATATTTCCAAAGATTTGGAAGAATGCAGGACAGTGAATGCATTTATGGAGGAATCGGTACTGTTTACCACTATTTAAAGGAAAGTATTGAAATCTCGGAGTTAAGAAAAAATCTGAAAATTATAAATAAGGACTTAAGTACAGTATTGATGGTACCAGGTAATCTTAAAACTCTGAAGGACATAATGTCAAAAATTGTCAGTTTTTTACCAACTATTTGAGAGTTTGTAGATAAGGAAGAAGGATAGTAATTGACCACTTTGTGGCCAATTACCGCGAAGAGAATGTCAGTTTGACAAATCTGTCAATGCGAGGATGGACAATGCTAAAGATAACAGTCGGCCACAATAATTCCTGTCGATACTGCTACGTTCAGTTGAGACGGGGTGGTCGGCTGTACGCAACAACAACAACAACAAGGCCGCTAGGGTTTCATATATAGGGGAAGTTTTTTTTGACCACCCTGTGTATATATATATATAACCAATCTAAAGTAAGAAATAGTTTTAAAACGAAACTAAAATGAAAACGAAACAAAACAGTTTCAAAATCGCAACTAAAAATTATTTCAAACTAAAACCAAAAAGGGAACAGGAAAAAACTTCATAGTATTTAGAGAGCTCAAATGCAGATACTTCTAAAACACAGATGAATTGATACAAAAGTATTAAAATCAAGTTAATAGGAAAACCAAATAAACCAAATAAAAAAATATAAAAAAGAATCCGGCCTGAAGACTTTTTCAAGGGTCACCCTCAGGCAGGGATTAAAAAAAAAAGGGATTTTTTCTGTGAAGGAAATGCAGACAATGAAGTCTAATATTGATTCCTCGTGACCCGAAAATCCCCTGAAATTTAGTAAAACAGTGAAAAACAAAATAAAAAATGTAAAAAAAATTTGTTATTACAGTAATAGATAAATCAGCAAATAATTTCTGTTTAATTTGTAAATATTATTATAAAGAACTCTTAATTAATGAATATGACTCTAACGCAACTTATATGTTAAAGAACACCGGGAAAAAGGAATTAGATAAAAGAATGCTAGCTTTCGCAAAAAAAAAAAAAAAAAAAAAAAAAAAAAAAA
>JAPMOR010059443.1:16353-60782 GCA_026543865.1 Argiope aurantia
CAAAAAAAAAAAAAAAAAAAAAAAAAAAAAAACTAAGACTTGCTCTCTTAATTATCCTTATTTATTTCCAACAGTTAAATTTCATAAAAATCCATTAAAATTCAGATTCGTGACCTGTAGCACTTGCAGTTATAATTACTATACGGGTAAACATTTCTTTAAATACTTAAAAATTATCCTGGACAAAATAAAAGATGAAGACAACTTTATTATTTCTAGTAACAAAGCAGTTCTGTATTTTCTTAAAGATAACACCATTAATAAACTTAATACTTTTGATTTCAAAAATTTATACACTAATCTACTTCTTGAAAAATTAATAAAGGTCTGCACTTTTATATATGACGAATATTTAAATGAAAATATCATTCCTAAAAATAACTGGCTAGAGTTATGTAATTTTAATATTACTGAAAACTACGTTTTTAATGGAATTAATTTTTATAAACAAGTTAAGGGCATTCCATTGGGAACAGCTTTCTCAAGTGCTTTAGCTAATATTTTCCTGCATTACTATGAGAAAAAAATAATTAAATATAATTTAATAAACGGATGGAGATATATTGATGACCTACTTTTGATTAACTTCGACAATACTAATATAGTTACTAATTGCTATCCAAAAGATTTAATTCTAACAGAAACAAATAAAAATCAACTTGTGGCTACCTTTCTGGATTTAAAAATCGAAATTGCTAATGATAAAACAATAGTTGGTATCTACGATAAAAGGGATGAATTCAACTTTAAAATAACAAAACTATGTAACTACCATTCCAATCTAAACTCTAAAATTTTCAAAAATCTAATTTTCTCACAAGTCAACAGGATCAAAGGGGTTTGCAATAATAAAAATTCCTATATTGAAGCATCAAACAGACTCATTAAAAATTTAATTAAAAATGAATTTACTAGAAATTACTGTAATGTCAATTTTTTGATTAAACCAGGTATGGTTTGAAATTAATCATTTGGCTTAAATAAAAATAGAACTTTCCTTGCATATTAGATCACTCAATAGATGGCGCTGGGAGCCTACAATTTTTACCTAAATTACCGTTAACTTTGTGTTTTTAATAAGCGGGAATGACAATCAATAGCTTAAAATTTCCTTGACTGCTGATGGTATGTTCTTGCCTTTTGGTTTTTGCTTTAGTGTTATTTTATGGTATTTTTTGTTTTTATTGTTATTTTTGTTATTGTATTTTTACTTATTAGTGGTTATTTTCTTCTAATTGGTTGTTTTGTCTTTATCTTTATATATATATATATATATATATATATTGCCAGCAAGCTCCAAACTTTGGTAAATTATACTGATAATTAATTTGAGTTATTTTTTTAAGCAAGAATTATTAGTATAAGTCTGATAAGATCCAGAATGCAGTGGAAAACAATTTGTTCTTATCATTATGAATGTAGCTGAATTAAAATAATTGCAAGTAATGCTTACTGACATATTTTTAAGTGTTAATTATAACTTGTATATACAACTAAATATAAATCAATCCAATGTTGGCAAATATAACGTAATTTTGGTCTAAATTCCGTCGTCGATATTTGCGTCGATATTTTAATACAATTTTAAGAAAATAAGCCTGTTACGAATACATCAAATGCACTACCAAAACTCTCTTCCTTCACACCAAAATTATTTTCTAAAATTTCCCGAACGCTTCGTCATAAAAACTATTACTACTGTGGAGCGAAAAATCTTTTTTCAGAAATTAAGTTTTTTTATTTCTCTTACTTAATTTAATATAACTTATTATATTTATTGTGCATTTAAAAATGCTACAATCTATACATCAAAATTAATATTTTGCTTATTTCATCTTTGTTCAAAATGAATTTGGTTTAAAATACAACATATTGCAGATATTGACTCAAATTTCGTTGGATTGAAAGCCTATTTGTCCTTAATTGTAAATGAGGCGGAGCAGTTCACGGAGAAGAAATTTCTTCTTTGTGTAATCGATCATTGAAAGTAACTGCGGTAAAACGTAGAAATTGAACTTTTCTAAAATTAAATAAATGCATTGTATTTTATGAATAGAATTTCTTTTTTGATAATCGTTCATTTGAGAGTCCCTTTTGGTGAGTCGATGCAAGTGACTGCGATGATACTTTATCAGCAAGGATGTCCATTCATTCCTTTCTTGCAGTACTTGGAAGAGGGTTGCATCAAAATCGAAAATTTCTTGACCCCGGAAGAGGTGGACTCGATGAAGAGAGGACTGGAGGACCTGGTGGAAAACATGGCGGAAGATGTACACGTTCATTCGGCTTACAGTGATCCCGAAAGAAAAGTACGTCCCGAGTCATTTGTTTGTTGCTTAAATCATAAGGGATGGCTGCTTTGTTAACTAAAAAAAAAAGAAGATTAAGTAAGCCTTTAAAATTTAAAGGAATAACAAAACAAAAGAGAGAGAGAGAGAGAGAGAGAGAGAGAAAGAATAAAATCTCTAATAGTTGCATTAACAGAAAAAATTGGCTATATCAAATATTTTCTGTCGTATTGCAATATATTTTAAATTAGAAAGTTCAACAATGTTCAACAAAAAAAGATGTCTTGCGAAAATATCTTGATAATGATCGATAAAATTGGAAGAAAGAGATCCAACAAAATGCAAGTTTGCAGGCCCGTTTCGAAATTTAGGAATTCTTGTGATAATCTTCATTAAATAATCACCACTCTGCTTTTTGGTTATTGGTTCTGATAGTCACTACTTGATCGCAAATATTGCATTATGATGCATTTTTGAAATTCGTAAATGTTCGGCACTTAACCAAGATACAATCCATGTAACGTTCATGTTGCGACAAATTATTCTATACTTAATTACTCTTAAAAATAATGCTGCCTTGCATGTTGAGATATGCTCAGAAAATAATGCTATGTGCATATCTCAGCATGCAAGTTGGATACACATTCAACATTCATTGTTTTTAAACAAAAATTGTATACCAACATTTATCTGAAAGAAATTTACACTTTCAGAGCGAGCCTGCTGCTTTTTTTCTGCCTTTCCGCAAAGATTAATACATTTTTTTCCTTGCATACAAAGCGAAAGTAGTGGAATCATCAAACATTCATATTCAATCGTATGAAGAATGGATTTTTTGCTGTTCCAAAAGTGATCATTTTGAAAATTAATGTTTCTTTCTTGATTAAATCAGCTTTTGTCTGTTCAAATTGCATTTCTCAGAAAAGAAGAAGTTGAATTAATGTAAGATAAAAACAATTTTAAAATTCTGGACGTCAATTGTTGCGTCAATTCATTACTCTATGCATATTGAAATATTCTCTGCGCTGTTTATTTTGAAATATTGACTCGCAAACTAGCATGAGTGTAACTTGAGAAAAATAAACCCAAAATGCCAATTTCTGCATGGAATCCGTATGGCAAGTTTACAATTGTTAAACCATTCTATAAGCACACTTCCCAGAAGGCAACCTGGAATATGAAAATGATTTTAGCAGTTTTAATCACATTACAATTTCATGATCTAAATTCCACTAATTAGCACAAAAAATGTCAGTCACATCAAAGAGGCATTTTCCTCTAGTTTCGGTGCAAATTTATGAGTAAACACCATTCATGGTTCTGCATAAGTACTAACGGGTAATAAATCCTGTATGAGGCCACTCATATCTCCAGACATAACACCATTTTGACTTTTTTTTTCATTTGTTTGAGCATAGGCATTCATTTATTTGAAGCGGCATAAGCAGTAAAATTTGATACCTTCAAGGCTATCAATCGGTTAGGGTCAAAATGAATATCTACCCAGCGATTTAATCTACCAAAAAGTTTGATTAATTGTCCTTATTTTTACTACAAACTTATAACATCATTTTTGTATTTTATCATATCATTCGATAAAAATCATTATTTTTGGACATTTTTATGAATCTGTAAAATTCCTTTCCTGTAAAGCTAGTGTAATCGCTTATTAGATATTCTAAGAAATGAAATCTGAATGCATACCTAGTGAATCACTGTTATCCTTAGCGACACACTTGTTAACAAAAATGAGGATTCTGAAAACACAAGTAGTTCTCTCTTTGGAAAACGTTGATTGCGGAGCGAGCTCTCTAGATGCACTCTGAGCGCCACTGTCGTCGCCTGCCTTTTTGTGCTGAGCGTTTTTACAGGTGCTGTTCACTGCGCGCTCCTCGGCCCAGTTTTGCTACCTGTTCTGCTTGTGCGTGTGTGCAGAATAAAATGTCACTTTCCATTGTTTGAGGCTTTGGATTTTTTTCCTCACATACCCACCGGATGATTTCTGCAATATTGCTATGGGTTATTATCCCGGCATTCCTTCAACATACAGTAAGGATAACTGTATTTTTTTAGCAAATATTACGAAAAAGCAATGTTACGGATTCGAAACAATTTAAATTAGGCAATTTGTAGTATGGAGAAAGAACTGTCAGCCTCGCATGGCAGTTAAACAATGTAACAGAACCATCGTCTTCCAACGAGAATCATTTTATCATGGTGCATAAATATTAGCAAAGATAAAAAGATAAAATCTCTTCAATATTTTATTCTTTATATATATATATATATATATATACATGCTTTCTAAATCTTCATTAGGAAGACGAAGAATACTACATCAACTCGGCAGATAAAATTGCTTACTTCTTTGAAAGCGACGCTTTTGATTCGGATGGTGAGACTCATTTTTTTTTTTTGTCTTCTGAATAATTGTATAAATTTTTAAAATCAAACTATTAATAAAATATAAATTTTTCGTCTCTTTGAATTTGTAGGAAATATGATTGTGGAAAAGAAGAAAGCTTTGAACAAGATTGCTTACGGTAAACACTTCGAGCATTCTGAAACTGTTTTGGTAAAATTCAAGCACACACACACACACACAAAGCTCCAAATAGTTAGTATATAATTAATAAGGACCCCATTTTATCCAAATAGACATCATTTTTTATTTCAAAAAAATTAAAACGTAAGAATTACTAAATGCAAAAAAAAGAAAGGAAAAAGGAACGTTATTTGAGAGAAAATGAAGGGGAAATATATAATGTAGAGTTCGATACATTTAACAAGAAAATTTATAAAATATGTCATTACCATATGAATAGTTTCAAAACTGCTTTATTATTCAATTTTAAGAAAAACCACGGAATAGGTCTAAATACTTTCCCCAGTAAGCTCTCGTTTCTGCAAACTGTTTTCGGAGTCGCATTCCAAATAATGTCTCGTCCCTGTTGGATTGCAAATACAATTTCGTGTGCCACCTCGCAAATAATTACTAATTGTCCTAACATCTACAGTGACGGAACGTCAACTCTCTTATTTTTATTTTATAAAACGCTCGGGGGGTACCTCGTCATGGAGGATGCCGGCATGGTGGTTGGTTCTCACCAACCTGGTGGGTACAGGAAAAGGGGGGGGGGGCTCCTCCCAACAATGACGGGATGTACTTTCCAAGGGAAGGGCCCTTAGGACTCAATCCCAGTTCCCGCCAGTATTGCTATAGTGTCGGCCCAGTCATTCAGATTTTTCCGTGTGCCTTTTGGCGGTTCAGAGTAGTCTGTTTATGGTTATAAAATACTTAATAAATTCAAATATTCAATTAGTTCGACTAAGATGATGTCTATCGTGTGACAGTGATGTATTCGAAAACCAACTGCCATTCATGAAATTCTTGTCCACTTAACAATTTTTATCCTTATGAAAATGGAAACATGCATTTAAGTGTGCTTGGTTTGCCAATCAAATTCCAATCTGCTGCACAAATGTTTAATAATATTAACGTCTAGTACAGATAGATATATCAAGAAGCAACATTTAGATTATTTTGGGGCAACCGCGTTTAGATGAGGAGTATCACACCGGAACTTATACCGTTCTCGAACCCGCATGGTGCAATTTGACCCCTACATCTGTAGACCCGCCATCATGTGATGAGAAATGCAACCAGAAAGTCTGAGCTGAGGCACAAGGTAGCGACAAAAACTGACGGAACTAAAATTTTGTTAAATATAAACTGAAAATCGAAACACTTTCCTCTTTTTAAATGCTCAGTGTTTGTGTTACGTGAATGAATAACAGCGATGAAATAAATATATGAAAGCTGAAATCATTTCTGTAAAGTCACGCATGTCATAATGTTTAAGAATTCCATAAAGCTTTTGACACTTCCAGCAGAATTTCATGACCAACTTTTCTGGTTTATCTCTAAACGGAGACAAAATACAAAAACTTGTTTTTTATCTGCTTTTTTAAAAAGTATAAAAATCATAAATATTTCTTGTTTTTATTCTGAATTATCTCTTATTTTAGCCGTTCATTGGTGGAATCCCCAGTTCAAGCAGATCAGTTTCGGCCAAAAAGTTAAAGTAAGTAAAACATTTTTAAATATTTTATTTCAGTTTTAATCATGCATTAATAACATGCAATTCACTGAAAATTGGATTTATTTCTGCAAGAAAGATTTTCTAGAAATCGTATTCTTACTTCCTGAAACAATTTAAGATCTGGTGTTTTCTTTAAGATTCTAGAAGTCAGGTCTAAGCAGATTAAAAAATGCTGCATAGATAACGAAAATTAAGAAGAAATCCATTATAAAAAGTTTCATATCTTCCATTTTTTTTCTATGTACAACTTTTCGGCACTTTTTTCGGGATCTTTGATGACGAAAATTAAGAAGAAAGCCATTATAAAAAAAAGCTTCATATCCTCCATTTTTTTTCTATGTACAACTTTTCGGCACCTTTTTAGGGATCTTTGATGAATGATTTTAAGAAGAAATCAATTATAAAATAGTTTCATATCCTCCATTTTTTTCTATGTACTATTTTTCGGCACCTTTTTAGGGATCTTTGATGAATGATTTGGAATTTATGTAGATGCTGGAATCGCAGCCCTCGCATACCCACCTCAAAAAGGAAATAAAGCAATTTATAAAGTCAAGGAAGTCGTCGCAGTCGAAGCTTCTATTTTGTGTCTATTGATGGAAGCTTTGTTTTGACCTGCGAAGCTACATTGAAACGGCATGTTTAAATTTAAAAAAAAAACTTTTTCGACTATTTGGCATCTTCGCGCCATCCTTAATGGCATTAGTATTGCCACCTATAAAATAAAATTAAAATGTTTTTTTTTATACATTCAGTGAACTATAAGACCCGATCAGAATTTCCATGCTTACATCTTCACTAAATAGAAAATCGTTTCTAAGCGACATTCATATCAAGTCAACAATTCACGCAACTAGGGAATGTTGAGCATTGCTTAAAGCGTGCACGTCAAATCACCGGCATTAGTAACGGATACGTGTCATTTATATCAAATTTCTGTAAATAATTGGGAGAAAAACTTCAGACAAAAAGTTCTAACTATTGTGACAATCCTTATGTTTCCAAAGCAAGAAAAACCAAACCGCGATGGCCCTAACCTGGACCCTAAAACACAGAGTTATTCACAAGTCCATATGATTGCATCAAGTTATATTGAAGTTAAACTGGAGCAATAAATACCATTTATAGGTGCATTACCAATAAATGCCATTATCGTAAGGCATTGCATTTCTACGCTGTATGCCACCGTTATCACTGCAGGGTGTGTTTCTGGAACGACTGTCACATTGGAAACATTTGCACTCTGACTTCCATTTAAAGAATCAATGACATCGAATCCTTATTACTTGCAAATGCGTCCGTCGACTAAACAGGATACAGTCTCGCTCCGACATCATTAAATGTACTGTTTCAGTTCAGGTTCTAAAGTTTTTATCGTTGATCTTGTCAAATCACCTTGGATCATTTCCTTCTAACCTTGATGAAAAATGTCATTTTATTCTGCCGGATCCAAGACTTTGAAAAGTCACCAAATCAAAGATTGTCGATAACATCAAAGGAAAAATTTCCACTCATATGAATAGAATTCAGTCAATTTTATTGGGAGGTAATACCAAAACTATTGGCCATTTGTACAGTTAGCAAAACGCGGGAAATCAAAATACAATTACCTTTAGATTAATTGATCGAAGATGAAATCTTTTAACAGTTGATCGAATGGCAGTCATTTTTGAATCAACCATTGGACAGATGACTTAAGAATAGTATATTATTTCAAGCAAAAAACGCCAATGAAATAAAAAATATCCCTCCTGTCATTTAGTTATGGAGATCCTTTGGTTTATCCCTTCTGCTTCCTTACAGCACACATGCGCAGGAAAATAAGATGTGGTCTACCAATGAATGTAAATTCAAGAGAGCGGAATGAATGGTCTTGGCACACGGCAAATTTTCTAAGGCTGAATTTCTGTTCTCTGTAGGTGCTTTTCGGCAGCAGAAATGAATGACTAGAGTTTTAAATGCAGTTAATATTCTCGTACTGTAGCATTGTAACCTCTGTTTAGTAAGTTCTAGGTCACAGAGGTCTATGAATGGTAGGGAAATTCAGCCGTGCTCTAAGGTCCAAACGCAGCTTCAGATAATCTGTTAGTGATTCGCAAAGACTTCAGCATCCATCATGCAATTTCCTCCATTCTTTAAGAATATACTTCAATCCATTTTTTTTTCAGTAGTGTCTCTTGCGGATGGCGTTGTAACATAAATGAATGATACCGGAGCGAAATATTATTTTTTTAAACCTATTTTGCTACATTTTTTACTTTAAAAATTCATATAAAAATGTTGATATATCGCATTCTTGGTGCCCCCAAAAATTATTGTCTGAAGGGTATATATTTCTCACTCTCATACTCGTTGCGCCATCGTTATCATTCTTGTTGAATATTCTTGGATTTGCCTTGACTATCAGTCTAAATGTTGAAACACAGATGAACTTGGGACCAAAAACTTTCTAAAAATTTCATTCAGTAAGAAAGTTACTATTATTTGTTCACTGTGGGAGCCCGATCCACTGTTTGACTCCGTTCAACCGAAGGCTAATTCATAGTAGTTGAAATCGGCAGCGTTGCGAGATCATCAAGCCCCGCCAAATTAAAAAATGCTTTGCAATGAAGAGGAGGAAACCAAACGAGTTCGGCCCACCTATTATAGATGGATGTACCGTACTGTCTATTTTTAGATTTCGTCGACTACATACTTTATTTTTTCGCAAAGAAGAGTCGATAAAGAATTTCTGTTATAATTTTGCACTGTGTAGTTTTTCTTTATATTATATTAAGAATAGGTATTTTTTTCACTTTAGGATTTATTGAAAACTTTTGAATATAAAGATCCAGTGATATGTCAAAGTATGCTAATTTTCAAAGTAAGTAAAAAAATTATAATTTTATAATAAAGAAATGTTTTAAATTTTGTTATTCTTTACTTTTGCAAAACTGAGCAATTTTTTTCTTCTGAGTTAAACTCCGTAATAATTTCACCCATTAATATTTTGGGAGGTAATAGCTGCGCTCTCTCATACTTTCTGTTCCACGAAATATTCGCAATGAGATTAGAGAGGAGTAAATCTTTCGTCTTCTAGAGTACATAAATTTCGGCTAACTTTTGCATTGTTTTTATATCCCGAAACTTAAGATTCAAGGAATGTTTAAAGATAATAAAACTGGCGAAGTAGCAGATTTAAAGACACTTTAAAGTTTTGCATAATCTACTAATATTTAAATTCATATAATAGCTTTGAGATTTTCCGGAAACAAACAAGCCAATATTAAGTGCGTTTTGCCAATTGAATTTTATGTGGCTACCCGAAAGAAAGGATTATCACTCAATGGGGTTATTCTTTTATATTCATTTATCAATATCCACTTATTTTATTTTTGATTTGATTAAAACTTTACTTCTTATAAATTTGTCCTTAAATATTAGTAATATAACTGTTATAATGAATAAGGGAGAAAAAAAAAGAATTTCAGAACTTCTAAAAATGAAAGCACATTAAAAATGAACAAAGATTGCACTTTTTTTGCATTTGAATCGATACATTTCTATTACATTTTGTATACACACACAGTTGCGTTTGAGAAAACAACAGCAGCACATGGAACTCATTGGATCGGTAGTAAATCTTATCACCGCACAAGTGTCCATGTTGCAAAGCTGAACATGAGCTGACTGAAAAAAGGGGCGTTATCTTCCCTTACAATGTAACTACTTTCGTAACAATAGGGGAACTGATGAGCACTTTTGAAGAACAGGCCCATTCCTTCGCATAAATGAGAGAGAAGGTCAAAAATGATTTGCGCTTTCCTTCTGAAGAGCAGATAAGAAAACTGGAGGTGAATTGGAATGCAGGCATCTGTTCTCTGCCCAGTCCGCTGGTTTTGCGATGTATTTAATCACCAGTGACTGTGCAGTTCCTCGGAAAAGGTGTTCAGGTGGGCACCACGTCCTGCGCCTCGTTACTTAGAAACGAGACGCTCTTCACCTTTGAGAATTGTTCTCATCTGATTTTTGCTGAATAGGTAACAAGCGATCTGCATCGCCTGCAGCGGTTTGGGCAGTGCAAATGTACTTCTAATGCCGGAGACACGTCTGGCAAATAATCGACAGTAAAAAAAATCGGTTTTCTACACCGAGCCCTAAAGTCTCCTTAGCAAAGCACTATCCCATTCTGTGATGAATCACCAATTAATCTCGGTCCTGCAACCTTTTCAGCTGAAGGAAGCGGATGACTGCTTCCATTCCAGCTTTCTATACAGCAACGGTCATGTTTGCACAACAAAGAGAAATGAAGCTATTACGATTCAACTTCGCTGAAAGCCACCGCAGCATTGCAGGACTTCGTGAAAGCGTATTCTTCAACTAAATTTCTCAATAGAGGCGCTGCTGGCTAAAGTACGGTTAATTTATGACTTATTCACGTAGTTTCAGACTTTGGAATGATTATCGGAGGCGGGTGACGAATTGCAGTTCTCCTCTCATGTTCAATAGAATTAATGTCTTGGAGGGCAGCTGATCGATTCGTTCGGTGAATTTGAAGAAGGTCAAACTGGATGAGCGTATTTGTCCATGAAAATGAAACGAAATACAGCGATGCCTCTAAAATTAAAACATAAGTCTTTAAAATCTAGTCCCTAAATCTCTGAGACGCCAAGAATGTAGGGAAACACAGAGGGAAGCGTAATGCTATTCAACAAAACGTCTGTTCAGACCATTCGTTGCCTTGGCAACGTCCTTTTCTGGTGAAGGGAACATTACAGAAGTTGAAATCTGATGTTATTCTCACCATTTTTCTTATGAAGTGATATATTTATATAAAACTTCATTCAAAATATTCAATAGTTTTCTGAGAAATTTCATAAAATTTGCACACTTTCGTAATTTCAAAAATTAGTGAATAACAGAAGAATGTGTCCAAGTATTTTATTATACTTTAAAAAAAATGTGTTTTTTTTAATTTAAACTTTTTAACTATAGATTTTTTTTTGTCATTCAGTATATGTTTTCATTTAATGTTTTATTTGCATACTTTTTTCAAAACATTAATATTTTTTAATATTTTTCTAGCATCCAAAGATCGGAGAAGTGTGTAAGTTCATTTTGAAATACTAAAACTGATTTCTTTAAAATAGAAGGTAATAAGTTTGATCATTTTAAACAAGTCGAAGGTGGCAGGAAATGTGAAATAATGATTGTTCTAACAGGTTTTAAAACTGTTCTTTTGAAACAACAGAAAATAGTGGATGAGTTGAATAGATTGGCTTAAAACGTTTTATATTCCAAAATATTTTTTGAACAGTTGTACTAAATTTATTGTCTAAGAACTCAAGATACAGTTGAACCATTTGGATGTGAGATCACGTTTTATTCATTTGCCCCTTTCAATTTCTGAGTTATTACGTTTTCCCCTTCGGGATGAAACAGACATTCTAACCTTTGATCCGAAATTTGCACAGACAATTCATTTTGATTTTACATGCAATGAACTAAATTGCACTCATTTATATGGTTGCATTTTTGAGTTAAATGTTCAGTCCAAACAGACGAATACGCAGAGAATTCTTGTTAGTGGATTTTGCGCGAAATTTAAAATGCATTTTGATGTACCAAACTTGACCTCTCCAACTCGTTGCTTGTCTTATTAATTGTGCTCAGATACAAAATTACAAAGAAATACTAAAACATAGAATCTGAAAAATCTCTTTGATTTGAAATTTGGACCTTTCATAAAAAATATTTGGATCAAAACTTCTGACTATAATAATGCTTTCTTTTATTTTTTATATACTTTAGGTGCGAAAAAGTATTAAAAAAAATCTTATTTGTTCTGAATTTCTTTTTTATTTCTTTATTTTAGAGGCATATATTGGAAAATTAAGTTTCTAAAGCTCCTAATTAGGATTATTTTTTATCAGCAGATACATAGAACAAAATGAGTAGAAATGACGATCATTTAAATGATACCTTCTTTTGTTTGTTTACTTTTTCATTTTACCCAAAAGGCATTTTTCTTGCTCCTATGTCTAGAAGCATTTATTTTAAATTAATTCTTCTTTTTTTTAACTATCATCTTTACAATCATTTATATTTCTTGAGCGTCTTTTTAAAGAACGGAAGTTTATTGAAGCTCTCTTTAGGGCGGAACGTCCTTTTAAATAATAATAATTTATCTTTCTTCATAATAAAAGGCAAAAATATAGTATAGTTGCAACTATACTGAGATGCGCTAGGTTCTCACATCCAAATGGAGCTCCACAGCTTCTGGTGTTTAGAAGAGCACTAAAACAGAATAATTCTGCATTTATGTGTGCTTCATTCTTCACGTAGTTCGACCTCATCAAGATTCTACTTTCCTGTACACCGAACCTCCCAGCTGCATAGGCTTGTGGATGCCCCTGGAGGACGCGACCGTCGAAAACGGGTGTCTCTGGTTCCTCCCAGGCTCGCACAAAAGTAAGAGGTCCCATTTCTCACTTCTAAATTTATAGCACCAGACGGGATGGCAGAAATCAAAGCTTAGAAACAATAGCTGGAAACGTACAATTACACCCGATACAATATGTAGATACAAAGTCTAAATGTTTCTACCTTTTGAGGTAGTAACCAACATTATTATAGTGTTACGAATTCCGCAAATTATGAATAGTTTGCCTTCTTGGAAATGTTTAATGATATTTTTTGCGATTTGGAGACAGAATGATCTATTTAACGACTTGACAGGGAGACATTTCTGCTCGTTTCCAAATAATTTGGGAGTCTTTCAAGAATGTATTAAACCCATACAACAATTACCAATTAATGCGGGTTTTTTATGCTCTTTTAACGAGTAAAAGTAACATATGGACATTGGCATTTTAGCGAATGTATCGAAATTTGGTAGAGAATCTGAATCGATTTTCCACGTAACATTTTGAGTTTTGCCAGTGCTCTGTGACTGAACTAGTTTGAAATATAGTTGTCTAGTGAAGACTGGGTTGTATTTGCTTTTATCAGCTATAAATAACAAGAGTAAATAAATTTCAGCTTGTTCCGTCTTAATGGAAGCCCATTCAAACCACGGAGCCGTGTGTATTGTTTCCAGCGATATGAAAACTATAGATATCTGAAGAAGTGATGTTCGGACGGAAAGGTGGAAGAAGCGCAACGATGGGTTTCTAGCAAAGTGGGGAGGGAGTACAGATATTTTAGGCGTGGTCTTAGAAAACACACCATGGTAGCAAAGTATTTTTTTGGTCATTTTTTGGAGCTAAAAAAATGGCTAGGGGACAGAAAAGTAATATTACGCCTTGTGCCGATTCGTGTTAATCTTCAGCTAAGTCGGCATGAGAAATAAATAACCATGCTCCGGATATCGTTTACGATAACTCATGAGAGCCGGGAAGCATCCTCATCTGCAGCCTCATGGTCCGGCTGCAGATGTCATGAAGTGATTCCAGCTAAGCGTATATGACAGTCTACCTCTGAAATCAAATTATAACTACAGGATTGAAATCTCGGGAATAAGGAGATGCCAAAACAACTCCCAAACGAGGGTTGGGCGACAGCCGGACTTCATTATCGCGATATATCGCCCAGCACATATCGATATTTTTCAATATATCGTGTTATCATTATTTATTTATAGTTATTATAAGTTATAAATAGCATCTCTTAACATACTGATTAATCGGAACGACTCCAAACAAAAGGAAGTTTCATTTTATATAACTAAAATATTCGTTTATTTTTTCTCAATAAAAGTAGTAGAAAATAATTCTTTTAAAACTCCTTTAGCAGAGTGTCAATGCCAAAGCAATGTCAGCATGTTATAATTTATCATTCTGCATTTTTTCAATAATATAGTAATTTTTAAAATTTTACCTTTTTTACTACTGATATTTAAAAAAACTTCAGTTTTTTTCATTTTTTATTAAAAAACAAACGAACAGGAAAACGACATAATAAGGCCTTCAACAAATAAAATTACGTAGTTTTAATAAAACTCGAATTCGAAATCGGATGTCTTGAAAAATTAATTATTACATGAATTACAATATGAATTGCATACATTTTAATTCTTATTTTAATAGTATTATTGGCAGATTTAATTTAAATTCTAACTAGAATTCTAACTATAGGTATATTAGATAATTAAAATTAATCATTCAATTTACTACTTCAAAATTTAAAAACAGAAGAAAAATAGTAATTCCGAAATGAGTAAACATTAATAAAATATAATATGAAGGATAAATTTATATTCGGAAAAATGATGTCATACATTAAAAATTTTAGAAAAGGTCTTGATCATGATCAAATAAAAGAAAACTATGCCATTATATATCCTAATGAAAATAAACTTAATGAAAAAAATAACCAGCACTGAAGTACAACGCAATGTTTCTGAATGTTAAAATTCTAACTAATGATCTATTATTTCTAATTATTCTATCAACAGTTTGGCATATTATAAAATTCGAAAAAGAAAAATAAATAAATAAATAAAAATAAAACTAAAAAAACTAAAATTAAAATGAAAGGGGCAGCAAGAAAAAAAGATCATATAAAAAAACAGTTAAAAGATTGAAAAAACAACACTAAAATATCTTAAAATTAAAAACAAAAAAATAATATCACAAAAATTTTTTTAAGTTAATTGAAAGCAGGACTTTTAAAATCAATTCAAAATACTGCATATTTGAAAATAGGAAAAAGAATAGGAATAAAAAAGGGAAAGAAAAGGAAACTCTTTTAAACTGTGAGAAAATTTTAAAAAAGCGCAATATATAATCCAATCACATAAAATGATATAAATCGGTGAAATAATATTTATCAATTAAAAAGAATTTTTATCTTAAATAAAAAATAAAATAATGCAAAAAAAATATATTATGAAATTGCAAAAGAATATTTTTTAAAGATATGAAAAGCAAGAAAAACTATACACTTTAAAAAATATTAAAGTGGATACTACAGAAAAGCATGTGGATTAAAAAGAAAAGGAAAGAACAACACATATTTTCCTTTAAATAAGCAAACAAACAAAAAATAATCGTAAAACATTGCCAACACTGATTCTTTTTAGTCATGAATATTCGATCAATATCAAGTATCAGAAATTCGGTATGTATCGAAAATTCGACACTTTCGGAAATTCGATAAATATTGGCAGTTTGATGTGTATCGAAAATTTGATAAGTATTGGAATTTCGATCAAGACCGAACGATCACTCAAACTAGTTTTGAAAGGAGGTGGAAGAGTCTAAGAGTCATGATGGTTGTTACCATTTATATAAAAAGCCCAGTTTGGAACAAGTTCATAACATATGTTATATGCGTAGAAAGCATTTTATGTCAGATGATTCTTTCGCATTGTAATTTTGTCTTGCATTAAAAACGCGGACGCTAAGCTCTCATAAATGTATTATTTCAGGGAGATTTTCACTCCAGTATTTTTAAGATCACATATAATTTCATATTTATACTAATTTTTAATTTTAATGCTCAACTGAAAATTTCAATTTCGCGCTGCTGTTTTTACATTTGTTTATATCTGGAACATAGAATTTGAAAATTATTTGCTAATTTAATTTTGAACAATCACTCTACAAATCTCGGCTATATTTAGGTGTTAATAGTATATTATCTTACAGTAAGATATTGTTACGGATCTGTGATGCTGCTTCCCAGCATAGTTGGTTCCATCATCAGAAAGACTTTTTAAAGTCATCTGTATTGGACGGAGTCCAAGTGTCGCTTCGGAGGTTTCAGAACTTGGCGACCATTTGGCGACCTTGCGACGAATTTGGCGACTTTGGTGCCAAAATAGATTATACCCGAAAAATCGAGAATTCTCCCGATCCGTCCAGTAGGAACCGAGATAAGCCTCAAAAGTTCCTGATTGGTTGAGAGGCTTCTAGCCCCGCCTCCTGAGGCCTATAAAAGGAGGCAGTCTGCAGCTGCCAGAGTAGTTGGAATCGACGGTGAAGAACGAGTCTTCCAGAGATTAGCAGAGCAGCCACGGAGTCAAGCTAGTGCTGAACTAAGCTGTGTGCTACTGTCTGTAGTAGAGTCTTGTTGTGTGCTCGTCTCGGCTGAAGATAATTGTCTTCTCTATGCTGTATATAGTTGTCGTCTTTGTGCTGTCCTGTGTGTCTTCGTGTAAATAAACGTCGTTGTTTTTTTTTCTACTGCCGCCTGCTGATTGAGCGTTCTCCACACCATATAACTTCCACTACCCAAACGAACCCGGAAATTTCGTAACAATATAATATTTTTCTTACTAAAGAAGTTGCATTTTAATATCATTTAATAAGAATATTATGTTATTTTTTTACAGCAAAAATGTTTGAACAAATTATTATAGTATATTAGTATCGGACTTTAAGAAATCATTTGATCAAAAATTTTCAAGAAAACAGGACTTTCGTTTAAAAAATTTATTTTATTTTTTATTTTATTTATTTATTTTGCAGTGTATATACGTGAGTAAATTTTTGAAACGCATTAAAAAATTTAGATTTATAAAAACTTATATAGAAAAATTTAAACAACAACAACAAAAAAAAAAGATAGGAAATGAGGGCAGTATTTGAATTGAACATATTTGCTCAGAATTTTAAATTTTAATTAATGTATTTTTAATGAAATAATAATTTATATCTTAATTGCACTGTAATTTCTTAATTGGATAAATGCTATAAGTTTTTTGAATTAAATAGTTTTTAGTATCAGTTTCTGAATAGATACATTTGAGGATCAATTATTTGTATGGTTTCTTAAATTTAATTCATAAAAGTATTAAAATTATGACCGAAATGCTATAATTTCTGGAAGACATTTCGCATGTTGGAATGAAGAAAGCATAAAAAAATTTACTTAAATTGTAAATAAAAAAATATATATATAAAATTCTTTTCTTATATTGAAATATAAATGTGTGGCATTCAAGGGTCAGTTAGAAAACAAAAAGAAGTTTATTCCAAAATGACATGTTCAAAACAAATATCTTTGTATATTAAAATATGACAGTATTTATAGAAATATTCACAAAAATTAAGTATGAAGATGAAAACAATAAAGAGCATAATGATAATAATAATAATAAACAGTAACCGAACACCAAAATGTATTCGAAAATGCAAATTAATTGTGAATATCGATTTATTGTATCGCGATTCATCGTGAATCATGATCATGATACCTATAAATAGATATTTTACAAAAACTGATATCGAAAAATCGCTTTTTTTTCGATAAATCGAAAACTGGTACAGCTCTACTCCCAACCTCAGAGAACATACAAATTATTCCCGGTTTACTATCGAAATATTCCAAAGATTCTAATTTCTCCTTAATCACTGCTTCGGATATTCTGTGACTTTATCGAAGGGCTAAAAACACTGCAAGTTAGTACAAATGTGGGACTGTCTGTGACTATAGCAATAAATTCCCAACCTTTTAACCGTTCGATGTTTGCAGGTGGAAAAATCTACCAACGATATGAAAGAAATCCGGAGAAGAATCCATTCATGGTCATGAGGGGAGATTTACCAGATTTCGATCAGGACAAGTACCTACCGATTCCGGCCAAGAAAGGTAATCAGGCCTTGCATAACATAATATCCTGAATAGTTTTTATTTGAATTAGTGTCAATTTTTATTGAATAATATGTAAAACTGATACTCTAACTTGAAAAAAACAATGTAAGCTTTCTCAATATACACATTTAAATGAGTCGTTAATTTGAATGAAATTTTCATTTATTATTAAAAAATGGACTAATTATTTAATTATCACAATGCCTTCATTAAAGTCTTTCTTATGTGTCAGTATTTGGTGTAAAATGTGAAATATTTATAACATAAGCTACAAACGGCTACGAGATGTAAACGTCAAAAAGGTAAGATATGCGAAAAAATAAAAACATATATAAAAATAATAGCAGTGGACGGAATGATAATACCACGTAGATGATAAGATATATATATATATCTGTCAAATTACATCTGTAACAGTTTCTAACTGAGAAAAAAAATATTTAAACTATTGTCATGAAACTTAAACTAAAACTAAAATCTTGTGCCTCATAACATTTGCGAGTAAATTATGTAGAAAATCTATTCAATAGTTTAGAGTATGTGAACAATTTATGCTCTTCAATTTCTTTTTTTTTAATTTCAAGATTTAGGACATTTCTAATCACTTGAAAATGATTATTTGTGCGAATAACACTCATCCTTAGATATGAAAGTTTTAAATGTTTTCTAATTCATATTTGCACACACGAAACAAGGAAAGTGAATGATTTGCACCTAAATATGTGAAAAAAATAAGAAATATTGTGAAACATAATTTTATAATTTACTTTAACGACACCCTAAATAAATTCCTTATAACTAAAGTTCTTGTTTTATGACACATGAGACTTTTTTTCTTTACGTTTTAAAAATAGATAATGACACAGTTTGAAGGAATAATTTTCGTATTGTTTTATTAATACAATTTTCTTAAATGTTTGTTCGCCACACATTTCTTGACTCATTTTAGTTTTAGTAAATTTTTTTAATATTTACTTGCCCGAAATATCCTCTACGACGAGCATGTCGGGACGCTCGCGGCAACGGAAACATTAAAGAATAAAATCTATTTAAAGATGACATTCGTTTCCAGAAATGATCGGTAGTTTATAATTGTTTTATTCAATCTGTTTGAAAATATGACTAATCGTTCTTTAGATCCTCTCACATAAGTAAATTTTTACTTTATTTATATTTGAGCCGTTTATTTTGAAAGTGGGGCAAGTCCATTTTTGAAAAAAATGGAGATAATGGCAGTTATAGATGAAACTTGTGATCTTTTTATGAGTAAAAAATTTATAGTAAAATAAAATTTAGATTCTAGTATTTGGGAGATGGAAGTTTTAGCTCTTAACAGTATTGAAAGATCTGTTTATTTCGAAAGTGGTGCAAGTCCATCTTAGATTGAAATTATATTTGACCGAATATATTACGGCAAAATTTAGCTCGGGTTGCTGTATGGTGGAGCAAATGTGGCTGTTTGACATCGTTTCTGAAATCTAGGGTGTTTCTATTTATCTATTTTTGATATTGAAAATTGGTGATTGTACAGTATTTCATCTATACTTATAATAAAGCTCAATGTGTGTGTGTGTGTGTGTGTGTTGGCGCTCTACAGACCAGACCATTCAACCTACAGCTACCAAATTTGGCACGTGTATACCTTGGAGACCGGGAATGTGCACCTGGGGGTTATTTTTTCGAATTTTTAATTAGAATTTTATTTATTTAAAAATTAAGCGAAATTTTGACGTGTTTCTGCTATAACTGCCGAAAATATTACCGCACAAAAAAGATTTTTACATGAAGTTAAAGATAAAAAATTTATCTATTAAATGATACTACTGTTTTAATCTTATAATTAAATTTCTATTTTAAATGAATTTTTAAATAAATATTTTAACTATATTTTTCAATAATTTTTTTCGTCAAAAATAAAAATGAGGATTAAGCACGTTTCGCATTCTTGAGAAAAAAATAGCTTTTTTCAAAGTGTTGTCATCACATTGATTAAAGCTCCAATTAAAAATAAATTAAATCTTTTTGGAAATGAAATCTGCAAAAATATAATTTTCGGCATGTGTTTGTAGGAAATGAAACAAATATGAAATATTATTTTTTCTAAAAAATAAATTCAAGAAAAATTATTTTATGATCTTATTTTATTTATTTATGAAATTATTTTATGAAAAATTATTTAATGACTCATAAAATAATGAAGATATAAACAAACTTATGGCATTTATTGATAGAATAACTCATATATTTTCCTTTTCAGGTTTGAATATTTTTACTTTTGTAAATATCGTCTGCGCGTGTTTTTAATTTCAGATAATTTCATTTTCCAGTCTAAATATCTGTACTTTTCTAAATATCGTCTGCTTATTAATTGCATTCTTCTCTCTTTTGTTTTTGGCAACTATTGATATGTTATGTTTACTTTTGATGTGTTTGATCTATGTAGTACTTTTGTATGTGAAGTTTTATTCGATCGGATATTAAGGAGAATGCATACACCACAAGAGAAAGCACAGATTTTATGGTGGTCATAGAGTTAATTTCCAATCAACTAAATCACTGACTTTTAAGAGTAACTTTCCAATCACTTAAACTGACTGATTTATGAAGATTTGAATATCACTATTCAATAAAAAAAAGGATAATTTTAGATTTTTCATCGAACGTTTCAAAGAAAATACGCCAATAAGCGCGCAGGTTTCTCAAGATTAATTGGCCTAAGATTATGAAAATGGTGAGTTTTTCTAAATTTTTAACATTTAAAACTTCATAAATAAGTCTTAGTTGATCGTGGAAAATAGAAACATTCATTCATTTATTTAAAATTTGGTGTGTCCAGAATATTTCTCAGAATATGATACCTTACTGCATTAAATTTAGACTTCATAATTTTTGAAATATATGTATAGGCCGGAACAAAATATTATTATTGATTTCATTTCAATCCTTTTGAAAGCAAAGCGAAAAACTGAATTTTATGCTGAATCTGAGAAATTTTTGTTGAATTATTGTTCGAGATATTACATAAATTATGAAAAATATTTTGTAGTTAACATAAGACTTAAATTCCGAGCGATTCTGTTTGCAATACTCATATTCAATAATAATAATAATTAATAAATAACAATAAAGATGATAAATAAAATAAAACGCTTGGTTTTATTAAAAAATATCTTAATATTAATTGCAATTTCGTCATTTACATTTTTAATTAAAGTTGAAGTTTTACCGGAAATGGCAACAAATTAGCAAAATATATATAGTAAATTGAACGAAACGATCTAAGCAATATAAGTTTGGTATGACTATCAAAATTTGAAGATTAAAAATGTTTTATTTGAGAATCCTTTAAGAGACCAGTTACTTAAAATATTTAATTGAAAATTGTAGCGAGCGGTAATACTGGCGAACCGGCTGGTCGCCAAAGGCGGCTAGTAAATAATAAAAAGTATATCTTAATTTTGTGTGTCGATAGTAATATGTTTACTTCCATCACCGATTACTCAGTCCAGTGACAATGAAATAAATTTATCACTGATAAATAAATTTTTACTGTCAGGACATTTATTTCTACCGAACGACCGTGATTTTGGAGTGGAACTTTCCAGTAACTATTCAACCCAGAAACCAGTTCCTTGAATATTCCTCAGGATTACTATAAAATAATACAAAATTGTCGAAAGCATACTAAATTTTTAGTACATGAAATGAAACATGAAAATTTATTTTCAACCCAAGCTCTGGAAAAAGCTGTTTTAAAAAGAAAGAAAAATACCGATGGAGAAACCATAAATTGATTAACTATATGCTAAATCAGATTTACAAGGAATGCGCCATACAAAATGTTCAACAGAACTTCGATAGAACGAGATTTTGAATTTAAATTAATTTTGAATGTATCGATTTGTCAACACAACGAGGAAGGTGAATAATTCCAAGTAATTTCAGAAATATAAAATTATCTTTTATGTATGAAAAAAGGAAATTTATTACATCTAAAAAATACAAGGATATAATGGATTTATTATCATATATAGCTCCAGTCCATTATGAACATTTTAAAATGTTGAATCCTGAATAAAATTCAATTTAATTATAACTGGGTATAAACTGAAAATGTATAATTTCATTGAAATTTTTAATAAAACTGAATGGTTTGTTGTTATTTTATATTTTCTTCTAGAATATTCTTGGTTTTGTTTCCCTTTTTATCAAATGAATAAATATTTATAAAAATTTGAATAGTATTTTGTTTTTATTCTTAAAAAAAGGCTAATGCAACTGAAATATTCTTTCCCAATTAAATGAACGATTGCGATGATTCTTTCATTTTGAAAGTGAGGCAAATTCATTTAGTTATAATGGAACACTTATTTTTTTAGCCAGAACTGTAAACACTATTGGACTTACATTATCTGCTTCCACAAAATACAAAAAATATTTCTATTAATACTTACCAATATTCTTAAATTTATTGACACGCAAACCTTTAAATAACTCGCAATAACAAAAAATGGACTTGCCCCATTTTCAAAATAAACGGCTCCTTTCATTAAATATAAATAAAGCAAAAATTTATTGATGTGAGAGGATCTAAAGAACGATTATTGTCATTGCACTAATATAAGTATAGTATATTAATCATGTTTTGGAAATGACGAAGCATGGAACGTGTTGTACTCAGTTCGAAACGGCGAGATCGTTCTCGGGTATCTTCAAAATAAGGCGTTCATTTGACAAAACTGAAAAAACAGTAATAATATATATATTTTTTTAAGTGGAGTTTCAAAGAACATTTCTGGTGTCGGTTGCTTTTCTTCGTTGTTTCAGTGTGTGTGAACTCTCTGACCTAGTAAAAAATAATTATTGATTTCTGTAATAATTTTTAGTATACGAAACGGTCGATAGATACAGTTTTTCAGTTTCCCGCTTTGAAGCTACATTAAGATTCATTTGGGATGGAACTCGCCAATTTTAACTGCCGTCAGATGTCGAGACGACAGGCCTATTTGGCCACCACTTCTCCAAATTTCCGCATCACACCAGCAGGATGACATCAGATTTAACGAGAACCAGGCCCGCATATATGACCGATCATTAGGGTATCGGGTTTCAAACCTGAAGCTCACCAGGATCAAAGTATTAGGTCACTGCAACCTGTGAGCTTGAAGCAACTTTACGAGTCAAGTGCACAAGTTTAGACATGCAAAGTTTTGATTCTTTCGTCTTAAACCAACTTTTTCACTCTAACGTAATATTTTATCGATGAATAACAAATCAAATGAAATAATTTTTGTAAGAATTAAGCTTACATTTAACATGAGTGTCTTGTTAATCTTGAAATTCTTTTTTCATATTCTTCATTTATATTTTCTACAAATGTCTTTCAAAAAAGGCGTGCCTTTTTTTAATTCTTGGATTTTTTTTTTCTTGTGGCACATTTCTAAAACGAACAGCAAATCTTATAAAAACTTTTATAAAGCACTTTCTTGCATAAGAAAGTATGAATAAGAATGTATGAAACCCCATAAATTTTAATGGTGTGGGAGGGTGCGAGCAGATCGATTCATTAGAAGTTTGTTGTATGTATCGCACAGATAACTCTTCTGCTTACAGGTGATCTCGTTCTGATTCACGGATCAGTACTGCACAAAAGTGCGAGAAACAACACGGACAAGCCCCGAATCGTGTACACTTTCCACGCTGTTGAAAAGACGAGCAAATGGAGCGAGTTAAACTGGTGAGTGTCAACAGATTCTGGATCGCCTTGTAATTTCAAATATTTCGAACATAAAGTGGAGAGAATATTAAAAAAAAAGTCTTAGTTAAATGCAAAGAGCATAGAATATTTTAAAGGCAATATTAAGAGATATACAAGATAAAAGGGAAATTTTCTGCTGAAAAAAAGCCAAATTCTTCTAAAAATAGACGCGATTATGAAAATATAAAATTTTAATATCTCCTTGATAGGTCTTCTGAAAATAAATTTCGCTCCCACTTACAATTGCAATACCAAAAATATAAAGAATAGCGAATGAATCATTTTAAAACTAATAAATTTCTCTTAATTATTGGTAATAGATTGTGTACACTATTGAACGATACCCTATAACACAGGGCAGTGAATGAAAGCAAAATGATTTGTTCCTATTTCAGTAATATTTCTCACCATCAACTCAGAACAACTTTTGTGCTAAAAAGTTTTTAGACAATTGCACCTACTTAGAAATGAGGGGATGAAAAAAAGACTATCAACTTTTGACTTCGATTGCTTTTTATCTTATGCACGGGGCGCTTCATAAGATAGCTTCCACCTGTTGCCTTCTCTCTCCCATCTTTCACTCTTGTAGCTCCAATCCTTATGAAATTCCAGGCAGGCATCGCGGAGGGCTGTGAAAATTACTCTTCCCATCTATTCCCGGGAAAAAGGAACCTACCTTCATTTTTTGGCTTGAAAAGAACTTTATTTTTTTAATTATTGTGGTCAATGGATGTAGAATTGTTTGAAAATTGCATTAATATTAACTTGCATTCTTTGGCATCTGACGTTGAGGCTTATATCAGGCGAATTGAAACGGAATGATGGTATTATTTGAACGAATAGGCAAAAATGAATATGCAGTGCGCGCAGTTTATTCACAGTGGAGGGATTCGATTCGACGGATGTTGCCAGTCAGAAACGTAACGTGTAAATGAACCAGATTGCTCCGAGGGAATCTGAAAAGAAAACAGCGGCAAAACATTAAAAGTATTTTATTGCAATCTCCGCGGGGTTTTTAAAGAATAAAGGAATTAAATGCTTTTTTAAATGATTCCAGTCCATGATCATTGAGTGTTGGATACCAGCATCACACGGACATTTCACGGCTTCTAACTAAAGAACGCTCTCAGTCTGGAAGGCAGAAGAGCGGTTTGGCATTTTGAAGAAGCTCGGTGGAATTTGCCAAAAAGACAACAGCTCATTTTAGTATCCTCATTTTCTAAGACGCAAGATTTAAGATTTATTTCATATGTAATAGAATATATTTTTTCAATATGCTATGAAATACGTGTTAAATATTTAGTCATCTTTTTGAAACGCATTTTTTTTATTTTTTTAGGGTACAAGCAACTGAAAAATTGCCGTTCCCATCTATTTACAAGAACTGATAAGATCACATTATCGAATGCAAAAAACTGTTTGTAAAGCAAACAATTTTATTGTTATTGTTTGTTGATTATGGAGGAAATTAAAATATATTCTGGAAACATGAAGGGAATTTAAAAAAAATAGCTTCGAGAAAATGTCTTTCAAGATTCCGTGAATAAAAAACAATTTACAAGCTTATCTATTCTTTGTGTTTAGTCTTATTTTAATTATTTACAGAATATATTTAAATTTTCGATCTTAATCCTCATCTCATTTTCTGACTTTTCGATGTCTGTCTATTTTTAATCGTCATTTAGAGGCAATGCATGCGAACATTATTATGCATAGACAGCACTGTGTTAGTGAAGCATAAGTGGATGGAAATAAAAGTCATTTTCACCAAATTTTGCACACTTATTAAAGAAAAAAACCTATCTTATCAAAGAACAAAAAATATTTAAAATTTTAATTAAAAATGAACTAAAATTTTACATTTCCCCCTAGTGTTTTCGGGGAAAATTACTTCAAAGAAAATATTTTTACACACTTTTAAAATTCAAAATTTTTGTCTTTTCAACGGTACCGATTTCCTTTCTGTGCAATTTTTCCTTGACTTGTTATAAAAATTAAAAAAAAAAATACGTAGATTATTTTAAATGAGGATCGTATTCCTTTTCTAAACAATGATAAGACGTTGAACTACTCTACCATTATAATTACAAATATTCTTTTAATTTTAATGCATTTCTTAAGACAACATTTTTGCTGGTTTTAAAGCAGGGATTTAACAATGCCTACAAGAAAACGTAGTCTTTGGCTCAAACTCAGAGGAAGGCTAGTAAGGTAAAAGGTTCACAAGTAAACGAAATATGCTTTATCGCTAGAGAACAAGAATACATACGAAAGGTTGCAGTCAAAACAAGACATTAGCGAAATTCTAATTTGCTGATGTCTTTGGAAGAATTTAGCAATGCAACTATTCTTTTTATTTACAGAATATTCTGGATTCCTCGGTCTTCTATCTGCATTGTAAATGCTAGAAAAAAATTACAGAAATAGCGTTAATTATAAATTGTATTGAATCAATGTTTTAAATTTCGCCAATTTATAAACCTGTATTTTCTAATCCTCCTTTTTTGTAGTTCATCGGTCTATATTTAATGTGGAATCAACACACATTCGTTAGTTGCACAGAAGATTAGAATTGCCTTTATTGCTGGAAAAAATTACATAAATTCCCCCACCCTTTAATTTTAATATAAATGAGATGGAAAGAATAGTTAATGAGGTCAATTTTGTGTGTGGATATTTTAGATTTTATTGGCACAGGAGCCATTGTGTTCACTCTGCTGCGCCAGTCAGAACAGGCATCTAATTTTAAGTACAGACGCAAAAACAAAATCTAACCCCAAGACGGTTATTAAAATAGCACTAATGCCAAAATATTTGTTAATAAGATGGAAACAAAATATTTTTTTAGATCCTTGATATTTCTTATGTTGTGTCCATAATAACTATTAAGATCTTTATAATTATATCACATTACATACAATGCATTGCATTTTTAAAATTATGCTGAAATTAAGTAATTTATGGCATAGCAAATGTAAGTGGGGCATCATTTTTTTCGCTCCCAACTACCATCAGTGGTTTCACAAGAGTTCACCAAATACAAGACATTATTTTTACACCTCTATTGACTTTAAAAAGCAGTGTAAAGGCACTAATGGTTTGTTTCAGCGCCTGATCCTAAGACTAGCGCTCGGAACATTTCTACCCACTTGCCCAGCGGTCGCTACGTCACTGATTCGTGGATGTTACAGAGCGACAGTTTGAAATGGAATCGACGCCCCACATTTCCAAAACAGAAAGACAGAAGCATTCACAATTACATTTAACTTGCTGCGCTACAGCGTTCATTAAGATCTAAAATGGATTCAGAGAAAAAGAAATTCAATTTTCAAAATATGTTTTGGTTATAATCTAAAAATTGTTGAACCTATGTCTTCATAAATGTCTTAAATTTTCATTTTTGGTACAAATCACACTCAACAACATTTGAATTAAAAAATATATTAAATTTTTGCTAAGAAGATTTTTAACAACAAATATGACACTGTCATGGAGAAAAAAAAATTCGAGAAATTTTTACTCGTGCGATAAGAAAATATTAAATAAAACTATACAAATTTTTAAATAAAATTTAATTTAAAATAAAATGATATCTGCATAAAATATTGGCATCAATTTCATAGAATCATGTCTTGAAACCCGAACAGAACTATTTTTAAGGCTACTTTGGTATTTAGAATTGATTGTGAAATATATTGATAGGGTTGCAGCTTGGTTTCTAAATATCATTAAAATAAAACACACGCTGAGGTAAAAATAACTGAACATTTTAGAGAAAATGGTAAAAAATTACTTAAAAGAGGCAAAAATCTGAACAGGTGCATAAATAAATTTATTTAACAATAAATGACAAAAAATATTTTTTAACTACATGGCATTTGTAAACTATTCCGCCTTTCACATAAATAACATGAAATATAATCAACATATGCTCTGCCATAATTATAACTAAATGTCCAAAATTCATATAAAATCTGTGAAAACTGATGAATTATTCACTGTGTTGCCACGAACTTTAGAAACGACACTCTGTTGTCAGAAATATTACAATGGGAGAAAGAACAGAGCAACATGGCACTATGGAAAAGATTTTGATTGTGAATTAAGAAGCAGAGTATATCAAAAAGGGATAAATCATGAATCAGAGATAAAACATTTATCTCGGAAAAATATGGAGTGTCACCAGCATGCACCGATTATTCTAGCTCAGCCTAATATTTACTCTGATAAAAACCCCACTCACTATCTGAGAATAAATTTAAGCATGTTAAGCCTTTTCCTAGATTTAGGCCCCTGGGTTTCAAAATGTTTGTTACCTTCTGATGTAGGATATATCGCAGGTATTTGGCATTTTTAGTGCATTTTAATTGTTGTCGCCATGAAGACTGTTAACATGCTTATTTATGTAAATCTTTTTCATTTCATGCTTGTTTATGAACCCCATACTTTTTTCCTTCAAAAGATGAATTATTAAATTAAATTTACGAAATAAAATCAAGGGTAATAAACCGCAACTACGCAAAGGTATCCAGAGTTAGAAATTGTACAATTTTTATTTAGCATCTAAAAACATAGCGAATAATTACGCATTTTTTAATTTGAAATTTAAAAGTATGTACTGAATAGTGTTTTTTATATATTTTTTATTTCTGTCTCGAAAAAACTCACTTTCGCTTTTTTCGGAGAGAAAAAAATATTGTGTCATTTGCGTCCTACTGCATTAGATATGTTATTACAATTTTTCATGTTTAACAATTTTTGCTAATATCGACTTGGAGATTTCAAGGTGTTCTGCTAAGAGTTTTGTGTCGAATTCTTGTAAAATGTTAAGCTCTTCTTTCAATAAAAAACGTTTTCGTTTCCGACAATCTGCTACTTTCACAAAGTTTTAAAAATCAGATGTTCTACAAAACCGAGCATCCAATACACTTCACTACTCAGCGTTGAGCAATAGGAAAAGAAATTCCTATCCTGTCCAAGTGAAACTCTAATAACAAATTCATCTGCAAGAATTCACTCGTTACCTCATGGTGATGGTCCTCATGGATTACACTATTTTGGTTATATCAGACTTGAACAGTCTTCCCCCATTAATTCTGGTTTCGAACTGCGACTTTCGGAGTCTTTGGGCGCCTCTTTTTCAGCTCCCACAACTAATATGAAACCTGCTGCTGACCGCGCATCATTCCCTGTTTCTACTATACCATCTACTCATTCAGTGACTAACGTTGACTTTCCTACCACTGCTAACTCTCCTGGCCTGAGATTCTTGGTCCACCTACAGATTCAGAAGGCTCTCCCAATGCTTTTCCCGTGAGAACCAGAGGATGTCCACCTATCGATCCTGATCGAGTGGGTTTGATAATTACAAGGTCTAGGTCTAGGAATGACTGTGGTGCTTCTTCTCAAAATCAATCCTCACCATTGAAACCTACCAATGAAAATAACTGTGAAAGCCAATCAGACCAGCAGGAGGTTCTCTTTGCTTCTCGGACTAAACTTCGCTCGGACCGACGCATCCCGGATGCAACAAGGATATAAGCTTACCATCTGGCCTTGATATTATTGTTAGTAAATTTAATCAATTTATATCCTTTTCAAACAATCTCATAGCTAAAAAGAAACAATTTGGTAGGTTAGCACGCAACACCATGGTTAAAGATTACTTTGAAATTGTCGTCGGGGCTTCTAAGTTCAACTTTTACTGTTGAAGTTAATGTCTTGAAGAGACTTCAAATATGAAAGTCAATAACAAGCCAAGTATGAAAGCCAATTTGCAGTGTGAGAATGCTAAACTCAGGGGGAAGATGGAGGTACTCGAGTTCGGGAACGTCCAGGGAAATGGTGTTTTGGTCGAGACTAGTCAGCACCTATTGAACCTGTGCAATTCGATCAAGAGGAATATGACAAATTACTTGAATAATTTCGTAGGTCGCTTAGGGGTCAGCACTTTTGCTAAAGCTGTTTCAGCCCTCGTCAACAACATGGTTCCTTCCCATAAAATATGGGATAGTGTTTTGTTAATGAAACCAAGATGTCTGGTTAATGCGACTTTAACACAAACAGAAATGTTATAACTAGCTACTTTAAGAGAAAGGAGCCCTCAATCAGAATAAGAGGATTGGGCCCCGTACATGGAGGGGAAGTCAAAATTCTTTCCTCCAAACATGAGGAGTCTAATCATTTGAAAAGAATTCTCTTACGCGACTCTAATACCATAGAAATATTTGTCATCTAAAAGACTTCCCATATAATGTGAACCACGAGATCAGAGAGGATGATTTGCGGAGGGGATTGATAGAAAAAATCTCTACCTCTAATCGAAATTTTAAAACTGAATTTAACATCATGGCCCCGTAATAAAATCAAAGCATTGGGTTCTCTTACCAAATCAGAGACAAGAGGGGGCTTTACTTCGGTTGGTCCAGATTGCGAGTTCCCTGCAAACAGTGTAAGCACTTTATGGGATTCGGACATACTACAAAGACCTGTTGTCGAAGGGAGGTTACCACACTAGTTAAGGGGGTAATCGTAAATGTAGGAGAACCAACTGTTCCCTATCAAATATTAAATTCAACGCCGAGTATGGGACGAATCACAGCAGCCTAAACAGGCGCAGTTCTCCACGTTGAAGAGAATTAATCAAGACCTGTACCGATTAAAACTCTCCGTGGAATCCAAATTAACCTGAACCACTGTGAGGTCTGCAGTTTCTATCTCATCGACCAGGGATTTAAACCTAGGTTTTACTGCTATGCAGGATCCCCGCTTGGTCAAAGGGAAACCCCCAAGGACGCATTTTGGGTGTCGGAATTTTACCTCCAACGACAAGAAAGAGATAATACAAAATTTTAAATATTTATTATAAGTTTAGCACCGCCAGTACAGTGTGTGCTGAACTGTATTTTAATGACTTCATTTTAAACATCATCAATTGATATTTTCCAACTCAGTATAACATAGACGAAACGCTCAAGGATTTTAACTTTTTTTTAATCTCGTCGTTAATGATTTTAACTGTAAGGCTAAGGGATGGATGGGGCTATGAGTCGGACAATGACAGGAGCAGACGTATGAACGAGCTCATAGCCTCTAAAAATTTAAATATATGTAATATTAAAGAATATGGTCCGACATTCTAATTCAACACTCACATTGGGTTCTCCGACCTAACTTTGAGTAGTGCCCCTATTGCCGATTACGGTAATTGGTTGCTTCTGCAGTGGCGGATTTTGACAACCTGAGGCCACAGGCGCTAAATTATTCTGACGGCCCCTTCTATGTAAATTGTATTGATTAGAAAATAATGTGAACTGAACTTATATGCGCTTTTAAATTCATTTTTATGCTTATTTTATTTACTTAATATTATATATCAAATTAATAAAGTTGATATTATTTATATTCATTTTTTTATTCTAATTTTTTTTATAATATAAAATGCTAACGTGACAGTAATTTATTTCTGTTTTTGCGTATTTTCTAAATGATATGTACATTGCAGTATCCAAGTATTCCAATTTTAAAACTGAAAAATTTTTCTTGACAAATACATGAGGCCGCGGTGGCCTGGTGGTAAGGTCTCGGCTTCGGAACCGGAGGGTTTCAGGTTCGAGACCCGATTCCACCGAAGAACCGTCGTGTAAGGGGGTCTGCTGCACGTTAAATCCGTCCTGATCGAACGTCCTCCCGCTGGTGTGGAGAGGGGGGTGCCAGCTCAGGTGTCGTCCTCGTCATCTGACCGCGGTTCAAAATTAAGAGGTCCGTCCCAAAATAGTTCAAGTGTTGCTTCAAACGGGACGTTATTATAATTAAACCAAACCAAACCTTGACAAATACATTAATTTAGATTTTATTCATTTATATTTCTAAAAAAGTGATTGGCATAGCATATCTGACACGTAGTTTTCCCTTTCGTCCACGTACAAAATCTTAAGTTTTTTCTTTTTTTCCACTTGCCTTCATCTCATAATCATCAAGCATTTCTAGTAATACAAATACACCGACCCAAATTTTGCCACTTTTCATTAGATCACGGATTCTCGCATCAGAACTAGAAAAGAAATCTATTCTTTGCCAATATATCGATTAAATCATGAAGCAAAATAATAATTAAATGAAAAATGTACGCATTTTCATAAAGATCCATGTTTGCAGCAATATTGAAATGATTACTTTAAAGTTTGATCAATCTGCTTACGTAGTTATGCCAAGATCTACAAGTGCCAATTCAAAAGGATTAAAAATAAAATAGAACATTTAAAACTGATTATCCTTATAGTTACCAGAGGAAAACTAGCCTCAACATTTTATTTGCACTTTAGTTTTAACACCGATAATTCAGAAGATATGTTTATAAATACAATATATGGCAAATGTTTCGAGACTTGGAAATTTTAGATAAGCAAACAAAGCTTTTATTTGCAAAATTTTAAATAATAGAATTGAAGAGCACATTTCACGAGAATTTGAGGTTATTATGTATTATCTTATGAGCAATCTATTTTGCTCTGATTATTAAATTAATAACTAATTTTTATAAAATAGTCGTTTTTAAAAAAATCACTGGAATTTAATTTATTGGAAAGAGAAAGAGTGAATACATATCAAATGAATGATTAATGAATAAACATTTCTCAGATTTATACCAAAATAGAATTAAATAGAAAACTGCTTTGAAATCCAACTGAAACTGAATTTTTATTTCTTATCATATATTTTACGACAGTCAAATAAAATGAATAATCTTTTTTATTTTACAATGAACATTTATTAATAGTTTATATTTGCTGAACATTCTTGGAAATAGTTAAAAAAATTTGTTTCATAAACAAGTGTTTAATACAATAAAGCATAATACAATAAAATAAAAAAAATTGTTCATCTCTTTTAAAACAGTTCTAACTGTAAAAGTTGCAGTATTTTTTGACGTCTGGCAACTAAGCCGATTGAGAAAAAAAAAAAAATGTCTTTGTTCTTGCCCTCGTTGAACCATTGGCAACAGTTAGGGATAATTGATCAATGGGAATTAAAGGAATAGTAATATAAAGATAATTTTATTTTTTTCGGACATAAATTTTCAAAGATGTGGAGGCATTATCAAATGACAAGACCCTTCCAGCTCGTAAATGTGCCGAGATGCAGAAAGAAAAAATAGCATACATTGCCTCAACTTTGTTTATTTTGAACATTATCAAAAAAAAATTATTCGCGACTTGCGCACATTTTACTTAGGAGGTCGAACACACATGAAAGTCAGAACTATATGTTTTTTATAGCTTATATGGCATTAAATTAAAATTTAACTAAAATAAAGAATTAAATTTTTCAACATAATGATATATATATATATACTAGGTGCCTCAAACACCTTGACCGCGACTTTTATTCCTGAAATATTGATTGTAGACATATACTGTAAATTACAAAGTTGCGTAAAAAAAGGTGCAAATTGATATGAAATCAGTTAAAGTTTTCAGTGTATTAAACTTCAAAAAATACAAAATTTAAATTTTTATACGGACTTCGTACAAAAAAATTCCCACTGAGTAAAATGTTCTACATCCTTTAATAATGTCATGTACAAATTTTCAGCATTTTATCACAAAAAAGTCTCAAATATATGAAATGACATAACTGCTGGCTTAAACCACTTTTCCATGCCTGGATATGAGTTTGCAAAGAGAAAAAATCATGTCGGATGTTCGTGTTTTAAGGGTCGTACACAAAGAAAGTAATGATTGAATAAGTAAATAATAATTTTACGATTTATTTGTTCAAAGGTATTAAAAATTTGTAGAAATATTAACTTAAGGGAAAGATTACATTAGGAAAGATTACTTTAACGAAAGATTACATAAGATTTTTTACAAGTTCACTGACTGTGCTATTTTTACATTATATTCTGTTATTCATGATATAAAATTTCAAAGTATTTTTCAGGAAGCATAGATTTTAAAATCTGTATTTAAAACTAAAGATATGAAGCATATTTTATTTTCTTATGATGCATTCCTGCGTCGCGTCATCTGCACTGAAGCTGTAAACATTTGCATTTTAATTTGTGATTGACCTTTCACCAAATTTGTTTTAACATATCTTTGAGAATTTTAATGATAAAATTATGAAATTTTGTTCATGACCTTATTAGAGGATGGGGCACATTGTACTCATTGGAAATTTTTTGTATCCGTATGAAAATTTAAATTTTGTATTTTTTGAAATTTAATACCCTGAAAATTTTAATCGATTTCATAACATTTTGCACCTTTTTTTACGCAACTTTGTAATTTACAGTATATGTCTACGATCAACTTTTAAGGAATAAAAGTCGCGGTCAAGAGACACCCTGTGTGTGTATATATATATATCTTTTAAAATACTTAGTCTTCCTTTTTAAAGATGCGAATTTTCTGAAATATTCGGCACGCTTTCAAAATATTTGTTGCCGACAAAAATGAAAAGAATATTTTCAATAACAAGATTAAAAAAAATGAAGATTATTTATTTTGGAGGACTGAACTGCTCACATTAAATCATAAGACTCTTAAATTTCCCTCCGCAATCTATGATTTGAATATTGTAAACATTAACGCGTCACAAATTTGTTACACACACCAGCATTGAATTTTAACTTTAAAGAAACGAATGCTTTAGAATTTCTAGAATGAATACGTTTTATCGTTTAAATGTCTTTGGCTGGACTTCTTCTTCAGATCGCAATTTATTTGGAGCAAATGGTTTTGATATATCGAGGGTTTTACAGTTTTTTTTGTATCTGAGAAATTTCTCGAAAATCACTATTTTTGAAATTAGTTATTTATTTTTGTTTATCCACTCATAATTATTTCCCCAATGTTTCGTTTGATTCTTTATCTCCATTGAGTTTCTTTTTTCTTTCCCTTTCTCTCTGAGTAAAAGAGGGAAAAAAGGGGTGCAAGAGGAAAGGAGGGTGTGCAAGTCTGCAGTGAAAAAAAAAAATCCTGTCAATTCAGCACTACGATATAGATTTGAAAATTAATTACCCCTGTGTCTCGAGTCACTAGGGACCGCCTCCAATGCCTGTGCGGAAATCCGCCACTGGATTCTGGACACAGAATCCCATGGCGATCATAAAAAAAAAAAAAATATTTTTTAAGCTGGATATTGCAACTGTTCTGGAGGTTGATTCTCATTTGAAAACTAAATATAGACTTCCAAAATTTTGAAATTTAATTAAAAAACATTTTAAAAACCTCAAGGAAAAGCTCAACAGTCAATACAACTGAACTTAACGCACTTTTTAACTGCCCATTTTATTCACGAATCAGATTTTAAATCTCTGAGCTTCTCGAACGCAGAGCGCGCAGAAATAAAGCAAATTGTTTAAAATCTAATTCCACGGAGGACCTCATACCTGTCTCGAGGAACAACTATCGTAAAGAGAGCAACAACTATCGCCAAAATATTACCTTTAAAGAGAAGCCTAGGAAAAACTATGCAAAAATTATAAAGATAATTCGGGTTTTTATTTAAATTAATATTCAACAAATCTACTTCCAATAGTAATATTTTTAAAAACCCAAACAATGATTCAAATACACAATTCAAAGATATAATATTCGTTTTCGGGAACTTCCAAGCCCCGGGACTTGATAAAATTGATTATCGCACGTGGAGAGCGATTAAATTTGATAAAGATTTTATGTTACGACTTTTCAATATGTGTTTTCATTTGAATTATTTTCAGCCGCGACTGAGAAATGGTGGGGTGTTTCAACTATTAAAAGCCGATAAGGATCCTCAGCTCTTTTAATATTTTCCTAATCCAAATTAATAATAATAATTAAAAAAAAATCTCGGCTGCAGAAATAATTCGTTGCTTCGGAATTTATTATTCGTTAAATAGGATTATCTGCCCTCATCTCAATAGCAGAAGAAGACAAATTCGTGAAATCGAGAAATTCAGTAAGTTCGAGGTGTATATTTATATGTAAACACATATTTATCTAAGTAGTTCCGCGGTCGAAGAGAGGACATGTTTGAATTTTTAAAAATTTCGCTTAATTCCATCCCGGGAGGCATAATTTATGTATAAGAAGCGAGTCGCCCGTTCACAAGCTTTACGAGAGCAGAAGAGAGAAAGAGAACAAAATATTTTCCCCCAAGTGATTTTACACTATGAGATTCTGATAGGGATTTCTTTACACGCGTCGATTTAGGAAAGAGAAATATAGGTATGTTTTAAAAGAATTTTTCTAGCTTGACAGATTTTTATCCCTTTACTCGGGGTGAGTGAAAGTGCTGATTAAAGCAGTTTTACAGAGCTCTTATAAGTTAATATATATGTATACTTAATTAAAATCTCTCCTCTAAATTTCATTTTTTTTACTATCATTGTATAATAAATTTTTGTCAAGAGAAGAAGCAGAATTTTTGAAAAACTGATTTTAATTTGATTTACAAATTGATAAAAAATTTTTTCCCACACAATGCAAGATATCTTCTCAAGATTACAATTATATTCTTTCTCTTGTTCATTATAAAATTACTAAACAAAATGAAAAAAATAATTCTCATAAAATTTGATGTTACTTTTGGCTGTAACTCAGTCTGGAAAGATGGTTTAATTTATAAAATTCGTGAACTTGGAATAAAAGGCAAGCCGCAAAATGGTTCTATACTTTTCTTTAAAACAGGAATATATATATATATATATATATATATATATATATATATATATATATATTGGAGAACTCTGCTTTCGTTTTGAAGCCTTTTCGTTTCAACATTCCCCAAGATTAATCCCAATGTAATACGGCTATAAATGGATATTTTTGAAACAATGCATCATAATATACAATGTCTCAACTGCACTGATGATCTCCTTCTTTACAGCAATGGATTAAATACATAATTTATCTTAAAAATACTCAATACTCTCACTCTTTCTCAAAACACACACACATTTAATGGGGTATACTTGTAAACTCGAAAATACGAATTGAAAACTGATTCAAATCTGAAGCAAATCCCACGGGAAACAGAGTATGAGTATTTGCTTTGCTTGTAATGTGAAAAAATGACCTAGCACATATTGCTGTAACAGGAAAGAACAATTACCAGCGCTTTCAAAGCGAGTGTGATTTTAAAAATTTATTTAGTGTGATTTTGAAAATCTATTTACAGGCAAAATTTGAAAAATGTTCAGTATGAAAAGATTCAAAGGAAATCTTTGTTTAATGAAAAAAGTGAAATAAATTAAATAAGGGAAATATGAAAAAATTTAATTCTAAGCAACATTAAGTCATCAGCTAATTTTTATATAAAAATCAAAATTATCAAACTCAATATGTGTCATCTAATATATAAAAATGAATTTTTGTCTGTTCTTATATTATGCGCTGTCGTACCGTTGCGATAAAAACTTTGGCGACTTATTGCACGAAGGTTACAGGTATTATATACAGCATTCATTTTGAATGCTGTATAAATGTATATACATACATTTATAGAGCATTTATTTTGAACACAATAAAATTTACAAACACACGTTTCTATGATTCAACATTATTTTAAAATTGACAATCGACAAACAGTAAACGGCACGTGTCATGCGGAGTGAACAGCACACGTAAAAATTCTTATCATCGATGCCAATCAATGTGAGTGAAATGAAATCGGTAAATATTTAGAGCAAGTGCTAATTTAGTTTCTTTTCGTTAACGAAACAGAAAGCTGTCGATCAGCATACGCAATATTTTGGCTCCGGGGAACCGCACGTATTATTCAGAGTTTATCTCACAGAAAGAAAATAGAATTATTACTATCGATGTCGATCAAGGTAAGTTATGTATTGTGGACATTTTCCGGTGCAAACAGTAATCTTTCTAGTTTTTCAGTGGCTCGACAAATGATATTTCGGTTATACAAGCGCATCTAGGGTTGATTGCTTCGTCAAAAAATATGCCTCCCAAACATTCGTCACTTAGTGGATCTTCGAGAGCAGCACGTAGAAATAAGCCACTTAGAGTTTCTCCAACAAACGAGGAACGACAAGCGAACAACGAAGCAGATCGTTTACGAATTGAAAATTCATGTGTTTCAGAAACTCAAAATCGACGTGCAGTAAGAATCGGAAGACAATTTTATGTGCTACCTGATCACGTGCATCAGAATAGAAGACTAACATGACGTAAGCATCGAGGTAACGGAAAGTCGAATGGAGAAGATATGCTTATTCCACGCATTCCCATTATTATCACCGACATGACTCTTGATTTCAAACGACTGCATTCGACTTGCATTCTCGATGCCCATCAACGAGGCGCAAGGTCAATCATTTCATGTGCGCCGACATCCAGCATACAACTGGCCGTGTAAAAGCACGGCCAGTTGTATGCTGGATACACACGAGTCGCAAAGCCACGAAATTTATTTGCTTTTGCTGAAGAAATTTGCTGAAAAAATATTGTCTACCCTAAAGCGCTTGATTAATAAAAACATAGAATAAGTATTATTTATGCTCTCCTTTATAAACCATTCCATTTCAATGAATGCAATCATTGGCGACAAGAAAATAAGCATCCTTCTTTCTATCATTCCGAATTAAACAAGATAGCTATGTCCAAGATTTTCTTCTGCGGCAGCAACGCGCCGGGTACCAGCTAATGATTAATAAAAAAGATACATCTACCCTGCATTAAGCATACAGATTTAATTGCTTCTCATTTTTATGCATCTTCCTATGTTTATATGTCCCGGATAATTTGAATGAATCTAAATCACTGAATTGGAAACTGATTATAGCAGATATAAACATTAATATTAAGATGATCCATTCAATAAATAATAATTAAATAATAAAAATGAAAAAAATGACATAATAATTTGTAATTTTTACATAATTATTTGCAGTACACAGACATTTCTTTTTTACATGTAATAATTGCCAGAACACAATGTACAATGAATAGAGAAACGGCGTTATATCACAAGAGCACTTTTATACCTCACCTTTAAGAAAAGTGTAGCCATGTGCATGACATTCACAACTCATTTCCAATTAGTTCACATATACTATCCGATTAGGTGATACCTTCGCTACTACAATTTAGATATAACAAAAACAAAAGAAGTCATCCGAATAGCCTGAATCACAAAGGTAAAGAACAGTAGCAAATGAGTTAACACAGAATGTTAAATACTTTTCACTTCAGAATTTGTAATGTCTTTCTTCTGGAACTGGACTTAAGTAAATGAAATTATAAATCAACAAATACATTACATAATGAGAAAAATGAACATTCACTTCATATACAGAATTCCAGACATTAAAATTAGGAATTGATAAATCTTTTCTCGAATTTGGATAATCTAGTGTGATTTTTAAAATAATCAAAATGATGACTTGTCAAAATCACATTGTTCTCAATAAAAAAATTCTTTAAAAATATCAAATAAAAATAAAATCAATAAAATAATAATGTCAAAAAAGAATTTTAAAGGCTAAAATGTCATCTGTACTTCTACTAAAGCTCAATGTGTGTGTGTGTTGGCGCTCTACAGGCCAGACCATTCACCCTACAGCTACCAAATTTGGCACTTGTATACCTTGAAGGTCCGGAATGTGCAACTGGGGACTATTTTTTCGAATTTTTAATTATATTTTTTTTATTTAAAAATTCAACGAAATTTTGGCGTGTTTCTGCTATAACTTCCGAAAATACTACAGCACAAAAATGATTTTTACATGAAGTTAAAGATCAAAAATTTATCTATTAAATGATATCAATGTTTTAACCTTAAAATTAAATTTCTATTTTTAATGAATTTTTAAATATATATTTTAATTATATTTTTCAACAATTTTTTTCGTACAAAATAAAAATAAAATTTAAACTGCATGAGCACGTTTCGCATTCATGGGAAAAAATGAGCTTTTTCCAAAGTGTTGCCATCACATGGATTAAAGTTCCAATTGAAAATAAATTAAATCTTTTTGGAAATGAAATCTTCAAAAATATAATTTTCGGCACGTGTCTGTAGGAAATGAAACAAATGTGAAATATTATTTTTTCTAAAAAATTAGTTCAAAAAAATTATTTTATGATATTTTACACTCTCTATATTATTAATCCAATAAATCAGTTTTATTTTAAGGCAAGTTTTGTTTAATAAGAACAGGATATCCATTCAAATCAGGGCCACACAGCTAATTTGTAAACCTTTAGTAAGACAAAGATCTGCTAAAATGGTCTAAATGGAAAATGATTATATTTTATGTAACTTGATTCAATAAATGCTCTAATAAATAACGAATTTTTTATTTTACATAAAGCTTCTGCTGTGGAAATCACGTTTAACAAAATGTTCTTGAAACACTAATATTTTAAATAAAAAGAGTTCATTTCCAATCAACTAAATCAATCACTTAAACTGACTGATTTATGAACATTTGAATATCACTATTCAATAAAAAAAGGATAATTTTAGATTTTCCATCGATCGTTTCAAAGAAAATACGCGCAGGTGTCTCAAGATCATTTGGCCTAAGATTATGAAAATGTTGAGTTTTTCTAAATTTTTAACATTCAAAACTTCATAAATAAGTCTTTGTTGATCGTGGAAAATAGGAACATTCATTCATTTATTTAAAATTTGGTGTGTCCAGAATATTTCTCAGAATATGATACCTTACTAGATTAAATTTAGACTTCATAATTTTTGGTTGGTTGGTTGGTTGGTTGATGGAGTTTATTGGCGCAAGAACCATTTTTGATTAAACTGCGCCAAACATACGGTAAGATCATAATTTTTGAAATATATTTATAGGCCGGAACAAAATATTGATTTCATTTCAATGATTTTGAAAGCAAAACTAAAAACTGAATTTTATGCTGAATCTGAGAAACTCTTGTTGAATTATTCTTTGAGATATTTCATAAATTATGAAAAATATTTTGTAGTTCACATAAGACTTAAATACCGAGCGATTCTGTTTGAAATATTCATTTTCAATAATAATAATAATAAATAAATAAAAATAAAGATGATAAATAAAATAAAACGCTTGGTTTTATTTAAAAAAATATCGTTATATTAATTGCAATTTTATCATTTCCACTTTAAATTAAAGTTTTACCGGAAATGACAACAAATTATCAAAATATATATAGTAAATTGAACGAAATGATCTAAACAACAGTATAAGTCTGGAATGACTATCAAAATTTGAAGATTAAAAACGTTTTCTTTGAGAATCTATTAAGAGAGCAGTTACTTAAAACATTTAATTGAAAATCGTAGCAAGCGGTAATACTGGAGAACCGGCTGGTCGCCAAAGGCGGCTAGTTAAAAATAAAATCTAAAAATTTTTACATTTCTACTACATTATAAATATGAAAAAAAAATCATTTCAATAAGTTAAACTGATAATATAAAAATTCACAAAAGGTAAATCACAGAAGTTTTAATTAATAAAAAAAGAGGTGTAAAATTTTAAATTTAAATTAAACATATATAAATAAATAAAATTATTGTATACTCAACATTTGCTAATAAATAACTTCACTCTCAAGAGTAAAATATAAATGTGGGTCTTATAAATTCATTTTAAATGCTAAATGAATCGCTTTCATTAAATCATAAATAAATATGTCAGGACATTTCCACCATTTCTCCCCAAGATGTGCCTGTCCGAATTTTCACAGGTAATTTCACACTCAATTTCGTTGCTTTCTCCATTGCATTCTTCACAATTTTAAGAACTTCTTTTAAGTCATCCCTGTTCACTTCATATATCAACTCATCATGCATCTGCAAAACCAGAAAACCACCTCGGCACAGTCTTTTCAAATTGCTGCCATGAATACCTAAAAATAAAATAGAAGATAATTCACAAGAAAATATAAATAAAACTTGTATTTGAAGAAAGTGAAGACTTAATTCAACCCCAAAATTTTATTTAAATAACCTGTATTTACAGATAAATGTTGAATTTAATGGGTAGTTTAATAGTCTTAAGAAAAACACAGTAGAACATCAGAAAATAATGGATAATTATTCCAAACTTCAATGAAGAACAATTTTGCAACCCTAAAACTTTGACAAACCAAATTTTTGCTACAAATTTTGTCTAGAAGTTACAAGCAAGGAGAAGGGAGACAGGAACTAGCGTTTCTCATTAGAACACATTCATTTTATATAAAGCTGTGTTCAAACACATCAAGAAGATATTCTCTTTGCAATAAGTTGGATTTAGTTTGGTAGTAATGTAAATATTGATTGTAAAAACAAAGTTTGGGAAAATGAGCACCCCCCCCCTTTTTTTTATTTACAGTGCAATTTAAAAAAAGAACAGAAATAAATCAAATTTTAATACTAAATAGAAGGATTATATTTAAAAATTGTATATGCTCTCTTCTAACAAAATTAATTAAAATTAAAGGCAATTTTTCAGTTAGAAAAAGATGCTCAAAATAGCTTTTATCCAGAAAAGTAAAAAAGATTTTTTTTTTCTGAATTTCAATATTAAAATACAATATTAGAAAATAATTTTAATGAAAGAAAATGCTAAAAACAGTAAGAATGAGAAAAAAAAGGGGGGGGGGAAACAAAAAAAAACAATGCAGATTTTTTTTTTAAAGTACATCAAACATATCACTTTCCAAGCACATAATAATTTAGCATGAAAAAAAAATATTATTCAGAATAATTTGCCAAATAATAACCAATAATCTGACCATATACAAGGATGACTAGAATACTATCTTAAAAATACAGAAAACTACTGTTGAATACAGGATTTCAAATCATTCAGAATATTCATGTGACACTTATTCAGCGATATTTTAAAAAATTAATTAGCAAAGACATGAAGCATTCCATTTCATCCTTCAAGAAATATATTGTTACGGATCACCGGCTTCGCTTGTAGTGGGTGTATGGGGTGAAAGTACAATCAGTAAGCCTCAGTAGAAAACAACAATGATGTTTATTAAACACAAAGACACAGACGACGAATACAAAATATACAAAGTAAATGACAACTACATACAGCCGAGACGAGCACACAGCAGCAAACAGTAGCCCACAAATAGTAATCGATCACAGCACACAACGCGACCATACCGAATCCAGCAGGAGAGTGGATCCTCGGAGCTTTGATCTACGGTCTTTCCAAACGGCTGAAACACTCCTCTGTATCTTCGCTTTAGTTGTATCTAACTGCCGACTCACTACCACAAGACTGGCTGCTCCACACATGACACGACGCTGCTTCCACAGCAAACAATAGGATTCGGTACACAGCTCAGTTCAGCAATAGCTTGGGCTAAATACAAAGCTGGCACTCCACCGTTGCTTCTCTATCCTCTCGAAGACTCGATACTTGATTACGACTTCAACTATTACGACGACTTGCAGCTTGAGACTGCCGTCCTTTTATAGTTCCCGGGAGGCGGGCCGAAAATCTTCTAATCCAACCAGGCGTATCTCGGTTCCTAATGGACGGATCATTAAAATTCTCGAAGTTTACAGCATTATCTATTTTGTCACGAAATTCGTTGCCAAGTCGCCAAATAGTAACCAAGTTTGTCGACAAGCTCTGGGATCATTGGTTCGGCACCCGAGCAGCATCCATTACAGATGATTGGAAGTCAACCTTTCCAGTGATAGAAATAACCGTGCTGGGAAGCAGCATTACAGACTTGTAACAATATTAAATTCCAAAAAAGAATATGAATAGGTACTATAATTTCAGAAACTGCTGGACAGGAATGGTGGGATGTAGGAAATTTCGGTAACCTTTCCAGTTATTCAATAAATTATCCCCACCAGCATTTTGCTTAAAATGATGAAACAATATTCACATTTCAGCAATCAGTACAGTATATCAGGTGAAAATATTATCCATATGATTGATCTCTGGAGCACACTCGGAACAAAATTTTAATGAGCCAATACTTCGGTATCTGGAAATTTCAGATTATTAAAGTAAAGCATCAAAAATACAATCCAACCAGAATAAGTTTCAAATAATAAAATTAGTTCTTTTTTTTTTCTTCAGTGAGAGTGATTTCTCCAAAATTTTCATTAACAGAAGCATTATCCACCTTCGCATGAAGAGAGCGAATGTCACCCATTTCACGATAAGTGCTCCGATTTTTATTTTCAGAGTTTTGCACATGAGCGTTTTAAAGTCTGCTGTATAGGGAAGAAAATTAATTATACATTTTGGAGGCCTTTTCATTAATTAATTGAAACCAAAATCTTAAGTAATAAGATCACATATTAAATTTCACTTATCGTAGCATAGCAAGTTCAAGTCATCGCATTAGCTCCGCATTGCATGCGTGCGAATATACAGACTGACAGGCAGTCAAACAATGGGCAGATTTCGGTCAAAGTTTGAAACAGAACTACACATGGGATGCTAAAACTGCGCACAAGTTTTTCTTTTATTTTGTTCGTCGTCGTTTTCCTTTTATTGTTACCATGTTCATTTGCATACGTACAGAGACATACGTACTTTTGAATGAATTCATTTAAATATTTGATAGAAATTTACAAATTTGGTGTAGAGTGTATCTTAAAGCGCTTTTGAATCATGTACTCACAGACAAACAAACATAGTTCCAAAATACTGTTTCTGAGATTCAGGGATGCCTGAAATGAGACGAAAAATTGTATACAAATTTTCTACCGATAATAATATTTTATAAA
>JAPMOR010059443.1:60882-92675 GCA_026543865.1 Argiope aurantia
ATAAACTTTAATTTACAAAATCAAAAGAATATTTAAAAAACATTAGATGAGAAACAGGGAGTTCCTTACTGGAATTTTGAATGGAAGAGTAAGGCGCCGATGTTTCAGGAAACGCAGCCAGCAGACCGTTCTCTATCTTTATCATTGCTGCCTTGATCAAGTCTGCAGCTGATCCCTGAATCGTCGTATTGATCGCCTGACGCTCTGCTTGGGCTCTCTCCGACCTCTGCTTGCTCTTGATGAGAGGCAGATGGCGACGGCGGTGCATGAGAGTAGAAACGTAGCCACGAGTGGAGCAGCCGTCTATCACTGACTGGAAGTATGCAGTTAAGCCTATAAAAAGTAACACCAATGAATCAACTTTCAATAAATAACATATATGCATAGGAAAAAGTATCCAAAAAACCCTTACTGGGGTAAGAATTCTTGAATGTTTCCATAAACTTAGAGGCATTTTCCTCTGTTGTGTTGAGTTGTTGGGATAAAGTCTTGACTGATATTCCATATATCATACCATAACAAATCTGGAATAATAATTTTTTAATTAATAAAAATACTGTTACAAGCAGCAAAACTAGATTGAAAAAAAATTAGATGAATTATAAGTACAGCATATAATGTAAAAAGTGATAAAATGCATTTACTTTTAGATCTACTATGAAACAGAAAAAAATATTTGCATTATTGGAAAACCAAATAGCCATAAAGAATCTTATAATTATGTTACAATAACTACATTTTCACCCATCATGCTTGTTAAAAGCGAATGCTTCAACAACAATCTTTTTGACTTTTTATTTTGAAGGTGTATGTTAACTGTTGATCTGTGCTATATTTTTCGTATACAAAGTATACAGAAAATCATCTGCTATAATAATAATAAAAATGACATCAAAATTTTGATGATTTTTGTCACATAACCTATTTTTCTCTCGCAGTTGAGAAAATAGGTTATGTGACAATGTCTGCTTGGAAATTTCAATAGGATAACTGAAAAACATAATGATCTAGAGGTATGGAATGTGGTATGTGGTCTTTCTATTAAATTTGCAGATTTTCATCAAATGGGTTAAATGTGTCTGCACGTCCGTCCATGTGCATGATAATGTAAAGATACAAAAATGCACATAGCCAGATAGATGAAATTAGGCATACGGATTCATCCCGGATGCGCATCAAACTTCCGCCAAAACAGCGACCTTCTGTATATCCGAGAGCATGTGGATGCGATAAGTTTCATTTAGACGAGGATATCTCAGATTTTTAAACATTGTAATTCACTTTTTAGAATCCGAACCTACAGTGACCCACTTCACCCTGAGAGCAATAAATTTTTCAGACAAACAGCACACATATCCCTCCCGGAAAAAATCCATAATATAAAAAAAATATTACGAAAAAAAAAACACGAACAAAAATGATAACAGACCACTTTGAAATGAATACAAGTGTAACTTGAATTGATCATCCGTAGTAAAAAGGAGTTTCTTATTTGGTGGATGGGATCTGGCTGGGAAATATAATAGCTTTAACCCTTTCGATCCGATTTTGGGTGGTTAGAATTTTAAATTTTATATAAAAAAGTTTTTTACTTCGATAACTCATGTAAAAGTAGAATTTATCTATCCAATGAAAATGAAGTCTGATCCTCGGAGCGAATGTGCTCCTTAAGGTGGAAAGGATTCAAGAGAAACCACAGATTGGAGCAACAGGCGATGCGACAGATGCGCAAAAATCCAGTTCTTTATAAATGCAGAAGAGATTCTTGTCTTGTTTCCTCATTCTTTGCCATTAAATGCGAATCGCCTATTTGCGTATTCTCTTATCATATTGCTACTCTGTACCTTGATGGAGATTTTTTTTAGCGCACATAACCTTTCTTATGGAAAGATGCATTCATATTCAAGGTCTTGTCACGTCGTATATATAAAAAAATATTGTTTTCAATGATAAAAAACATAATTTGAAATGACAAAAAAAAAATAAATAAATAAAATATGTAAAAGCTTTGAGATGCATTACTCGAATACACTCGAACACATTTATTCAAAAATTAAACATATATTTATATTATAAAATATAGTAAGTGAAATAATATACTAGCAAATCTAATACCAAATGTATTCCTTAAAACTATCCTTTTATATCTAGAAACTAATTATTTTTACATAGGTAATAAATTAAATATTTGAAAACATATATTTAAGAGATATGTGTTATGTAGATAAGTAAATAATATTTTATTGGAATTATTCATTAGCAATCACCGCAATAAATCTGGTTTTTTTTTATAAACTGTGTTAGACCATGCTAACAAAGTATATAACATACATAAAATACTAAAATAAACAAACAATTTTAAACAAAATGATTTCAATAATTGGTTGGAATTAAATTATAGAAACTGAACTTTTTGGACTTTATTTTTAGTAATTTGATTTAAACATAAAATAAATTTGAAGAATATCACTTTCAATAGAAATAAATGCCAGATTTATCAATCTCTCTTAAACCATTGCAGATCTAAGGCAATTATGTTCAGTTTCAAAAATGATTTCTCTGCTGCAGAAATGTTTTAAACTGATAGAAAAGGAGTGCATTATACGGTTGGCAACCACATAGTTGCAATCGGCGATGCGATATTTCGTCCAGAATTATTCAAAAACTGCAATTTATGCACAAGTTCCATACAACCGATGTTGCTTTGTTTTTTATGAATTAATACAAATTTCCGGCATAACTTGAGCCGATATTGTTCAAAATATTTATTTAAACCTAAAATATTCCATAAAAATTTAAAAACATCTTAAAGAGAAGACAGGAGATCAAATCTTTCATTGAAAGACGGTAGAACAACATCTAGCATTTCGAAAAAACAAATTACTTGACCATTCATTCCGTTCTGTATAGATTACTCTCGCTTTCGCAAGAATTTTTCTTTTCCAGGCCTTCAGATTTCATGGTTTTTAAACCTTGTATCAACATCTAAAGAGGGTGAAAGTTCTTTACTATACATGAGAATAGCATGTTAAACCTCTATCAGATCTATATTCCTTCTCAAGGTTGTTTAATCTATTCGAAGTTGAGAAATATTAAAATTTTTAGCTTGAAGAATATTGCCAAGTTAACATTAAGTTGGATGGGTATTTTATGAATTAATACTAAAACACTAATTACGTATACAATTAAAATAAAAACAAATTTTCTTAAAGATACAGCTCGCTTTTTTTTTCTGATATTTCATACAGAGCATAAAAAAACTGTCTCAATTGAAATTTAGATGAGATTATTGCATTTATTTAATTGGATTACTTCGTATCTGTCAAAAGTTTCATTCTAAAATTAAAAAATACCCTTTTAAAAGAACATCAGTTAGCTGAAGCGGCGAAAAAAATTCGCACCAAATGAATTGTTTTTCGCAGATTGGTTTTAACAAGTTTCCAACTATGATTAAAACAATGAAGGGAAAAAAATGCTCTAGAGTTGACATCCAAATTTTTTTTTTTGACGGCTGCCGTGTTTATCATTCATGTCCTTGGGCATGTAATGTATTAATGTTTAAATCATTTTTCTGCAAAGTCTTTCATAAGAAGGTTGTTAATCCTTCATCGGTTGCAGGAATAAGTGCTAAAAAAATTCCTGGAACACTCACTTCTATATTTTGTAAATTATGCAAACTGATATAGTCTTTTAATGCCTTGGTATAAAGACTTAAAATAATTCTTTTACACTATACTCTAATACCCAAATTATTTCATTTTGAATTTTATCTTTAAAGTAATGAGGTGAACATTATTTGAGTTACGAGTTCTATTAATATGTGCAGGTATCATATTTTAAGATGGTAGGTGACAAATCTTGCAATCTTTCCTATATATTGAAAAAAAAAATAACCATTATTTCTTTCGAATAATTTGTTACTGGGATCAAAAAGGGTCAAATTTTATTCAGCTAAAAATTGAGCTGGCATAAATACTTATTTCAATAACATCACGTTGATGCTTTGTTTCTCTTTTTAATAAATTTTGAAATTGTAAATCAACAGTTTTATCTCTTCGTTATCGTTCTAAGAAATCGATGAGCAACTGATACAACCTCATATACGAACAAGAATTGATCTTAAAGGCAGGTGAACAAAGAAAGATGCAACAGTGGACATTCATGTACATGTTAGTAATTATTCACAATGGGGTGGGGGTAGGGAATGTGGAAAAATGACGATTGGAACGGAAGCAGGAGGGTGAGGAAGGCCTCATCAGTGATCAGAAATGACAGAAGAAATTGTATACGCTATCTCTTGTTAAGTCACATCAAATGACTTATCCATTTGATATTTTTGTACATATCTTTCAATTCATCTATCATGACTAGGTTTTAATAACAAAATTACATTTCAAGTGTTCTCATAAAAAATAATAAACCAAAAATGAGTTCCAAAAAATTTTGTAGGAAGCCAAACTTCGTGTATTTTAATCCCGTCAGATTTTATCAAAACAGGTTTTCAATGAATTCATAACTCAAACTAGCAAGTGAACTTTGATCCTTCCTATATAAATGACATTTTATTCAAAATAACATATATTTTAGAAGCTTTGCATGTTTTTAAAGAAATGCTTTCACACAAGAAAGTGCGAGTTTACATACATACAATTTTACAAAAATAATTTATGAATAATTTTTTTGATAAATTAAAAACTAAAATAAAAAAAGTTACAAGCTATTACTTTTTTGGTTTGTTGCCTTAGCTCACTAGAAACCGATTCGACTGGCATGTTCTTCCAGTTTGCTGCAATTGTTTTGAATACGTCAGTGCCAGAATTCAATGACTTGATCAATTTCTTATCACCAGAAAGATGTGCTAGAATTCGAAGTTCTAGCTGCGAGTAATCAGCAGACAGCAAAACGTTACCTGTCAGAAAAGAAAATTGCAATGGAATTATGCAGAATATCTAGTCTAATCATAATCATTATCATATCAACATACGAAGCAAAACAAATAACTTATTTCTAAGTCGTCAGAAACAAAACACGTACAATCAAGCCTCGTTTAACGAGCACCTCGCATAATGAGCAAAATAAAACGAAAAAAAGTGACGCACTTAACGAGCGATGTTTCGTAGAACGAGTGGCGAGAAAATACCGTGATATCACATGTTAGATTGGTCTGTGTTGAGCGCTTGTTTGAAGAGAGGCCCTTTATCTACATGGAAAGACGTTTTGGCGAAAAACGTTGTCGAACGCGACTTTAAAGAATTTAAGTAAGTATTAACTAACAATATTTTGTCTCTGGCCAAAATTATGAGGTTAGAGGTGGATAGCCACGATATCGATGAGCTGATGGTAGAACATAGCTAAAAATATCGAATAATCTATGAACTGCATTCTGTGTCACGGCAAAATGTTGTGAAGGAGATGTCAGAAGACGAAGTAATAGATGGCACAGCACAGCAATCTTCCAGTGCGGAGGCGGCGCTAGCAGGGGGCATCCCCCCCCGGTCGGTGAGGCATTGAGAGTTTCGTCGATAAAAATCTTCACCACTTCAGGATGGTTGCGAAGATATACTTTAAAATTTTCCTTAAAGTTAATTTGTAAGCAGTCCATATATTCAAGTAATGGTTAAAGCGGTTTGACTATATTTGGTACAATAAACGATAGGGTGGCATGTCAAAAAGATGCCGAATTTTATGGCCATGGATGCGAAGGATGACGAAGTTATACCGGCAGATTTTTAGGCTTTTGATTAAAATATCGTTTGTCAAACTTGTAATTTACATTCATTTTGGCAGTAAATCCGGCAAGGTGAATAAGATATCGCATTCTGCCGACAATTTCCGGAAGTCCATCTGTGAGCTAAATGCGACGGATGTCCGCAGATTTTAAAGACATCTGATTCAACTATCGTTAATTCAGTTTATAATTTGTACTATGTTTTGCAACGCAATCAGTAAGATAACAGATGAATAAGATATGCCATGAAAAACATAACTTGTAAAAAAAACCAAGTCTCGCAACTCAGTTCTTCTATCGTAAAACGTTGTGAGATCCATGTAATACCAAGTCGGTCAATTTATTCAGTCCCTACTTAAGAGTTCTTCTGTCTTAAGTTATTACATAATTAGCTAACCTAACAACATCTTATAGTGACCATATCAATGTTGAAAATCTTTTATGATTTAAATAAATAGATTGACTTGGCCATCGCATGAAAACACAATGTATCTTTACATTAAATTAGATTACATTAACATATTATATTAGATTGTTTAGTGCGATTGCCAAGTCAATCTATTTATTTAAACCATAAAAGATTTTTAATATTGATATGGTCACTATAAGACATTGTTAGGTTAGCTAATTACGTAATAACTTAAGACAGAAGGACTCTTAAGTAGGGACTGAATAAATTGACCGATTTGGTATTACATGGATATCACAACTTTTTACGATAGAAGAACTGAGTTGCGAGACTTGGTTTTTTTTACGTTATGTTTTTGATGGCATCTCATTTCTTTTTGTAGATAGTCTTTTTCTTATTTTTGTATGAAGTCTTCCTCTTTTTCTTTTCCGGTACTACTTCTTGAGCTTCAGGTACAGTTTTTCTCAAAGCCCACTCCTTGTCTCTATGGGTTTTTCTCGTAAGCTCTGATGTTACAATTTTTGAAGAGTCTGGACGGTAAATGCTTCTTAGTCTGTTGTATTCACAGATTGAGGATTCCTGCGCTTTAATACTTCCAAAGTCAACATTTATTAGATGTAAGTCGTCCAGACTTGTAACTCTCGAAAGTGTCACGTAAGCTTGACCGGATGTGAATACTGCAGAACCGATATCCATCAGTGCATTATTTAGACTTAGGCCCTGACTTTTGTGTATAATTATAGCATAGGCTATACATTTGGGAAACTGTCCGCGATGAACATAAGCTCTATTAATAATTTCAAATTTAGTTTTGACCGGACTAAGCTCGTAAACATGTTCTTTATTAAATGTAATATATATTTTCTTAATTATTTTTGCATTTTCCGGATCAACCTTTACTCTTCGCATTATACCGATAGAACCATTAACTAAACCAAGACTCACGTAAATATTTCGCCTTAACATGGCTTTTGCTCCTATTTTTATAATTATGTTCTCTTCCAGGCCTGCAGTCATAGAAGCAACATCTTCATATATTTTTATGCATTCACGAGCTCTTTTTGTTAGGTATCTGGGACAATCTCTGCTATATCTACAGCTGTAAGTTTTATTTCGGGATGTGGAAGAGATTTAAGCATTGCAGTATTTAATTGTTGACATATGTTTTTTGTAGGTAATAAGCAAACGGTATCATAAGGAAGTTTTGAGAGGTGTTCAATTATTTCAATTCATCTGTTTTCATTTGAGTTCGATTTGAGAGTTATAGTCGAGAGTAAGTCGCGGTCTTTTTGTGTAGTCACACCTAATCTTATTCTATTTAGCCTTTCAACAAAGTCAGAATCATTGAGCAGTCGCATGTTAATTGTAAGTTCCATCGTATATGAACAGTTCAATCCACAGATTCGGTATACTGAGGGAACCTAACAACTTGTTTGTTTCAGCAGTTGATAAGTTTTTCAAAAGGTGACTTTCCTCTTACCGGCGGAAGCTGTAAGAGAACTCCGAAAACTATAAGCTGTTTTTTTCCAAACCACCACTCTGATCGTCGCTTGTGTCGAATATTTCAGATAAGCGTAAATGAATATATGTTAAAGTAACATTGGATATCATCGACACTTCGTCTATGATAAACAACCCTACTTCTTTCAAATCTGATCTCAGAACTTGGAGCACTTCATCAGAAAGTGGCTTGTACTTCGGTGTTTGCTTGTGTTATACAGGCAGCTGCAATAGTCTATATATAGTTAATCCATTCACATTGAATGCAGCTATTCCTGTTGGAGCACTAACTGCCACTTTTTTGTTTAAATACGTCTTAACCCAAACTTTCAGAATTTTTATTAAAAAGCTCTTTCCAGTGCCACCAGTTCCACTCACAAAACGGCGTAAAACGTCAGCGTTATTATCAGTTGTGTCCATTTTATTTGTGATCATATCGAAGACTTTTTTTTGATCGGCATTAAGTTTTGCGATCATACTTTGAAGATCAGTTTGCTCTTCTTCTACCAGAGTGATTCTCTAAAAGTCAGCCATTGCGATTGCAGCTTCCACAGCTTTAAACTGAATTATTTCAAATTAGATATTGTTACAAACCTGTAATTTTGCTTCCCAGCGCGAATAGTGTCATCATATAAAAGACCATTTTACAGTAATCTGTATTGGATGCTGTCGGATGTCGAGCCAGTGATCCCAGAGCTTGGTGACAAACTTGGCGACGAATTTGCCGACAAAATGGATAATGCTCGAAACTTCGAGAAATTTATCGATCCGTCCATTATTACATGCATATTTTAGTTTTTCCTAGATTTATACACTAAACACTAATTATATTCTAAATTTGAAGCTACTATGTCTGCTAGAAGTGCCTTGGAGTTTTGATGATCGGTCAGTCAGTCAGTGACAAAATTCACAAACTTTGACTAGTTATAATTCTTAAACTACTGGTTCAAATTTAATGAAATTTAAAATATACCGTGTTTATATAATGCCTACTTGGTTACTGAAAATTCAGGCTTCTAGTTTTATCCACAAAGGAGTTATAGGGGGTCGAAAATGGCCTGAACTGCTTCGAGAAAAGGATGGTAAGCCGTGCCGCTTGTTTTTGCTCGACTTGGCGGGGGCACTGCCGTGCCCCCAGATCGCATTTTGTCAAACATTTTTGATCGGTCGACTAAGAACTCCATTCTATGGATGCCGACGATGTTAAGTCCGCAGATTTTCAGATTGAAATGTCGTTCATTCATAAGCTGACAAATGAATAAGACGTCGAATTTTTGCCAACGAATCTTTGTCTTTCGGCTAAGATGTTCTCACAATTTATGAGGGAAACATTATTTTCATTGAGTATTTCGATTACCTGCAGGTGGAGTTATTAGAAAAATATACGTGGATAGGACGATAGGTTTTTTTTCTTCTCCCCAATTCAGAATTTAGAGCATAATAGTTCTAAAATTAATCGCCAATTTTTCATCCAATTCTTACATCCTCGGTAACGAATTGGAAAATTTATTTTATTTATTTCTCTGGAATCCAAGTACTATCCGACTAAAATCTAGTGAATGGTTAAATTAAATTTAATAAAACGCTCTTTTCTCTGGACAATCTTCTGCAATATGCATGCTAAGAATTTACTGTAGCCAAATTATACAAATTCATTATAAATCACTAATATAAGTAAATTGTATAACTATGAATTAAATTTATTTAACATTCGAGTATCTGTTTTTTTTTTTGCAATCTAATTTATAGGGTGCAATTATTATACTATAGAATTACTATCGACTTCAATTGACGACAAAATAAATAAATATATGTGGTATGGTAGCTTTTCACACTAAAAGAGCTTATCCAAGTATGCACTAAATTTATTAAATAAATTACTACTTAAATCTTCAGATTCTGCATTCAGTATTATAACCATGTTATCGGAAAACGCATTTTTAAAAATTTCCTTCCATTACTCTTCGCGGCAAAATCTATATCATTTCAGGTGCTTCTAAATTTTTAATAGATTTTGGATAAAGATGTCTTGATAAAATGATGATTGAAACAATTATTCATAGGATATTCATATATTACACATTAATCCATTCCCATAGAGATTTACTTAACTGCCGTATTAGATGGCACATCTTATTTGGGAGTTCATATTCAAGATCTAATAGTTTTTTTTTTATTTTTATTATTTTTATTTAATTTTTATAAAAAGCATTTACTTTTATTTTATCGTATGCGCAGCATGACGAATTTGTTTTGATGAATCTCCACGTTTTAAATTACCCTAAGTTCGAAAGACACATTTTTAGAGTATATCCGTGTATCTGTTTGTGACAAAGATAACTGAAAAACACTTTGAGCTAGACGGTTGAAATTTGGTATAAGTCTTTACACAAAATTTGCGGAATTCTATCAAATTTTAAGTAAAATTTGCCGAGAGGAAGTCTGACTGCTCGAATATAAGTTAACGCGATAATTACAAAAAGAAGAAAGCTAGATCGGTCAATTCGGCACACAAATTTAGCATCTATAATATACATTCCTCCAAATTTCGTGCCAAATCGACACGGATTGACTGTCCATCGGTCTGCACTTTCAGAAACACGCAGACACCGACAATTCAAATGGCTTAAACGTATCAAATTTGCTATGCGATTTTGTTACTACAAGTGCAGTTTTGTTTCAGTCGGTTGATAAACACAAATTCGATTTTTAAATACTATTAACGCATGCCAGAGATTAATTGTCAATAATTCGCCAAGGATGCCACAAAAGATTCAGTAAAAATGCTAAACTCACGCCAAAGGTTCATATTTTGTAGCTATTATGCGCGAATGCCATGCAAGGCGTTCTCTGGCATGACAAATTTATTAGAGAGTGTTCGAAAAAGTTTTGGGGCGATCGCTCTCGTTGGTTTTAATCTTAAAATATACATAGAAAAATAAATAAATGGGGAACCTAATGTTTAAGTAGTCCATTTTTCACAAGTGCATTTTATAAAATAATATAGTAAGTTTGAAATTATATTTACAATATATTTTCTCCGAACTTCTTAAGGAACAGCATATACGTACCTTTACAGCATTCTATATTTTTCGTACCCGAACTATAGCAAACTTTTTGCTGTGCAGGCGCGCTTATTCTTATGCATCCGAATTCCTACTCGTTGTTGCAATTCTTATAAAAATTATTTTAGGCAGGGACTACTCTAAATAATCGATTTTTGGCGAAAATATCGAATATTTTTTAAATTTATTATTATGGATTTCTAAAAACTTTCTTTTATAAAACGTTTTAAATTTAGTTTCTACAATCATTTTATATAACTTTCATGGTAAGTTTAGTTTAGTTTAGTTATATTAACGTCCCGTTTGAAGCAACACTAGGGCTATTTTGGGACGGACCTCGTCATTTTGAACCGCGGTCAGATGACGAGGACGACACCTGAGCTGGCACCCCCCTCTCCACACCACACCACACCACACCAGCGGGAGGACGTTTGGTCAGGACGGATTTAACGTGCAACAGACCCCCTTACACGACGGTTCTTCGGTGGAATCGGGTCTCGAACCTGAAACCCTCCGGTTCCGTAGCCGAGACCTTACCACCAGGCCACCGCGGCCCCCATCATGGTAAGAGTATAACATTTGTTATAACTTTATATTATACATTTGCATAATACATATGCATAATACATAATATAACATTTGTATAATCATTTTATATAACTTTCATGGTAAGAGTATAACATTTGTACATTGAACATGATACGTCGTTCTGGAACAATCTGCGTTTCTATTTATATACTGCAATCTAGAATGAATTATATACATATTTTTTCCCCAAAATTAGATCCTAGAGCGAGTAAAATTCAAGAATCTCATTAAAAAAAAGATTCAAATATTGACAATCTTTTGATGGTCAATAAAAGAAACTGAGAACATTTTTTTACAAATATATTTGTACATTTTTCACAACGAAAGAAAAGGCCAATATCTGAATAAGAAAAGGAAGCTAAATAGTGCTTCTTTCCTTTAATTAAATGTAAAAATGAATTATTATGAGTTATTTTGAAGTCAAATGAGAGAAATGGTGCTTGGTCCCTGGCAGATTCGTCTTGCCCCCTCTTCGGCAAACATCTGCCGCAGCCCCTTGTCCCAGTGAAATAAGGGTGATATTTGAAAACATGGAAAATGGCTGCATCGTAGATCGAGCGGCAGCCCGATACGTGTTACAAATTCATTTCACAATAATGCTGTGTCTTTTTTGTCACATTTTGAAGCAGAGCTAAAGCCATATGATTCTTTACAATTTTTCTTGTAAAAAAAAAAAACACAGCCATAGATTATAAATAATAAATCGCATTATAATTTTGAGAGGTCCCCCCCCCTCTCCCCTTATCAAAATGGAACACGCTGTTCTGTTTTCCACGGATTCCTACGAGAAAAAATGGTTTCGTTCAACGAGCGTCTCGCATCACGAGCAAGATTCGGGATCGAGTTATTATGTTCGTGAAGCGAGGTTCCACTATATTTCTCATTGAAAAGATGTTTTAAATTAAGTCGTGAATTAAAATGATGTTCTTTGAGTCGATGCACACACCATTGAAAAAAATTAAGATATTTAAATTTTTATGCAGTCAGTCATGATACAATACTACTGGCGAACATTTTTAAAGAAATCCACTAATTTGGAACCAAAACCAACCGAGTTATGAAGCTCTGAATACTTGCATTTCAGTCCTTTCAAAAACAATTTCGAAAAACAGTTTTTCTTTCTTCCTTTTTTTTTTTTTTTGGTTTTGTTTAAAATGTTAGCATACATCCAGAATATCTTTCTAAAGATGGTTATGATCAACAAGACTGTATAAAAATTTCGAATTCATAACTCTAATTCTGAATATAATTATTGACAAACGCAAACATAAAATACCGTCCTTTATGTCATTTCGAAACATTTATCCATGGAAGTTTAGGTCTGTCTCTAATCGTTGGGAGATCAGATATTGAGAGACGACGAGAGTGGGCACCCCGTATGAAGTCAAATACATGGTGATTGTGACAAAATTGAGCCAATATCTGAGCCACTAGCTATCGCACCATTCATAGAAGCTGAATGAAATTTTAGCTTAAAAGTTATTTTGAGATATACGTTCAAGAATCACGCGGGAAAAATTACCGGTTACAGTTATAGTGAAAAAATTTCATAAACTTCAAACGGCAAAATCTACTTTTTTTTACAGGTAAGTCGTTTGCAGAGAAAAAAAAAGAGTAAATAGCATTGGAATGGTACCTGTAGCCTGAAAATCGCTGCTCTTGACAGACTAAGAAAAGACAGTGAAAAAAGAAAGGGGAAAAAAAAAAAAAAAACCCCTGCAGTGCTGACCACAACACACCTTTTATTGCTACAGATATCGCATTTTACATTGCATTTTCGGCTTCAATCCCAGACTACTGAATCTCCCTTGAAATTAGAAGAGGAGATCAAGGTATTCAGATTTGTTGGATTCGACGTAAAACATCTTCGTACAAGGTGAAAGAAAAGGTAGTGTGAAATGTGCAATGTCGCATGTCTAGCTTTCTTGCAACAACATCACGCCTACAGGGAAACGAAGTGTGGACATTGTAAGATTTATTACCTGAATAAACAAATAGTTGCAGAGGTATTTTTTTTTATCGCCGAAACTGCGGGTTATTCCGAGGTCCATCTTCTGTAAAAGTTGAGCGGAATTTCGTAAAATTGAAGAAATTGGTTGCACACGCGATCGTTCTCGGTTTGGACGGTCTTCCATTCTCAAGTGCAAGGTGGAGCAGCTGGTATTTTCTGTTCTTGTCGAGGTTGTTGCAGAAATTCTTGAGAGAAAAAGCAACATTCACCTTTCAAGTGCACGCTGTATTTCATATGTTTCGCATTTGCGAATTCTACGATTCGCAAGATTTTGCGCTCTGCTCTCCACATTCTGTTCGGTTCCAGCAAGTGGATGATAACCAACGACTCAATTTTGCTCATCAAGCATGACAGTGATAACAGCTGGCTCCTATATATTTTATTGAGGGGCTGGATCCGTTCAACATTCATTCGACGAATTGCGCACATTGTGTTGAATTCCGCCACACAGAGGAAAATGTATCCGCGCGGTGCTGTACTTTCATCGTTGCATTTTGTTCCTTGTAGAGGTGACTGTAGAAAGGGTACAGCGACGAGTGCTCCCTATCTAAAAACGTTGCGTTGTTGCATCATTCCCGAATGGCACCAACGAAATACACTATTCGATGTCGTGTGGATGCAAGGTCCCACAAGTGGAGTCTTCTCTCAAACGGTTTAGTTTCTTCAAGCAAACAAACTTCTCTTAACATGATAGTCTGGCGACAAAGTTATCTCCCGCCCTTTCACTCTCCGTGGGTGGAAAGGTCTCCTCCGTCTCACTCATCACTTTGGATATCTGAAATTCAAAGGGCGTGCATTGAATCTGCAAACTGACATCTGATCGTTACACGTGCCGCAGTGCTATCCGCCCCTACCGCGTACAAAGTGTGTGCGGAGGAGGTCACGCGGAAAAATGGTGAAACTAAACAAAATGTATTGCTTTCTGTTGCTTCTCTTTTCTTCTTGGTTTTTTTCACTTTGCTGCTGAGTCTATCTAGAGCCGAGGATTTTCGTGCTACAGGGTCATCCAAACGGTATTAAGAGTTTTTCACTATGAAGACCCTATTCTAATAAGAAAAAGTGTTGCCATTTTAAAGTCTGCGCATTCTATGACTATAACAATAATTATTAGAGATGAACCATTACTTTCCATATGATTCTTGAACACTTACCTCAAAATATTTTAAACCAAAATTTCATTCAATTTATTAACGGTTCCATAGTAAAAAGCACATAAAATAGCTTTTTTTTAATGTAATATGTAATCGCCTTGTATTATGCTGACTTGATATTAGCCATAATATACAGAATTTGAAAAAAAAAAAAAAAAAACTTTATTTTTTTAAAAAAAAAAAAACCCTTTTTTCTTCAGTGTTTTTTTTTTAATTTTTAGTTGCCATTTCTATACAAAACTTGCCGTTATTCAATTTCAAACAAAATGTATCATTCTACAAAAAGTCATTGCATCATTCTTCAACAAAACCCAAAATATAAGCCAACAACAAAGAATGAAAATATTAAAGAATTTACTTGATAATGCAGTCACAGTTTTATGAGTTGTTTCTAATATAAGAGATTCTTATATGTTTTATAGAAATGACACAGGCTTGGAATAACAACAACAAAAAACTGAACTTCGTAAAATAATGAATAGTGCCAAACATAAACATTGAGAAGTAATATAAGTATGATCAATTAAATAAATAAACTTTTTTACAAAAAATTCTTGATATTAAAAATGATTGCAAAACCTGAAATCCATATTTACATGGAGATATGCACTGCCTGGATTAAATGCTGGAAGAGTTTACCTGTGATAAAAAGTACCAAGGACATCAACTTACGAAATAATTTAAAGCAATAATTCTGTCGCTGTGTTAACTTAAAGTAATATAACACAAAGAATAAGTCCTTCAAAGATAGAGCTTCAACTTATTAAAAATCATCACTTCTTTTTGTATAATTTTAGCAATTGAGAGAATTTTTGTTTATTTGGAATGGGTGCTAAAATAAAACAAAGACGGCACTTGAATTTTGGTATATTATAATTATCATTCAGAACAATAACCTCCTGCTAGAGTATCATCATAAACTTAATTTTCCGTTGTTGCAATTTCTTTGCTTTGTAAAAATAGAAACTTCAATAAAATTTAAGAGAAATTTCCATAACCATTCTGGTTCTTAAAAATTTTTATTTGAAAATTATGTCACATTTCCTTGATTTTAATTTAGAACAGTAATAAAACAGCAGCATGAATTAAGAGCATAATTTCTTGTAAACATAACTACTGTTTCTTAGTATTTTTTAAAAACTGAGTAGTTAACCTTAAACAGCAATCGAGAGATAAATTTAATTTCTCATATGAAGACTACTGTAATGGAATGAAATAAAAAAGAGAGACAATTTACACTCAGCAAAGTGTATTTATTCGTTTGCCATAAAAATTTAAAAAAATAATTTTTAAAAATACATCTACTTTAATTAAATACTAATTTAAAATATACATTTTTAGTAATCTACACTAATCACTTTTAATGCTATTTAATATTAGCAGGATAGCTCAAATAGATTGTAGTTCAAAAGAATAATAACAAAATAGATCACACACATTTAGCATTATAAAGTAAAAAATAAAATCAGATAAAAACCTGCGCTGGGGACAAATAAATTTCTCAGACTAACTCCAAACTGTGACATGACCTCATCAGTGCATTGGTACTCTGAGTCCTCATCACCATCCTGCAGAGTGCAGTCTACACTGAAATCCCTCGGGATGAACTGCAGGTTCGGACTGTGGACATTGACTCGGCCGGTCAAGGTATAAACATAGCACGTGGCATACAAACGATTCATGTCGAAAAAGGAATCTTTTCTATTTTTCCTCAACAATGGCAACAGTGCCTACATAGGATGAAAAAAAAAAACGATCAATTGTAAAATGAAGCTTTCACAAATGTTTGTAAAATAAAGAAAATTGTGAATTTATGAAAATTATCGGCGCCAGTTTCTGATGCTCAATCGAGATTAAAATAAGTACATTGCTTTTACATTTGCTACGTTATATGCAATATTCTATTGGAAAATACCTATTACAAAAAGCGAGAGGGGAAACTATAGATCTTAAGGAATCAACATCTATCTATCTATATCTATACTTATAATAAAGCTCAATATGTGTGTGTGTTGGCGCTCTACAGGCCAGACCATTCAACCTACAGCTACCAAATTCGGCACGTGTATGCCTTGGAGGCCGGGAATGTGCACCTAGGGGTTATGTTTTCGAATTTTTAACTAGAATTTTATTTATTTAAAAATTAAGCGAAATTTTGACGTGTTTCTGCTATAACTGCCGAAAATATTACCGCACAAAAAAGATTTTTACATGAAGTTAAAGATCAAAATTTTATCTTTTAAATGATACCAATGTTTTAATCTTAAAATTAAATTTCTATTTTTAATGAATTTTTAAATAAATATTCTATGTTTTTGAATAATTTTTTTCGTAAACAATAAAAATTAAATTTAAGCACGTTTCGCATTCATGGGAAAAAATTGTGTTTTTTCAAAGTGTTGCCATCACATTGATTAGAGCTCCAATTAAAAATAAATTAAATCTTTTTGGAAATGAAATCTGCAAAAATATAATTTTCGGCGCGTGTCTGTAGGAAATGAAACAAATATGAAATATTATTTTTTCTAAAAAATAAATTCAAGAAAAATTATTTTATGATCTTTTACACTCTCTATACAGGGTGTTTATTCAGTCCCGGATCCATTTTGATATTTAATGACTCATAAAATAATGAAGATGTAAACAAACTTATGGCATTTATTGATGGAATAACTCATATATTTTCCTTTTCAGGTTTGAATATTTTTACTTTTGTAAATATCGTCTGCGCGTGTGGTTAATTTCAGATAATTTCATTTTCCAGTCTAAATATCTGTACTTTTCTAAATATCGTCTGCTTATTCATTGCATTTTTATCTCTTTTGTTTTTGGCAACTATTGAAATGTTATGTTTACTTTTGATGCGTTTGTTCTATGTAGTACTTTTGTATGTGATGTTTCATTCGAGCGGATATTAAGGAGACTGCCTCACCATAAGAGAAAGCACAGATTTTATGGTGGTCATAGAGTTAATTTCCAATCAACTAAATCACTGACTTTTAAGAGTTAATTTCCAATCACTTAAACTGACTGATTTATGAACATTTGAATATCACTATTCAATAAAAAAAGGATAATTTTAGATTTTCCATCGATCGTTTCAAAGAAAATACGCGCAGGTGTCTCAAGATCAATTGGCCTAAGATTATGAAAATGGTGAGTTTTTCTAAATTTTTAACACTTAAAACTTCATAAATAAGTCTTAGTTGATCGTGGAAAATAGAAACATTCATTCATTTATTTAAAATTTGTTGTGTCCAGAATATTTATCAGAATATGATACCTTACTGCATTAAATTTAGACTTCATAATTTTTGAAATATATTTATAAGCAGGAACAAAATATTATTATTGATTTCATTTCAATCCTTTTGAAAGCAAAACTAAAAACTGAATTTTATACTGAATCTCAGAAATTTTTGTTGATTTATTGTTTGAGATATTACATAAACTATGAAAAATATTTTGTAGTTAACATAAGACTTAAATACCGAGCGATTCTGTTTGCAATACTCATATTCAATAATAATAATAATAAATAAATAACAATAAAGATGATAAATAAAATAAAACGCTTGGTTTTATTAAAAAATATCTTAATATTAATTGCAATTTCGTCATTTACATTTTTAATTAAAGTTGAAGTTTTACCGGAAATGGCAACAAATTAGCAAAATATATATAGTAAATTGAACGAAAGGATCTAAACAACAGTATAAGTTTGGTATGACTATCAAAATTTGAAGATTAAAAATGTTTTGTTTGAGAATCTATTAAGAGACCAGTTACTTAAAATATTTATTTGAAAATTGTAGCGAGCGGTAATACTGGCGAACCGGCAGGTCGCCAAAGGCGGCTAGTTTAAAAATAATATAAAGTCTTTTTTTTTTTTACTTTAAGTCTTTGAATAATATTAAACAGTAATAAAGCTCTATATGAAGAAGATATGCTTATGATTAAGTGTTTACAGGCCAGACCATTTGATCTAGAACTACTAAAATGTGCCCTTTTGATGATGAAATGGTGATTTTGAAATTTTAATTACTAAAAATAAGCGAAATTTTGGTGTTTATCCGAGATAACTTCCGAAAATATTATAATACAAAAATAGTTTTTACATCATCTTAAAATTCAAAAAATTATCATTTGAATGATATCAGTTTTCTAACATATAACTTAAGTTTCTATTTGCAACTCGTTAAAACGTTTTAAGTATATTTTCTGATAATATATTTCACACAAAATAAAATTTAAATTGCACGAGCACATTACGCTTGCAGGAGGGTGACGGAATTAGCTTTAATAATGTGTGACCATCATGCTACATCAAAACTGAAATTAAACTCCTACTGCAACTTAGCCAAGAAAAATGTAATTTTCAGAACGTGTCTGTAAGGAAGGAAAAGCATGCACTCAAAGGATATCCACTCTAGTTGTGTCCCAAAAATATGACATTTTCCAAAAATATGCTTCCCAAATGCAGGTAGTTCTGACATGAAGATTCCTCAAAATCTCGAGGTCGAATTTTTCGACGATTACTTTATACTACGTATATGAGAAAGAAAAAACGGAAGTTTATGGTAAAATCTTTACAGAATAATTCTTCGAGACATAACATAGATTATAAAAGGTATTCTGTAGAATGAATAAGAATTCAATGCTGAATGATTCTGCTTTCTGTTCTCATATTTATAAAAATTCATGTTTTATTTGAGCAAAAAAAAAAAAAAAGCTTTTGTATTAAGTGAAGATTAATCACTTCTTCAGTTTAATGTTCAAATTTTACATGACAGCTAAAAAATTGGAGAGATTTATAATAAAAAAGCTTACAAATGTTTGTACAATAGTATAAGCTGTGTCTATCATAATGTGAAGCTTAAAAATATTTTGGCGATAAAGCTATTAAGAGACAAAGTTCTATAAACTATTGAATTGAAAATTTTAGCAAGGATTGATTGGATGAACTAGGTGATTGCCAATGGCGGCCATTATATAATAGAGGAGAGTGTATATCTGCATAGGTTGGCATTTTACAGGACAGATTGCTCAACTTTGAACTTTTACATTTGGTGTTAATATACTTCAAAGGATTATAATTTTTTCAGAGCAATTTTTTTGTGGAAATGTTAATTAAAATCAAGCGAAATTTCGGCTACTTTTCGTACCAATTTAGGAAAATATTAATACACAAAATTGCATTTTACACCATCATAAAATATTTTTTTAAAATTCCATTTTAAGTTAAATGAATATTTTTTTGCATTGTCTCTTACATAAGTTTTTATTGTCTCAGAACTCCACTCCATTAAAAATATTCATGCACACAATAAACAGAAAAGGTGTAAAGGTATTAATAAAACTCTTGCAATTTGAAGCTTAAAAATGCTTTGCTGAGGGAATCAAATGCATCAAGTTATGTAGATCATATTTAAAAACAACCAATATTTCCAGCAGGCCAACTGGTAACCAAAGGTGATGTTATTTTAGAGAGAAGAGTGAGATTTTTTCACATTCTTTTTGTGAAACTTTCTTTTGCATTTGTGTATTACATAGTTCCCATTATATTACAAATCCTTTATGCACTCATACTGAAATAAATTTTCTGTTTGCAGGCCTACTATTATTTCAAAAAAATATAAAATATAGACTGCTTGAAAGTATTATCCTTTGTTAAATGAAAGCATTTTCATGTTTTATAGCAAGTTCCGAGATACCTTGTGTTTGCTGCAAGAGAAGGAAGTCTCTAGTAGCCAGATTCTCAGGGTGAAAGCTTATTCACTATCTCTTTTGCTGTCAGCTTCATCAGACAATTTCATCCATCAGTACTATTAGAAATTTTGAGAAATATCCTAAGTAGTGTGGCTTCTTTGCCTTGGAAATCTTTTGCTGTAGTTATTTTTTTCTGATTACATAATGATATAACAATGATAACTTTATTAATAACAGTTACCTTAGTGGTAGCGAATGACAATCTTCTCCAGTCTAAAATGGCTTTAGGAAGAGGATGCAAGTGCAAAATTTTTTCTAAGCATTCTTTGTTTGTTTTCAGCTCGGGGGGAAGTCGTCTGTTGCGATTCGGAGTTCCAACAGAAAGCAGTCGGTGAGTTGATGGGCTGCCAGGAGTTATGCCTGGATTCAATTTCAGCTCTTTGTATAAAATCTTAGCAAAACAATTAAATAAATAAAAGGGAAGAGTCTTTTATAAGATTCTATGCAGATAAATAAAAAAATCACAGATCACAATTATTTAATCCATATAAATAAATGCACAGGATAATAATGTAAAGATATGAGGTTTAAAGTGCTTTTTTTAAATCAATACTTTAACATATGTTTGTGATAAAGACTGTATTAAATTAACTGAAAAGAAGACATGTTTGACAAATTATTTTTAAGTTACTATCTTTCAGTAAAGGAGAAAAAAAAATGCCAAAATAACAGAAACTAAAAAATGATACAAAATATTGAAGAAAGCAATTTTTAGTATAAAAAGAGACAAGCATAAAACATAGAGGAATCTTGCAATTTCTATAAAAAGAAAGGAAAATCACTTTTATAAATCTAACATGAATAAAATAAATATAGAATGAGATTTAATATCATTTGAAAGAATGTCATCCAGTGGTTATTAATGCCTACTAAATTCAGATAACTAATAAAATATTTTTTCAATTTCGAAATATTCAATTTATTTAACTCACAATCATCGATAAAGCCTAAGGTAGTGAATCAGTTCAAATTATTCAGTCAAGATACAAAAGGATAACCAATGGAAGTCTCTCCAAAATTTTCCCACACACTCTCTAATAAGTGTTACCCCCCCCCCCCCCCCCCCAATAAAATTATGAACCATGCCTAATGAACTGCAAATGCCTAACATGGCAATGGCAAACAACAATGACAAAATATTGATCTTTGGCCTGTACCTAACATTTTTAATGAATTTATAGTATGATCTTTGGTTATTTTTTGTGTAGCAACTAATCTCTAGCATTTAGCATTACATACCGAAAAATAGAATTTGTGCTTTAGATGGAAAATCACCTACCAAACTTCACATACTCAAGTGATTGTATTTTTGAATTTCATGCTTATAAAATTAAAGAGTGAGAGAAAGTCATCCTTTTGACAGATTTGATAAAGAATCTACACTTTAAATGTAGAATCTGTGAACAAATGCAGCTCTCTTCATTTTGTAGTTATTTTCGGGCAACCCGGCCGTATAGATTTTGCTCAAAATTTAGCAAACAATCAACACATTTTCTGTAGAAACCACATACCAAAATCCATTAATATAGCTCAGTCTTTTTGAATTATTTTTGGTTCACTCCAATGCGTTAACAATTCAATAATAAGAAAAATTGCTTTGATATTTTGTAGAACTGTTAACAAGAAATCACATACTCTTGAAACTTCCTTTGAAGATAAAATGTTGAAACGTCTCCCAGCCATTTCATATACTTTCTCTAAAATGTCTTGTTGCTTCTTTTGCAATTCTTTCTGATATTTAACTGCAAGAGATGTATTAAATCCCAAACCATTTTGTTCCATTTTAGCAAATGCAATAATCGAAGGCATTTCTATACCTGAAAATAAAGCATACCATCAATTCAAAGGAATTCAGAAGCACAATATTTTCTAACTCTTTACAGTGGCTAGTGAATCTAGAGTTATCGAAATGTGGATATAAAAGTTACAAATTATAAATTTTTGGGAAACATAAATATTTGGAGAGATAATACTTTGCCATTAAGAGTCTTTGTTACAAAGACATTTACACTCCAATAAAACCAAATCAGCAAAACACTGAAGGTGAGTGTCAATCTTCTAAATTAGAAATGCATCTAAAGTTTATTGTTTAAAAAATTATAGACTGTTTTTTAATTATGTGAAATAAAATTAATACAATGGGGCCTCGCTTAACAGTATAATGCATTCAAGAATTTTATTCCTAATGCAAAACACTCTTTAAGTGTTGGGCCATACCATATATATATTTTAACAAAGTACAAAGTGTATACCAAACCCAATATACTACTTTTAGGAATTTTTCTTCAAATTTTTCTACAGATCAGCATACTTTAGTTTATGTTGCAGTTGGTTGACTGATGCTCAAAAAGTTTTGCACGCTTTGAGCATTTCCAACTAGAAAAATCAGTTTTTTTTTTTTTTTTTGCCATTTAGTTAAAAACTAATTTTAAATTAAAAAAATTCTACATGCAAGATACTAACACCAACTTTCATGTAGGTTACATACAAAATATTTTGTCATAACATTTGTCACTTAAAATTACTTAAATGGATATTAAACTAAAACCAATTAATATCTATATATATATACAGGGTGGTTATAATTAAAGTTACCCGGTTTAGACCTACGTAGTGTCCGCTCTAGTGGAAGGATGTCGAAGAAACTTGATAGGTTGTATGGATTATGGGGATCAGAAATTTACTATAAGAAAAATTGGTTCAAATTTCAACCGCTAGGTGAGAAGACGGCGCATGAAAAACAAAAGGCACAATTTGGAACTTAAAAACTTTATTTAATTACAATATATGTTCAATGTGCATTCCATTAAGGTCAAGAACATGTTCAACGCGTGTTATGGCGTGTTCAACAGTGGCACGAAGAGTTTCTCGATCAATTGCAGCAACATGACGTGTTATGCTTGCTTTCAATTTATGCAGAGTCCGTATGCTTCCTCCATAGACACGATCATTCAGGAATCCCCACAACCAGAAATCACAGGGATTCAAGTCCGGAGAACACGGAGGCCAGGCAGTTGGAAAACTTCTTGAAATTACCCGTTGATCTTCAAAGTGGGCACGAAGCAATGCCGTCACTGGCCGAGCAATGCGAGGTGGTGCACCATCTTGCAAGAAAACAATAGTCCCTAAACATTCTATTCCTTGTAACGCAGGAATGACTTGCTGCTGAAGATCATGGTAACAGGCACCCGTAACGGAACACCTTTGTGGGTCATGAAGAATGTTCTCCTCAAAAAAGACCAAAAATGAAATCAGCAGTTAAACCACACCATACGTAATGTAATCAGGATGTAGAGACTGTTCATGCACATCATTAGGACTTGCAGTATCCCATATGCGACAGTTCTGAGTATTAACTGCTCCACTTAAGGTAAAATGAGCATCTTCCGACCACAAAATGTTCCAAGGATATGAATTGTCAACGAGCAAATTGATTTTGTTTCACTGGGTCTGCAGGATTCAGCGCTTGAATATGATGGATCGTGTATGGATACCACTTTACAATGGAAAGAACCTTTTGTACTGTAGACCAAGGGAGGGACAAATCACGTGCCACCGTTCGAGCACGTGATGAAGAATATTGCGAATCAGACGCTCTTTTGACCACAGCAAGAGCGATTTCTTCCGCAGTTTCATTTGAAATCCGTTTCCGTCCTCTTCCTTTACCGCACCCAACTCTCCAATCTCTTCTAATTTCATAATCATCTCTTTCAAAGCCTGCCTGGACATAGGCCCTTTCTGTAAGTCTTTCAATCGCCGTTATTCTGCTAATAATAATAATTAATTACTGCTGTTCTGATAAAACAACTTTATCAGCAAAGCTCTTCCTTTCTTTTCTAACAGCATGGCGAAGAAAGATTTTGGGGCAGTGAGTACTGGCTTTTTAAACTACTCTAAATTTGCATAACGGCCTTTATCGTACATGAAAACCGCCATCTAACGGCCGAAATTTAAACTATTTTTTATTGCAGATTTCTTTTCCCCATGATCCATACAACCTAAATATCAAGTTTTTTCGACATCCTTCCACTAAAGCGAACACTACGTAGGTCTAAAAAAGGGTAACTTTAATTATAACCACCCTGTATATGTATATATATATAAGTAACCAATCTAAAGTAAGAAATATTTTGAAAACAAAACTAAACCGAAAACGAAATAGTTTCGGAATCGCAACTAAAAATTATTTCTTATTCAAACTAAAACCAAAAAAAGGAACAGGAAAAACTTCATAGTATTTAGAGAGCGCAAATGCAGGTACTTCTAAAACACAGATGAATTGAGACAAAAGTAATAAAATCAAGTTAATAGGAAAATCAAATGAAACTAAATAAAAAAAGAATCCGGCCTGAAGACTTTTTCAAGGGTCACCCTCAGGCAAGGATAAAAAAAAAAAAGGATTTTTTTCTGTGAAGAAATACAGACTAGACAGTCTTACAATGATTCCTCGTGACCCGAAAATCTCCTGAAATTAGTTCCAAGAGATATACCATTTTAACAGAAAGGAAAATACAAAACAACAAATTAGAAGAATATATCCACTAATAAGTAAAAATACAAAAACAAAAATAACAATAATAAAAAAAAATACCATATAATAACACTCAAACCAGTAAAACAAACAAAAAGGAAAGAACATACCAGCAAAGAAATTTTAAACTATCGATTGTGATTCCCGCTTTTTAAGACTTTCAAGCTAACATATTTAAGGTTAAAAACAATTATAGGGTCCCAGCGTCATCTATTGAGTGATCAAATATGCAAGGAGTTCCATTATACAAATTCTATTTTAATTTTAGGTAAAGGATTAATCCCAAAACATACCTTGTTTAATCAAAAAGCTGACATTACAGTAACTTCTAGAAAATTCATTATTCATTAAATTTTTAATGAGGTTATTTCATGTTTCAATATAGGAATTTTTATTACTGCAAACCCCTTTGATCCTGTTAACTTGTGAGAAAATTAGACTTTTGAAAATTTTAGAGTTTAGATTGGAATGATAATTACAAAGTTTTGTTATTTTCAAGTTGAATTCATCCTTTTTATCGTAGATACCAACTATTGTTTTATCATTAGCAATTTCGATTTTTAAATCCAGAAAGGTAGCCTCAAGTTGATTTTTATTCGTTTCTGTTAGAATTAAATCTTTTGGACAGCAATTAGTAACAACATTAGTATTGTCTAAGTTAATCAAAAGTAGGTCATCAATATATCTCCACCCGTTTATTAAATTATATTTAATTATTTTTTTCTCATAGTAATGTAGGAAAATATTAGCTAAAGCACTTGAGAAAGCTGTTCCCAATGGAATGCCCTTAACTTGTTTATAAAAATTAATTCCATTAAAAACGTAGTTTTCAGTAATATTAAAATTACATAACTCTAGCCAGTTATTTTTGGGAATAACATTTTCATTTAAATATTCGTCATATATAAAAGTACAGACCTTTATTATTAATTTTTCATGAGGTAGATTGGTGTATAAATTTTCGAAATCATAAGTATTAATTTTATTAATGTTGTTATCTTTAAGAAAATCCAGTACTTCTTTGTTACTAGAAATTATAAAGTTGTCTTCATCTTTGATTTTGTCCAGGATAATTTTTAAGTATTTAAAGAAATGTTTACCCGTATAGTAATTATAACTGCAAGTGCTACAGGTCAAGTCTTAATTTTTTTTGTTTTTTTTTACGAAAGCTAGCATTCTTTTATCTAATTCCTTTTTCCCGATGTTCTTTAACATATAAGTTGCGTTAGTCATATTCATTAATTAAGAGTTCTTTATAATAATATTTACAAATTAAACAGAAATTATTTGCTGATTTATCTATTACTGTAATAACAAATTTTCTTTTAAATTTTTTATTTCTTTTTTTAATGTTTTGCTAAAATAAATACCGCGTTCTTTAGATCTGCCAATACCGGTATTCATTTTTATTTTAATTTCCTCCAAAATTCTCACTTTCTATTTTCCGAAATCTTCCGCAGGCCAATGGTATTTTCTAGATAATTTAGCAATAAAAATATCCACATCTTTACCAATAGAAATTAAAATTTTATTATGGTTTATTTTTCTCTTAATCTAAATTTAGTTCCTCTTTCCATTAATTTTCTTAAAGAGTCGGATTCAATAATTTGTAAATTACCTGTAATAATATGACCTTTATCTACATCTATAAAATCTTTAAAGTTTTCTTTGTTACAGTAACAATCTGTTATATTTATTTTATCTAAATTTTTGCTATAGTAATTATAATTACAAATTTTTTTTCTTTAAAGTTGAAGTATAACTAAACGCTATTGAAACAGTTGTTTTATCTGATAGATGAAAAATATATTATTCGTATGTACAATTTTGGGTAATTTTAGATATTCAAAGTAAATATCCAAGAATTTAATCACACAGAATTCTTTGTAAACATTATTTTTATTATTAAAAAGTAAATCGGTTTTTCCAATGTTAAGCTTACATTTAATTAGATCTAGAATTATACATTTTGTGTACGAATTTCTAAACTCTAAATCTCCGAATTTATTATTTAATAAGCATTTAATTTTATTATTTTTAAGACCAAAAATTTATTTCCTAATTTTGTGAATGTTTCCACTATTGTGTTCAAGATTACAGTAATTTTAAAATTCTTCAAATATAATTTGAAAATTGCCACCTTTTCCTTTACCTCTTTTAAATCTTTTAGAATAGTTATCTTTATTTAGAAAATTTTTAACTATGTAATAAATACAATTATTGTTTAAATCTGTGTAACCTACCCATTTAATTTACTATTGAGAAAAAAGGAAATACAGTTTTAAGGTTACAAATATAAATGTTTTCAAGATCTAATCTTTTGATTAATTCGTTAACATTGTCTATATATGATTTTGGAAAGAGCAATGGGAAGCTTAGAAATCTGCTCCTGTATAGCTTAAAGCATTCCTCCTGTATAGCTTAATCCGGTGTTGTCTGCAATGGAATATTTCAGGAATAAAAACTTTTTACTTTAACATAATTTTTTTAATTCATCTTTGCTCTGTCTGTTCAGGAGTTTGAAAAAAATTCTACATATCTTTTAAAGAGAAATATCATTCCAGAATTATTCTGCCCATTAAAATCCTCGACATTAATTCAGCTTCCAACATCTATTTTTCTCAACTAATAAAATATCTACAGCAGCAAAAATAATGTCATAACTTACAGTGTACTAAATTTATAAATAAATACTTTTTTTGTTGCTTAAAATCGAAATTAAAAGAAAAATGAAAATCTTATACTGCTGTGACATCATAAATGCACAAAGGAAAGGTTGAATGTGAATATTTTTCCAAATTCATTAGTTCCCAGGAAAACAATTAAATTGAGAAACTGCATAACATCACAAGAATGCATAATATCATTAAACTTACTAGTGAAAGCCTTATAGAGCTCTTGATCTTTCAGCGTGGCAAGAAGTCTGTCTATGAGATGAAACACAACAAAAGCTTCAGTTGAAGCTCTTTGCTTCCCTGGAGTGGAACTGAAATATTGCATTCCTAAACTTCCTTGATTATTATCAAAATCTGATATTAAAGAAAGAAAAAATTAGCTTAGACTGAAATTCAGGAATTCTATAATTTTAGCTCAATTATAAAGTATAGTTAAATAATGGATTGAGACAGAAATGTTTGCTGTCCTAACTTGAAAGTCCCAAATACTCTAAGAAATTAGAGAAAGTAAAGTAGGAATAAATGTTAACACAAAGGAGCAATCATTTTATGCAAGATATATTTCCTATGATGGCTGAAATTTTATAAACGGAATGTTAATATTTTTCAATTCTCAAATTGCATTCAACGCAAGATTCCTGACAAAATTTGGCTCAACAGTTTTTAAAATTTAATTCAGATGTACAATAAAAATATTTTAAAGTTACAAACAGAGATACTTTTAAACAAAACTATTAGTTGATGGTACATTTGAAATATCTGAAACACTGAAAAATGTAAATGAGGCTAATCATAACAGAAAAATATTTTAATCAAAACAGTTTCAGTCTTAAGCTTATAATATGTGAAGCATTCAATAATATTTTGTTAAAATTATAGCAACGTATATTGTAGTGTTAACAAAAAAGCATGATCAGTGAAAAATGATAGGAAAAATATTAATATCTTAAAGTAGATTGCAGAGACAATTTTTATAAAAATGAAAAAAAAAACTAAAGTAATATGAAAAGCCAATTAATGTAACCCATAAATAGAATTGATACAGAAAATCAGTTTTAATATTTTTTAAAAATTATTCCAGGTTTTATGCATTTAGCTCTTTGTAAATTTTGGGTATTATGAGGATAGTGTTGGTACTTATTTTTGCAATAAAAAGTACAGCATACCTGATTATACCTGATACAACCAGTAACTGGTTCCTTTTCTGTTCATATTTGTTCAATATTATCTTTACTCAATTATTCATTATAGCAATGATTGCAAATTTTAAATTTGTACTTTATTTTATTTTTAAAAGACTATTAAAAAAGTAAGGACTCTTATAAAATTAAAAGATTAATACGGTTTAGTTTCCATTTTAAAATATTTCATGATATTTTTACATTTAAAAATAACTTTTTAATACATTTTTTAAATCATTGTCATGAATGTTATCATCAATGCTTATTTTTTTATTTTATTTCTGTCTAATTTATTTTACTAATAATAATTCTGCAATTTGTGTTACCTTTTTCTTTTAACACACACACATGCTAAATGCTGTTGAGGCAGAATAGTGGATTTAATGTTTTTGTGATACTATATCAACGTGATAATATCTTCTCCTCAGGCATTACAATCTCTTACATGTCAAGACTATCTCTCAAAGTTTAGTCCATCTGATCCTCTCGGCCTCAATAGCCCTCCATCAATTTATTCTTATCTGCTTCAGATTCTTTTCAGCCCAACCTAACCAGCCAACACATTGGAAAAATTTTTTTCCCCCCCTTAAAACGCCGAGAATGCTTCATCATATTACCTCGATATATGATCCAATCCTTTGATTTGCAATGGTTTTACTATTTACTGGATTCATTATATATATATATATATATTAGCTGACCCGGCAAATGTTGTTCTGCCATATAAATTACTTCTAGGGAATATTTTGGTTGTCAATTAAAAAATAACGAATGTATTGTAAGTGTGTGGGAATGGGATCTATGACAGAAACGGGAATGGAGAGCTGTAGACGATGATCGCCGATTTAAAAAAAATACATTTATTTTCTCAATAAAATATATTTCATTAACGTAACGAACATATACATTGTTTGATCTTTTAAAAGTTAAACGTAAAGTAAAAAAAGTAATATATTTTTTATCCTAAAGTATAAAAATGAAATAAAGAAAATCAATATTCATTTCGAAGAGCAATTGAGTGTACGATATTTTTTGCAAGTTCGTATTTAGCCAACACAAATAAGCTCGATGGTTTGCCAACTCTAGAATATGCCACGTATAATTGTCCGTGTGAAAAACATAGCGTGCCCAAATCTAAGCCGCAAACAGACATCGTTTGGCCTTGCAACATATTGATTTTCATTGCAAATGTCAATCTAGTAGGAAATTGAAAGCGTTTAAATTCATTTGGAACGTCTGTGAGAATCAATGGAATTCGTGGCAGCAAAACATTTTCGGCTAGGAATTTGCCATTCAAAATGGTGGTTTCGATAACGTTTTTCATCAATTTTTTAATGACCAATCGCGTGCCATTGCACAGCCGCGGTGGATTCAAATTCCGAAATAAAATAACCGGAAATCCAACTTTCAATCATAGAAGGTGTGGTGACATGCCTGGCAAATCCAGTGAGTTCAAAAACTGTTGGATAATTTACAGCTTCGTTAGCATCGCAAACTGTATCGATCGATTTGTATGATACCAAGTCGCCTGGCAACGACTGCTGTATCTTGAAGTTTAAATCGTCGAGGTCCACATTTTTTGCTGCCAAAATGGCTCTTTCTGCCAGCCACGCATGATTTATGTATTGTGTGCGTGCATCGGGAAATATGCGGTCAATGAGAGCATTTTGCGAATCAACGATAGTGCAGAAATTAGTGGGCAATTTTATGCATCCAGCATTTTCAAAGACAGCAACTTTTCCATCGCCGATATCTAACAATTGGTCCGAGAATGTGTCAGCAGATGGATCTTGTAGCATTTGGATGCTCGTGTTTATTTTTAGCTGGCGATGATTTCAAGCATGCGTTGATCTCATTAGCATACGGTGAACGTGGATATGAACACCCTAATTACCTAGCGTTATGAAATATACTTTACGATCTATTCTCATACCTACCAAATACACATAAAAAATTTCATAAAAATCGGTCGAGCCGTTTCGGAGGAGTACGAACACAAACACCGTGACATAAAATTTATATATAAGAGAGAGAGAGAGAGAGAGAAATTTCATAAATTTCCTTACATGCAATTCTTCATACATTATTTGTCTTATTGGCCCAAAGCTCTTCTTTAAGATTAAAAAAGGCTAACATCAAATCTTCTTCTTAATTAAGTACCCAGCATTTACTCCCATAGAGGATAACAGGTCTCATTCTTATATAGATTACTTTTTGATTTTATGCTGATCAGTTTGGATTTAAGTTAAATTTTAAGACAAATAGAAACATCTATAATAGCCATGGGTATGTCATTTTTTTATTTGATTTTTATGCCATTATAGTTTGAGATGTTTGTGCTCAGATAAGCACATTATTTTACAATTTCGAAAGTGTAATTATTGATTCTTAGAAGAAATATATCCATAGTTTTATTGGTTGCAATCATAAATTTAGCCTCATCCTCATTGATGATCAGGCTCATCTGCCTTCCTGCATTCTTAAGTGATACAAACACTTCAATGACAGCTTGTACAATTCACCTGATAATATCACCCAATCAGAATCAAATGAGATTGGAAAAATTACATGTTGATTTTAATAGAGTCTAGGAGCTGATACTTCTGGTTTGTATCAGTTTAGTATATCTGATACTAAGTACAAGGCTGGCACAATACAACTTAGCTCTAATTAGTACATACTACATACAAACACATAGAAAATAGACATTTCAAAAATAATTCTTCTTGTTAGCATCGAAGAGATCTAAAATATAGAACCCAAAAATTCAAAATGAACCTTTTGGTCTCTTACAATAGTTTTTATGCAAGAAAGTAAAAATTGATATAATTTACTTTGAAGCAGAGGCAGTGCCTCGGGACAGAAACTGTGAGATAGTAGCTTTAAAGATGGTTGACCCAAAGCAGGATCTAAAAGCCAAGCAGCAACAGAAGGATCCACACAATTCTGTTTAAGTGATATTCCACAGCCTTGCCACAGCATTTTATACTGAGTCTTCATGTCATAGGCAACAAGTGTCTCACATTGAAGTAGATTGCAGAAAAATTCTTGAATTAATTTCATTTTCTCAGGAAATGGTAGATAAGTAAAGGCTTTGCCTGTGAAAACGAAAGACATTTTAAATTTTGATGAAATCAAAATAGCATAGATATGTTGAAGCCTACAGAACCAATAGCATAGATATG
>JAPMOR010059443.1:92685-136611 GCA_026543865.1 Argiope aurantia
AATAGCATAGATATGTTGAAGCCTACAGAACCAATAGCATAGATATGAAAGTTCCAAATTATCACTATTTACTTCACAGTTTTTCTCATTACTAAATATCTATACACAAAAGCATGTATATAAAAATTATAACATATCTTTCCCATTACCAAATCACCTGCATTCATATATTATTCATAGAAGTAAGGCAGTATTCCCACTGTATTTAATACCAATCAAAAGGTATTTAAAAATGCTGACATTTTATACCAGCATAGAAATGACACCACAAAAGTCAATAACAAAAGTCAATAACTCATTATTACAACAGTATATAGAAAACTGATTGTGATTTCCAATTTCTCAAATGCGCTAAGCTTCACATGGCTATATTTATAAAACACTTACTGGATTGAAACCAACATCAAATTAAAAAAGCTGAAACTCTCAAGTGACTTTTCAATAGATTTCATATTTTTTTTTTTAGTGGAATTCAAGAATAATGACTGTAGACTCTATTTTGCATCAACATAAAAATATGAAATGAATAGTATGAATGCAATCAAAATACCTGTGTAGAATAAGCCACGTAATTCCATTATTTGTATTCCAGTGTAAGAAAGGTAACAAACTTCCTGCAACTACAAATGTTTGTAACAAACAACACAGAAAAAATCTGATATTACAAAGAATTCTTTTACCCCCTTCAAAGTTTTACAAGTTTATTTATTTACAGAGCAAAGTTATAAAGAACAAAGAATTTTACAATACAGGTTTCCGATTTTAATAGATAAGAACACATTCATTTCGCTAAATGTTTTGCATGAGTGGGGGGCAGCCATTTCTTCCACAACAGAAAGTGAAAATTTAGAGGAAAGCAAGAAACTGTTTTCAAAAAAGAAGTTTAATGCATTCATTTCAGATCATTTCTTCATTATATTTCTATCATCTCTTATCTACAAACTACTAGACCTGTCAATTTCTGAAAGTTTAATGTATTGTTACAGCATCATCAGTCAAAATTTACCTGCACTCAGTTGATCTGATATAGTAATGTAGAAAGCATCTTCACCATAGCAAACTGCTAATCCTACAACAGCTTTGTCTTGATCAACAATACATTTGTCATTTTGAATCATTGAATTCTTTGCACCTGTAAAATAATAGTTCGGCCTTTAAATTATTAATTAAAATATGAAATGAAAGCAAAGACTTAAGCTTTAAGACTTATGATACTATATTAGCTATTCATTTAATAAATGACTTAAACTAAAACAAAAAAGGCCTTGCCAAATCTAATCGACAATGTAGTGCACATATTTAATAAGTGCCTTCATGCAGTGTCGATCTTAGGGGAAAGTGATTAAAAATATGAAAAAATTATATATTAAATTTAATTTTTTAAATGTGTAACCATTTCGTGCTTTGTTAAAAAGTACTTAAACACATTCATCATTCTATACATATATTTATATTATAAAAATTATACACACATGGGAGTCATAAGACCTGACCAGATAATACAATAATACACAGCGCCACTTTGTTGTTAATATTGGTTGGCCCTTACATCTTACCACCTCGAATGAACACTCATATGTGTCATCTTTTTGGAGGAGGTCCTTTCGGAATGGCTGCTCGATATTCTTGCACAAGTTCCAGGTATGAGGGAGCTCCCTCTCAGTATGCAGTTTCCGTACGTGACCATCTGGACAAGATATTTAAAGGTAGATTGAAGGACATGATACCCCAGTCGAATGACCTCCAAGATCACCGGATTTACCGCTGCTTGACTTTTATTTGTGGAGTTCTACAAAGGCTAAGAAAAAGTAGGTACTGAAATGGAATTTGTTGCAAGAATTGCGAAACATTCAATATATTTGAAAATGTACCCCAATCTATGCAACTTGCGTGTCAATCGTGTATGAATTCCAGTGAGCGGAGTTTTGAACTATTTCACACCTGCTTTCTGTATTGTGTCCTTACTTTGTTTCTATGTCTCTTTATCACTTGAGGGCGGCATTTAGACCATGCTTACCTATGTGATACTAATTCCTCGACGCTTTCTTCCTCTCCTCCAAGTTTGCACTCGGCGCTCAGAAACACTCTGATATACAGACATGTTAGAGTCAGCTTTTGCAGCCATTTCGATACGTTTAAAAAATTACCATTATTTCTTTTGAATAATATGTTATTTGAATTTCAAAAGGCCAAATTTTGTTCAACTGAAAATCGAACGGCACAAATAATTCTTTCAATGACATCACGTCGACGCATTGTTTCTCTTTTTAATAAACTTTGAAATCCCGAATCAATAGCTTTATCATTTCGTAACCGAATCAGACCAAAGATGGGCAATTATTACACCGCGTCTATCCTCATATACACCTCGACATTACGTGTTTTCATATTTAAAAACGTTTCTTCTTCAGATGGGCAAGGAGACAGAATAGCCTACTTTAATGAGCACTATATTTTCACCATTCTTATATATAATGAAGAGTTAAATTTGTACTTTTAAGAGCATTTTTTTTTCTATTTGGGATTTTAATAAATGACAGAGTCCAGAGCATTTCTGACTTTGTGCCATTGTGCCCTGCATGATCTTGTAAGAATGGACAGCTCGGACCTGGTAATTTTGAAAATCAGTTAAACTGTAAACTGTGTTTTGAAAATATTTGAAATAGAATAATACATTTGAAACTATACAGCATAATGCAAATGTAAAATATTTGATATACATATCATATAAATAAATAAGAGATTTCTTGAAACCGTATGTTAGAAGGGTGAAAAAAAAAAAAAAGCTGAATACTTGAGATGTTTCCCATTCTTTCATTCGTCTGTATATGTTATACTAGTTAATTCTACACCTTAAATCTGAAGATTTTTATATTTTATTTCAGGTTCATTGAATCAAACCATTGTTGTATTGCAATAGTTATCAAAATATGGAAATGCATTGTTTTTGTTTTACGTATTATAATTATTATATTTTGAAATTTTTTAATGTTAGTGACTACAGATAATCAAATGCCACTGATTATCGAAATAAATTAGAAAAGAAAAATTAATTTACTTCTGGGAGGACCAATACTCTTGTGATTAAAGGAAGTTCTTTCACAAGCAACTGAAAAAGAAATTCTTTTCATTTTTGCTATTCTTTTGAAAAATGCCGCTAGTTCAGTATCTGGAACATCCAAAGTCTTAAATGTAATTTTATCTTGAGCGCTGAATAATTTAGGAACACCCTGATCATCTGCCAAGATGTCATCATTTTTAGATTTCTGAAAGTGAGTGGCACGAAAACTTATACCTTCAGAATCATTTGTCGCCTTATGCAAAGAAATGCAAGTTTTTACAGCAATGTCAGGCGTTGGAGTAGGTGGGAAAACATCTGAAGTAAAACTATCAAAAAGGCTGTTGTCAGCAGAATCCAGATCATCTACAGATATTGATCGTTGATCTGTATTATCCACGGATCCAATCCGTTTGTCTGTGTTTTCCGCAACAGCCTCAGATTTGCACCGATTAACGTTTTCTTTGTTGCTCACTATATTTTTTGATAGAGTTTCACTATTGTTTGATAGATTCAAGCTATTATTAGAAGAATCCCATGGTTTCCAGAAATTTGATTCTTCTTCCATTTTCCAGGTTTTATTATTTTCAGCAGATAAACCATGTTCCTTATTTTTATAAATTTCTTTGACCGACTCGGACACCGAATTTTCCTCGCATGTTTCTTCTAGAATTTCGCAATTCGTTCGAATTTTTGTATCGCTATTATTATTCACCTCTGAAGAATGATTTCCATTAAATAAAAATGCACTTGAAACTGTCCCACTTTCAGGCAAAACAGAAACTGGCTTCTTCGGCTTTACATTTTGTTTTCGCATGGCTGCATTGACACTAGGTGAAATATGCATTTCTTTCACGTCACTAAAGCTGTCATCATCAAATATGTCACCACTTGTTTCCGTCTCTGAACGAATGTTATCTTCTTTGCATTGTAAATTACCACCGTCTAAGTCTTGATTAGATTTTGCTTTTAAACAATCCTGATTAAAACTTCCATCTGAATAGAAGATATCCCCACTCGTTTCATCAATGGACAATTCTTTTTTATAATGAGAGTTATTTCCTTTAATTTTCTGACGATTTATGGGTGTACTATGATTATGCGCATTTAATTCAGAATTTTTTAAAACTTCATGATTATTTAGTATTTTATCATTAGACAGCTGCTTCTGAATACTTTGTTTCATTTCATTTACATTCATTGATACATTTTTCTTATTTCCCTCATTTACGCCCGATAAATTATGTAAATATAGGGAGAAAGTGCAATCTGATTTAAATATGTCTGATTCGTTTAACAGACCTTGAAGACACTCCTCATCCGAAATTTTGTTTTTAGAGAAGCTGGGAGGAGAGGAGCAATTCTTCATGCTCATTTCCGTATTCTTTGTATCGAATCTGTCGAGTCTGCTTGACAAATTTATATTGGCAGCTTCGAAGTCAGAAATAAATGAGTCAGCAAAATAAACATTCTCAGTTTCAACGGTTTGTGATAAAAGAAGTTCACTAAAATGCACATCATCAAGCATATCCAGAGAATCAAACTTTTCATTACTCTCTTTAGCATGGGTGCTCATATTTTCTTTTTGCAAATCTATTTTTGCAGCATCAAAAAGCAAAGGCCCATTCTTACTTTGGGTGGATAAATTTTCTTTTTCTGAAACAGTTTCGGATAGAGCGCGACACTGATTTACGCATTTTAAAGTACCTTTGGGATGAAATTCAGTGTCGTTTGATTTTGAAATCTCACACATTTCTTCTGATTTGGCATGATTTTCTAGTGAGTACAGCACTGAATCATTAGATAAACAAATAATATTTTTGGTTAGATCTAAATTTGCATTTTGAGATGCACTCTCATGTACAGAACTGTTCATCATTCCATCATCATTATTTGACTCAGATGAAGCTTTAACAATCTTGACTGCATTTTGAGTTGCACAAGTATGATCTTCGTGACTATTGGAAGTTTCTTCAGCAAACATTTCCCGCACAATTTTAGGATAATTATCCTGAGCTAGAGGCACTGATATCAGGTGATTTACGCTTTCATTTTGAGTGCATTTGCTGGCATTTTCATCATGACTATTGTTTGAATCGAAATCACCTTTGAATTTTTTAGTAGCTAAATGCTTCCAGGATACTTTACTAATCCCCAACTCTTGTTTTATGAAATTCTGCGCTTCTTCAATGATGAGATGTGCAGCTTCTTTTTCATTCACACCTTTCTTCCCTGTGATTCTGATATGCTTGGCTTTGGAGCGCTCAAGAATTTCTTTTGTAAGATCACCTTCTAATTGCTTTGCACTGAAATTTTAAAGAAAAACTTTCTTAGCTTCTTAATCTTTTAACAAAAATACTAAAAAAATAATAGTAGTACAGTTCTGAATAAGAAAAAGCATAAAAATTTAAGATTTCTGCAAAGCAGCTAACAAAACACAAAACTAAATTTGTTCCTGCAGCTGGTTTCCAAACTAAAACTATTACCTGTGCAAGGACAAATATAACAAATCATTCCTAAATCTCAGATAATTGCTCCAGAATCAATCTCAGAAATTTTACTCTTTACAACAGTACTGTATGCATGAGTTTTTAACAACCGCAAATAGCATTAAAACTGATCAAACATTAAAACCCAAATTTAGAAGATCATTAATTAATGCTTTTATAATGTGTCTCATATATTTGTTATTTGTCTTGCATATATGAATATAAATTTAATCACAATAAGTTTAAAAGAAGAGATGATTTTGATTCTTGACTTTCATTTATTTATTTATTTTTCACTTTGAAAGCTTAAAACACGGGCATGCTAAAGGAAGTATTTTACAATGTTTAGTAATACTGAATTTAGTATTTTAAAAGAAAAGTTAGTTTTTGTCTTTCTTCTTCTAAAATATTCAAGATTCTTTTATCATAGCTATGTCTTTCTTGTTGATGTGTCAATAAAAATGATTACAGTAGCTCATGTTTTATTTATCTTTCATTTTTAAAATTAGTACTCTAATCAGTAATCAATGGTTAGCTTAACCTTTTGATTTTTGAGTATGCAGTTCATGTGTTTTTAACTCAAAACATTACTAAATTTCAGTTTTCATCTGAAAATACAAAAATAATTTGAGATTCTGTTACAAGAAAATTTATCTTGTAACAAAGACAAATTGCTCAAGTACCAAGGGAGTTATGAAGAACTATTTATCATTAGCAAGGGCAATTGAGGAAATCCTGAAAATTAGTATAATGTAAAAATATTAGGAATAATTATGTTTAATTCAGAATGCTAATAAGATACACATACATGCATGAATATTTTAATAAAGCAATTTTATTTTTGCTGCTTTAATACTCAGACTGATTGCTGCAAAGAAAATATTATCAATTTTTTTTATATATTTTCAATATCTAAATAAAATATTTTCCTAAAACAACATTTGAGATAGTATATCTGTATTTGTAAAATTTGAGACAGAGTAAATGTGTTAAATTTTGGATAAACTTGGAACACAACCATCTCTGCATTAAAAAAAATATATATATAAGCTTCATTATTACACTTTATCTTTTAATAAAATAGTTACTAGTTCATCATAAAAGTGATGCTAAAAGTAGGGGGAACAAACGTCATTAAATTTTAAAACCAATTTCAATGTTCAAATTACCTTTCAAATGATCCCATATTACAGAGAACCAAAGCTAATTCATCTAGCTCAGCACTAGCAAGAGATGAAATGGTCTCAAATCCAGCATTATAAAGGGCTCTGGCCCTCTGAGCATTTAAAGTTGAAAGACGAACCAGATCACACAACTCCTGTTGAATACCAAAGTGGACTCGCTTTTGAAAGGATGAAAAAAGCAGCTCTAGATTGCACCATCCCAGTCGATTACAAAATATAGTAAGCATACCTAAGAACAATAAACAACAATAAAGATAAAACAACCGAACTGAATGAAATTCTGCAGAAAAAACTTCTATAATCCCTAATCAGATTAGCTAATATTTAAAACAGAAGAGAAAAAAATTGAAAGAGGATTTACCTGCAAACGTAGAGGTGGTCTGTTGCAGTGATTGCAATATTCCACGTGTGCAGCCGTATCTCTCAGCCACTGCAGACAAAGGCACCTCCTGAATAAGATCGTTCAGAGCAAGAGCTGAATAAAATCTCTGATGCACGGCAAGTTTGTGGGAAAATTTGTGGGAGTTTTTATTCAGTTTTCCTTGTATGCCTAATCCAATGAAATTTTCCTGAACTCCAACCAACTCACCAACTCTCTTGAATTCTTCAGGAAGTTCCTCCCATAGTGACAAAAAATGCATCCAGTTCAAAGCTCCCATTTGATCACTTAAATATGGAGGGGTAACCTAGATAATTAACAAATTATTCAAAAAATTTAAGTACATTTTTATTTAATGCAGAACCTTTGTAAACTGCAAATTGTCACCCTGAGTGAAGTCATTCATAATAATACCGAGAACATTTTTTCATTCTGCAATATTTGTAGGCAAAGCTAATAAAGAAGCAGAATTTAACTTAATATATTTTATCATAGTATTTGCAAAACAATTACCTGGATTTCATACAATTCCTCATCAACTAATATTTCATTTTCTTATCAAAATTTCTAACTTTTAGCTTGCAATAATGGTTTTCAATTGGAAATAAATGACAACAAAACATTTTTATTAAAAAAAAAGAGTATTGTGAATAGGAAAATACTTTAAACTACACAGTATCTTAAAAATAGCAAAACTATTGATATTTTATTTACTTATTTTTTGGCCTATACAGTGGACAAACTTGACATTAAATTTTAGAATTCATTCCTATATAGTTTTAAATTAAATATGTTTATTTATATTTGAAAATTTTTGAGTGATTTTTATCTTAAATTGATGGAATATATTTAATTATTTTATTTTTATTTTGAAGCAATTTTCCATTCTTAAAGCTAATTTACTAACATTTTTTTTAATAAATCAATTACTTAGATGAAATAGTTGTTGTTTCCCCTACATAAATATCTGTATTTTTCATGAGTTTGGATTATTACTTACCTAATATATCTAACTTTTGAAAACCAATAATAAATGTTACACATTTTTTCTTTAGTTAAAATTTTTTGTAATTTATTTATTTATTTATTTATTTTTTAATTCATTCCTTTGTTGCAAAAATGCCAAGACTGAAACATTTTCGAGTTACTAAAACACAAATTTTTAAAGAGATGGTAGATTAGAAAAAACAATAATTCTGAAAATCAGGATTCTATAGACACTAAGGTAAAAATTCAGGTTGAAAGTTTTTTGAAAACAGTTACTGTGGATAAAATTAAAAAAAATATATTATTGTGGGCATTCAAAATAAAATCAAAGAAGAAAGCCATTCAGTAAAAACTACATGTACCAATTAAAAACTGAGAAGAAATTAGAAGGTTTTAGGTAGAAAGATGGTCATTTTTAATTTTAATTTGTGTTATTATTATCATAATTGTGTTCAAAACTTTTATGAAAATAGTATAAAGAATGTGTTATTTAATCAAATTTTTTAAAAAATCAGCTACCCAATGATTTAACACCTATCAAACTTCAAGCGCATTGCTAATGGTTAAGACAGTTCCATGATCAATGAGTGGGTGAGTGATATTTCGCTACCATATAAATTGGCACAGAAAAAATACACATTAAGAAAATCATTTTGTTTATTTTAAACGGGGAAATGACCATATAGGAGAAATAGGCACATGGTGAAATATGGCACCAATTGTAATTTTTTTAAGACAATAAGTAGCTAAATATGTCAATATCCTCTTATTATTATACTAGCTGCCTTTGACGACCAGCTGGTTTGCCAGTATTAAAGCTAGCTAAAATTTTCAATGAAATATTTTATGTAACTTGCTATCTTAATAGCTTTTTCTGCAAAATATTTTTAAGGTTCAGATTTTGATAGTTATATAATTTATACTATTATATAGGCCTCAAACAGTTCAGTTCATTGTACTACATATCTCTCTCTAAATTTTCTGTCAGAGCCCATAAAATTTATACTTTAAATTAAAGAGGAAATGCTAAATTGCAATGAATATAAAAATACTTTTTTCTGAAACCAACCATGTCTTTTTTTTTTAATCTGAAGACTGAAAGTAGAGTCATTTGGCATTGAAGTTGTATGTTCACTGCAGAATAATTTTCATAATTTATATAATATCTTAAAGAATTATCCAACAAAAATTTCTCTGATTCATCGCAAAATTCAGTTTTTAGTTTTACTTTCAAAATATTTAAATGATGTAAATAAAAATATTTTATTTTATTTCAGTCAATAAATGTACTTATGAAAAAATTACGAATTATTTAAATTTTACACAGTCCATTGGTCCTAAAGAATCATATTCTACAAATATTCTTGACACTTCAACTTTTAAATAAATAAATAAACGTTCCCATCTTCTGCGATCAAATCTGACTCATTTATGAATTTTTGAATAGAATAGTTGAGAACAATCAACATTTTCATAATAACTGTCGAGAAACCCTGGCAGAAGATTGGCGTATCTTCTTTAAGACGGTCGCTGAAGTGGTCTAAAATCGTCAATTTTTATAGAAGAGTGATATTTAAATTTCATAAATTAGTCAGTTTTAGTAATTAATTTAGTTGATTGGAGTACAACAATTTTTATTTAAAAATTTGGTGTCTCAAGAATATTTTGTTAAATATGATTCAAAGGGCAAAGGACATACGTAAAAATTTAAAATTCGTAATTCATCGGAGCATTTATTGACTCAAGTTACATTAACCATAATTATTTTATTCAGTTATACTATTTTGTTAGCAAATATATGACATAAATTAGTTGATGGCCTCTGATTAGAATGATTATCCTATATATTAAACCATGTTTTCCTTAAATTGAACTGTTTTATTGAATTAATAATATAGATATTATAAAAGATCATAGAAAGCTTTTCCTCCATTTACTTATTAGAAAATATGATATTTCAAATTTTTTTTTCACTTCATACAGACACGTGCTGAAAATTATATTATTATGAAAATTGTATATATTATTACATTTTTATATGTTTAATTTGTAATAGTTGTGGATTTATTTTTTAATTTGAACTTCTGTCAATATGATGGCAACACGTGGATAAAAACTAATTTTTTCCCATTGTCGTCCTTGTGCAGATTAAATTTTATTTTAATTTTATTCGAAATATATTGTTAAAAAATATGGTTAAAATATTTCTTTAAAAATTCATTAAAAATCGAAACGTAATTTATAGGTTAAAGTACTTGTATCATTGAAAAGATTATTTTTTGAACTGATGTAAAAATCATTTTTGTACAATAATATTTTCGGAAGTTATAGCGGAAAAACGACGAAATTTCGCTTATTTTTTAATTAAAAATCTAACTAAAAATTAAAAAAAAAAAAAAAACGTTCCGAAGTACACATTCCCGGCCTCCAAAGTATACACGTGCCAAATTTGGTAGCTGTAGGTTGAACAATCTGGTCTGTAGAGCGCCAACACACACATGGAGCTTTATTATAAGAACAGATTAAATAATTTGGCTAGAACATTTTCCGTCTTGGCGAGTAAATTTTTATCCTATTCTCAACCGGAGATATAAAACGAACACATTCATACTCTCGCTTCCAAGAAAACATTATAATAAAATACATTAAAAAGAAAAATCACACGCGCAGTTTCTGAAAAGTTTTGAGCTGATCATTTTTATATAAAGTTGTCATTAAATCTTTAAGGTGGGTTCACACGAGGCATGCAATAGACGGCCACGCCTACTTCAGGAAAATCATGTGACTGCAACAGGACAACCATTTACCATTGTCCCATCGACATTGTCTCAACTGTTCACATGGGGATAATACAGGGACAACAGCAGAGAAACAAAAATTGCGCGTAACTGTTGGCCTCGTGTGAACCCACCTTTATCCTCTTACAATTTTTGGATAATTAAGTTTAATTCAAGCGCTTAATCTTTAATGAAAAAGCAATTAAACAATTTCAACGTAGGTGAATGAAATAAAGGCGGAGATTTTATTTCATTCCCTCCCCCCACTAAGCTGGCAATATAAATTGTTGACATTAAAATTTTAGAAGAAAATATCATTATATATATATATATATATATATATATATATATATATATATATATATCGCGTCACGGTGTTTGTGTTCGTACTCCTCCGAAACGGCTCGCCCGATTTTTATTAAATTTTTTATGTGTATTTGGTAGGTATGAGAATAGGTCGTAAAGTATATTTTATAACGCAAGGTAATTAGGGTGTCCCTATCTAGAATTCAACATACGCTGATGAGATCAACACTTGCTTGAAATCATCGCCACTGTGACGTAATGTTGAAAAAGTGCAGCTAAAAATAAACATGCTCGTCCAAATGTTATAAGATCCATCTGCTGACACATTCTCAGACCAATTGTTACATATCGACAATGCAAAAGTTGCTGTCTTTGAAAATACTGGATGCATAAAATTGCCCACTAATTTCTGCACTATCGTTGATTCGGAAAATGCTCTCATTGACCGCATATTTCCCAATGTACTCATACAATACATAAATCATGCGTGGCTGGCAGAAAGAGCCATTTTGGCAGCAAAAAATTGGGGACGTCGACGATTTAAACTTCAAGATACAGCAGTCGTTGCCAGGCGACTCAGTATCACACAAATCGATCGATACAGTTTGCGATGCTAACGAAGCTGCAAATTATCCAACCGTTTTTGAACTCACTGGATTTGCCAGGCATGTCACCACACCTTCTATGACTGAAAGTTGGATTTCCGGTTATTTTATTTCGGAATTTGAATCCACCGCGGCTGTGCAATGGCACGCGATTGGTCATTAAAAAATTGACGAAAAACGTTATCGAAACCACCATTTTGAATGGCAAATTCCTAGCCGAAAATGTTTTGCTGCCACGAATTCCATTGATTCTCACAGACGTTCCAAATGAATTTAAACGCTTTCAATTTCCTATTAGATTGGCATTCGCAATGATAATCAATAAATCGCAAGGCCAAACGATGTCTGTTTGCGGCTTTGATTTGGGCTTACTATGTTTTTCACACGGACAATTATACGTGGCATGTTCTCGCGTGGGCAAACCATCGAGCTTATTTGTGTTGGCTAAAAACGGACTGATAAAAAATATCGTACACTCAATTGCTCTTCGAAATAAATATTGATTTTCTTTATTTCATTTTTATACTTTAGGATAAAAAATATATTACTTTTTTCACTTTACGTTTAACTTTTAAAAGATCAAACAATGTATATGTTCGTTACGTTAATGAAATACATTGTATTGAGAAAATGAATGGTTGGTGGCTGTTTTTTTTTTTTTTTTTTTTTTTTTTATCGGCGATCATCGTCTACAGCGCTCCATTCCCGTTTCTGTCATAGATCCCATTCCCACACACTTTCAATACATTCGTTATTTTTTAATTAACAACCAAAATATTCCCTAGAAGTAATTTATATGGCAGAACAACATTTGCCGGGTCAGCTAGTATGTATATTCTTGTCGCATAATGAGAACCCTTGCAGCTGATTTATTTAAAATAGAAATAGGAATAGAAAATATTGGGAGTAACGTTTGTATATTTTGAAAATCCGATCATTTAGCAAAGAATCCATATTTTTACCACTATTCAGAGAAAAAGAAAAGGTATAAATAATCCAAAAATTTCTCGCATACTCTCTGTTAAAGGTAAAATATCACGAGAAACATTGGCGAACAACAGTTACGAAATATTAGCCTTTAACGTGAATGTAGCATCTTTACTGCTAATTCACGTACTTTACAAATAAATAGGGTGATATTTAGCGATTAAATCCTGGCATGTAGTTAATAGTAACCGAAAAATCGAATTTGTGTTTCAGGCGCATTTCTTCCAACCAACTGAAGCCAAAATTTCCCGATCAACGGGCTGCCCTGAGTGTTCGATCAAATATCAGAATCTAATAATGACTTTTGCTTGGTATAAATTTTAACTTTCATTTTCTAACCCAAGTCTTATGACCGTCTTATATCCATAAAAGAGAGCGTAGCATTATAACCTTTCATAAAATGAGAAAATGGTTAATAAAAAAAATTCTTACTTCATACAGAATATGCAAATAATTTTCCAAGACAAAGCAACGACGGGCTAACTGCAACTCTTTAAGAATTCGAAGTGCATCGTCTGGAGAAAAGCCAGAAGCAAGTATTGCTAAACCAAGTCGAGTAGGTTTGTAGCTTATTTCAATGCTATCTTAATAATAATAATAATAATAAAGGAATCAGTGAAAACTAAAAACAAAATAAATAAATAAAATTTGTATTTAGAATGTCACATATAATAATTAAATTACCAAAAAAATTAGAAACGATATTTTATAGATTCAGAGTATTGTGAATATTTAATCTCCAAAAAAGAAATGAAATTTAACAAAACATTTTTAAAATGTCATACCTTTGCAAAACATTTTATTTCCATGATATAAAATTCATATTCTTTGATCTAATTACAAATTAGAGTTGGATTATTCCTTTTTAACTTTTGTAACCACCAAAATATTTAAAATATTTTCTGTTGAATTATAAAACTTCAACATAAATCAATAAAACAGTATTGAAATTTCTAAATTTCTTTTTTTTTTAAGCAAATGCATGACACATTAGTTTCTAGAAAATTAGAATTACCAGCATTATACTTCGGAATCACTATTTTGGAGCCTCATTAAAAACTATTTAATACAATTTACAAAGGATATAATTTAAATTAACAATAATCTAAAATTTAAAAAAATATTCAAATCTTAATAGAAATAGCATTTATATACAGTTCTTACAAACATTTTAAAAGAATCATTTAATGGTTTGTTATATTTTAAGTTCTTTTCTTCTTTAAAATCAAACGTTTCATTTTTTTAAAATCCTTTTTTTATAATGATTATCTTTTTATCACTATTTCTGAGACTCCCAGTTATGAATTTTATCAAAGTCAAGATAATAAAATTCATTTAATGAATTTTATTTGGTTACAGTTTGATATCATACAAAAATTGCTTGCTTTCTACTTTAATTAAACTAGTTCCAATGCTCCTGATTTATGGATAAAATTCAAGCAATTAGAATTTCAGAAGAAGAAAAAATTTAAAACAAAATTAGCAATTATTATCTAGAAGAAAATTTTTCTTTAAGAACTGCATACCATCCACAGTCTCTTCATTTTTGAAAATTATATCATTATCCACAAGATATTCAATGCACTTCTCAATGGAACTCTCCACATTGTTTCCTGGTGTGTTATTTTCATTTGCAATCGAAGCATACAATAATGTACAAGAAATATAATGTTGAACTTCCTTCTGTGAACTTGCAACACCACTAGCAATAACCTGATAAAAAAATAACAAAGATTGAAAAAAAAAAAATTTCTTTCAATGAATTCAGTATGAGAATTTTTAAAATGCCTTACCTCAATAAGAGCTCTTTTTAAACTAGAATGCACAGAGCTAGATCCAGATTTCAATAGGCAAGATTTTACAGGAGGGAGGTTAGAATTCACTAAAGTCAAAGCAGCATTCTTTTCAGATTCTTTGCAGAGTAAAATACTTTCACCTTTGAATGGATAAAATGATTAGCAAATATACAATAAGGTCAGTAGTAAGTATCAAATTATTTATTGGCAAAATTATATCTTCCATCAATTAAAATAGGAACATTAAAATAGGAAAAGGAAAAATTCTGTTACAATATGATTTTAAAACTAAAAATTATAAATACAGATTTAGAACTTGCATGTTACTTTCTTTTTACAGAATATATCAAAATAATTCTTTAAGAATTTAAGCATCAGTATAATATTTTTTCCATTAAATTTAACATGTGCAAGATAATCAAAGGCTTCTTGATAAATATTTTTTAGGATGAGTAAATAACACAGTAATAACAAAAGAATTGCAATGAACTATATTTCATTTGAAGTAACTTCTCAAGAGATAACTTTTATACTTAGACTATTAAGATTGTTGCTGAGAAGCCATAAAGATGCCATTACTCCATAAGTTTTACCACTAATCTTGTAAAAAAAAAAAATCAGTATTCTTCAGAATCACATTTATCTGCTTTGCCAAGATATTAATTGTTGTTGAGCATCAAAATAAAAATCTTGGAAAAATGTCTTATTTCAATGTAAAAACTGGGTACAAAATTTTAGACAATTACAGCATCTTTTAACATACCTCATATATGTGAAAATAAATAATTAAAATTGAACTAAGAAAAATCTTTGACATTTGCCAATATTTCAAGCATCCAGTCACATTTTCTTTGAAACAAAAACAGTCCACTAATGAGTGGATGATAGAGAGTTATCATCAATTATATTACTTTAATATTTGTAGATTTATTGAAATTTTCTAATTTAAATTATATGCATGTGCAGCATTTGTTAAATATATATATAAAAAATTGATTCAGGCTCTACGCCACAACCACTGGTACCACCACTAATATTTTAAATTTTTATTTCGTATGGAAACTTATAGCTCTATATGTCCTGGCAATGTTCGTCTGTCTCCACCTCCTTCATTTTCAAGAGACATAATATTCACTCTACAGTAAAAAAGAACAATAAACTTTCAGCACCAACCATTATACTAGTTTCACTTATTTTTATTTCTTATGATAGCTCATGATCTAGATATATCATCAATGGTCCCCCATCTCCCACATCTTATTTTTGAGGTAATTATTACTAGATGGAGGCTGGAGGATTGTTTTTTATTTCGTTGTTGCTGCTTATCTTTAATTTAAATACAGATACTACTTTCTATTTTTGGGATGAGACAAAATGGGGTGACATGACTAAATCAATACATACTTTTAATCCAGTGAAAGAATAGCTTGTCATCAAAAGTGGTTACTAGTTATAAAACATTGAATAAATTTAACAATGTGCTTTGCTCTAAGTTCAAGAGTTTACAATATGTTTTTTTAAAATGTGGTAATATAACTTTTGAATAATAATAATAATATTTTGAATAAAATGAGGAGTCATCAAATATTGAAGGGAAAGAAATCACCTTTTTCATCAATTCCCTTTCTGCCAGCTCTTCCTACCATTTGCTTGTAACTAAGTACATCAATAACAGCTCCACAGAACAGTGGTGAACGTATAATCACTCGTCTGGCAGGAAGATTTACTCCTGATGATAGAGTAGAAGTGGCCACAAGAATTTTTATAATACCTTGTCTAAATGCTCCTTCAATAATATCTCTTTCATCAAAAGTTAATCCTATATAAGTTAAAGAAATTAACATCAGAATATTATTAATAGAAAGATTTACTGGAGAAAGAAATTTTAATTTTATTCTTACATAAAAGTTAAGCATGAATGTATATGAATGCATGAAACATTTTCAGGGTGGTTTTCATTTCTGTTATTTGTCATCCTCCCTAACTTTTACAGATGCATCTAAAATCTTCAGAATGCTCTTGCTTCATTTTCGTATGCTTGTTTAATGTACAGTATATTTTTGTTAGTATGTGGAAAATAATTCTGCTCTTTCTTACTAAAACTAGAGCAGAATAAGCAAAATTTAATACTCCAAAAGGAAAAGAAAAGAGTTATCTTCACTTATTAGGTTTCAGGTAAATTTGATTTTTATCAGCATACCCCCAGCTTTTGCTAATGTATTAATCAATAATATAACACAAGAAGATGTGCATTTATCAGGATGGGTTTTTAGCACATCAATCTCAGAACTCTTTGACAATAGCCACTCATGAAAAATATTGTATAAATTTCTACACTATTGGATGCGATTTAATGTAATAATGAAATAATCTGGTTTCTTTCCAGTAGGTCTTTCCAACTTACACTGTTTGCCAACACCTAAATTAAAATTAAATAATAATTTCAACAACCAGAGAAAATAAGAAACATTTACAAACACAAAATAAAAAAAAGAGCAAAGGAAAATATTAGCAATATTAGTACACATTATGAACTAAAAGCAGCATTATATCAAAATTTTAAAAAATTATTCAGAAAAAGCAAAATTGGTTTAAATTTAGCCTGCTTATCATACTAAATAATACTAGTAATAAGTAATAATAACTTGCACATTGGCTTGGCAGCGTTGGATCTGCATCATGCAGAAAAAAAAGGGAAAATAATCATGTATTTCCTTTACAGCATAAAAAAATGAATGCTTTATCTCTATCTCTCTATATTAAGGAAAGATAATGTTAAATAAATTTTGTAATTTTTTATGGCAACCAGTTTCAAAAACATCAAAACACATAAAAACAAATCTCCATTTTCTTTGTTTTTTTTTGGTGGGGAGGGGGGGGGGGTGACTATACTGTATTATGTTATTTCATATTCCCAATACCTGAAAAAATTACATGATAAATATATACCTATAATATATCAAATAAAAATTTTAATTAATTTAATGTATTTAATATTATTTAAACCTTCAGAAGCATTTTGTTTAATCCAGAGGGGAGGGGGGAAAAGTATGTAGAATGATAATCATAATAAAATGTTGAAAGAAAATATTAGCAATAACCTATGCCCAATACGTTGAAAATTCCATAATTTAGCAAAAATTATTTTGTTCCCAAGACTATAGGAAAAACACACAAACTAAGCAAAAGGAAATGTTAAAGAAAATAGAAGCAAGAATATACAATACTTCCTAATCTACCAAGTAAGATTTTCTAGAAGTGACAAAATAAATTAGTTCTGAAATAATACTTTATTCACAAAAAATTAGTTCTAAAATAATACTTTATTCACAAAAAATTAGTTCTGGATTATAATATATAACTAATAGTTTATATATAATTTAAAATAATAATATAAATAAAATAAGACAAAACGAAAAATTTGTTTCGTTCTTCATGAGAAAATTAAGCACTTTCAAGGTGCTTAAAAATAGTTTTCAAATTTAAGCACTTTTCCTGATGCTATGCACCCTGGTTAATAGTATCCCAAAATCAAATTTGTGTTTTAGGTACATTTTTTTCCAAATGAATTAAACAAAACATTGACACAAGGCTACTCTTGCATACCAAATTTAATATAATTTAAATAATTTCGTTTTTGTGATATCGCGTTTACATGCTTCTGAAAGTACAAACTAACAGATGGTCAACCCTTCGTTGGATTTCGCTCAAAATTTGACAGATATCTACACTATAGATTTTAAATCTGTGAACCGAATTTTATCTATCTAGATCTCTTCATTCTATAGCTATCGTTTTAACATATATTCCAATAGCAGTTCAGATAGACTTCCTCAAGGCTGAATTTGCTCAAATTTTTATAGAAATCTACAAATTCAGTATAAAAACCATAAACTAAATTTCATCCTTTCAACTCAGAAACTTTTTTGAGTTATCTTTGTCACAGACAGACAGATGGACATTTGCCAAAAATGTGTTTTTTGAACTTAGGAAGGTCTATAACATGAAGATTCGTCAAAAATACAATTTTTTGATGATCATAATATTTTCTTTATACTACGTGTACAAGAAAGTAAAAATTATGTATATTAAAAAAAAATTACCCATTGACTAGTTTTGATCCCCGGCAAAGACGGGCGCAAAAGCCAGTAGAATTAAAAAATGTTAAATTGTACGAAGATAATATTTTCTTTGTAAAACGTATTGAGAAAAAAAATTCAAATTGTTGATTACTTGCCTGTTTATTCAACAGCTTCATTCTGCTCTACGAGTACTCCCAACTGACTGCTTAAACTTAGATCGAAATTTTGTAACCATTTTAATACAAAAATTTAAATGCCTTTATACTAATAACAATTACAGTTATAATTTATAACTGTCAAAACTGTTTTACTAATTATGTAATTAATCAGAAATTAACCATAATTCATTTATCATATTCACGAAGTTATTTTAAGAATAAAGAATATTAATGTTTCAATAAAAAACGTTCATGAATTGCCAATTTAATCCGAAATTTGATTTCTAAAAATTAAACAACCATGCAGCATCAAGCTCTGGCCTCCAAATAGGAAATTTCTATGTTATTTCTATTTCTATGAAATTTCTATGTCTATAGGCCCATGATGTATAATACCAAACTGATTCGTAGCTGACTAGTAGCTGTAACTTCCTAATATATAAAATATGCTGAAAATTAGTTATTTTCTCAGAGTTGATTAGCTATTGTGCTTTAATATTTTAATGAGAAAACATCCTAGAGATATACCATTAATCTAAGTTTTACCTTGAATTGGATTTCCTGATTTGGCCTTTCCTAGGTTGAAAATGTTTTTTAAATTGCTTCTAAATTAAATTCGAGTTGTTTTAATAAGATAATTTACTTTTTGCTATATTAAAAAAAATAGCATGGAGATGCAGTCAGGCCCATGATGTATAATATGTTTTTTTCATTTATTCAAAGGGATGAGCATTTTCAACAGGCCTTTAGAATTAGCTTCAAAAAAATTACAAACAAAAAATATGTTTTAAATCTGAATAAATAATTTTTAAAACTTGAATTAATTAAAAAATCATTAATTCATTTATAATAAATTAACTGAAAATATGGTTAGAAACTAAATAGTGAAAATGCAGAACACTCTGCCTTAGGATTTGTAGACACCTTGTTACATTTTAGACAAAATATTCAGATTTTAATAGAAGTTCAAATAAAGTATAATGTAAGATAACATGCATGAAACAACGTACTAAAATAGAAAAGTAATGAAGGGCACAAGAAATAAAATGAAGAATTTTTCATTTTAATAATAATGCAATAAAAAATTTGTAATCTTTGCAATTTTAAAAATTGTAAAATATGCTCTTTATGTGTTATTTTCATTCTGGAGAAAATGACAAATACCTGCATGATGAAAACCAACTCCGAAAGGTACAGTTAATCCCAGAACAGAATCCAAACCAGAAGGTGAATTCTTGAGTTGCAGAATTATATCATTTAGTTGAGAACCATTTAAGTGCTCTCTTAATTTTTCACCAATCATTTTGTATTCAGCATTGCCTGAAAAAAGGAACAAGGAATATTTTAGGCCAAATATGAAAGTTTTATAATAAAAATAAATTATCCTAAGGAAATTTGTTTTTCTTATTAATTACTTAACATTTGTCACTGATAATGAAACAAAAACGAACAAAGCAATTATTAAAGAGTGTGCCTTAACTATAAATAAAAATCTAATCTACCTGAGAAAATATATTTGGTTACTAAAATTCTTGAGAATCTTTGAAATTTCATTTAAAATGGGAATAAATGTGAGTATGAATTTAAATAATCAGCAGCATAAGATAAAAGCAAAGAAAATTTCTTTGCGCTTTACCAGTCCCATTCTTGATGAAGGAATGAAAAACCTTTATTTTTGAAACTCAATTTTTATCTTTTAGCATCCAACCAAAAAATTACTTAGTTTTTAAAAGATGGAAAAAAGAAAGGGGGGATTTTTAATTATGATATTGCTCGACTATTATAATATTGTACAAAATCAACGGCACAATATTATAATAATCTTTTTGTATGTTCTCAAGAAAATGCACTTATTAGAAATTTCTTTAATGGAAAAAACTTAAATGGGATAAAATTGGAGATGATGTTTTAAAAAGACCATAATTGTATAAAATGGAAATTAAAATACTAAAAATTTTAATAACAAATTTTTAATGATGAATATATATATATATTTATGAAAGTTTGAAAAAAGGAAACATTTATATCACTTTATAAAAACACGAGAAATTAAAATTGGAAAATTAACCTTTAAAATACAAAGAAATTTTTTTTATTCATATGCATGATATAAATTATTAGTATTAAAAAATTTGGTTTAAACAGTGAAAATTTTAATAAAAGGGCTGAGAATAAGGGTTAGAAATGCATAAAAAAATTGTGAAATTACTTAAATTCTTATAAAAACATTTTTTCAGTATACCATTTGATACAGTATTTGGCTTTCCAATTGTATAGATTTCCTTAGCAATTGTTGTGGCAAGATTTTCACACCAATTTTTAGAAGGGCAAAATATTAATACACCATGTCCAGCAGTTATGGTTTCAATACTAAGATAGGTGATATGATCCACGTCATCAGAGAAAGTAGTACTGTTTTTTCTAAGGTCCCGAATAGGTTCTTTTGTCCTAGCATCATACACAACAGGGCCGATTTTAAATGTTTCCAGGAGAGGCACGGGTCTAAAGTCGGTACAGTACAATTCTGCATCTAGCCAGGTTGAAAGGACTTTTAAGTTGGGCAAGGTTGCACTCATGCCAATAATCTGTACTGTAACATTATTTCTAAAATTAAGAACAGCAATAAAGAAAGTAAGTGCAAATTGTAAGTAAAAAAAAAAAAGGAATTATGAAAACAGAAATAAATAAATACATAAATAGCATCAACATAAATAGCATCACAGCTACTTACTGTTTACAATTATAAAGTAATTTAGTAAGCAGGAGTTCTAAAAGATAACCTCTGCTGTGATCTCCTAACATGTGAAGTTCATCTACAACAAGAATACCTACAACAAGAAAGAATGTTATATTAATTTAAACAAAATAATTTTCTAACTGAAATAGGGAATTGAATAATTATGTAGGATATTTGTAAAATATTTAACTCATTGATAACATGATTGATATATTCACTTATTGATAATTTCACTCATTAGTAATATAAAGGAAAAAGCTAATTTTAGATAACATCAATTTAGCCTAACAAGCATTTATAATATTAACATTCGAGACAAATCCAAACAAACGTTGTCTTTTTAAAACTTTATATATATATATATATATATATATAAACAATGGTGTGCAAAACTTAAGCAACAGGTATGTTTTTTGCCATAACTTCACGAGAAATCATCAGAGAGACATGAAATTCAGAAATGAGATACAGCATTTTGTTCTGAAAGAATGACGAAAGCATAGTTGCGCAGAAATGAATACAATACATACAGTATGGAATCAAACAAAAAAAGGCTTTATTGAACTCATAGTATCATTACACATGATTGTCTGTCCAAGAGAAAGAACAGCAAGCAGATTTTCCTTAGTATGGGATATGCCCTCCCCTTACTGCAATGGTTGCTTCGCACCGTCTCCCCATACTCAGCACCAGATTGTCCAACAGTTCTTGAGGTAAGAGTGCCCATTCCTGAATCAGCATATGTTTAAGTTGTCGGGTGTTCCCAGGAGGATGTAATCGTGCCGCAAGGCGTCTCCCCAAAGCATCCCACACATGTTCTATCGGATTTAAATCAGGGGAGCACGCCGGCCAATCCATTCGAGTGATATCTTCACTTTCCAGGAGCTCCTCAACAGCGTGAGTCCTGTGTGGCCGTGCATTGTCATCCATAAAAACGAAGTCTGATCCAATGGCACCTCGGAACAGACGCACATGGGGAAGGATCACCTCCTGACAATAGCGATCTCCAGTTACAGAACCTCTGTCGAAAACGTGGAGCTCATTCTGCCCGTTCATCATAATGCCTCCCCAGACGATAACTCCAGGACCACCGAAACGGTCTCTTTCCGTGATGTTACTGGGATGAAACCGTGTCCCAACCTCTCTCCAAATCAACTGGCGTTGGGAATTGCTTGTAACTTCACTTGTAAATATTTAAATTAATGCTAGTGGTCTCGTATACGCTTTAATAAATATATAATCTCCCTCTCCATATGCACATAAAGTTGTGGAGTTTGGACAGGACCATGAACTTCATGAATGCTCAGATTTTTATTTTCAGAGTTCCAAGCATAAGAACTGTGTACTTCTTAAAGTAGTGGAGAAAACCGATATTTGTGTATGAGTACCCACATGGTACCCCACATGGGCAAACAATAGGTACAAAAATGCCTATTAGTATGTGATCTTTGAGGATTTGGGGGAGGGAGGGGGGAAGAGGGAAGAAGGAGATTAATCGCAATCATTAATACACAAATACCTGAAAACCGAATACGTTGTTTAGATCGTATTCTTCTGACCTATTGAAGACAAAATCTGAGCAAAGCAACAATTTTAGCCCCAAGGTCACTTACTAAATTTTATTTATTAAAGTCATTGTGCTTTTAAGCTATCGCATTTGCATGCATGAGAAAGTACAGAGCGGCAGAATTCAATCCTTTGATAGATTTGGTTCAAAATTTGATAAGAATTTACATTTTCGATGATAAATATGAGTTTGTTTATCTAGCTTATAATGTTGGCTCAAATTCCTCTAGATGGATTTCTTTCAAAATTTGATCTATATCTACAAATTTGACGTAGTGACTACATATTAAATTTTCTCTGTCTAACTCAAAGCGTTAGTTATCATATTTCCAAGCAGATAGTCTTAAGTCCCAACATACGTTTCTCAGATTGGGGGTGGGGATCTGAAAAGTGGAGATTCGTCGAAATCTCGAGTTCGAATTTTTTGACGATTACAATACTTTTTTTCTTTTTCTTTTTTTTGCACATGTCATAAACAAGAAATTAAAAATAAGCCTGAGGAATGCTTAACACATAAGTCCTTTACCTAACTCATTTAATCTCTTCTCTTCCATTAATCTATTGATCAGGTTATTTGCTTTCTCTATGGTACAAATAGCGACATCGATAGCTTTAAAACCTCCAGCAGGGTTGTGAGCACCCATATAACCATCGACAATAATGCCAGCGTTTTGGAACATTTCCTGGAAAAAAAAAATGAAGATCACAGTTCTAATTGGAAATATAATTATTTTATTATTATCAAATACAGAAGAATTAAAATGTAATTTTACAGCACTTATCTTCTGAATAATAATGATCAAAGGAAAAAAAGAGAAATGACAAAAACATAGAATAATTGACATAATGAAAAATTTAATCCAGTTATATGATATTCTATTTTAAATCCAAATGAGGGTTATTTTATGACACTTCTCATAATTCTAATGACATAATGGTCAGATAAGAATATCGATATTTAAAATGACATTACCTCTCCAACTTTCACAATTAGCCTGTAAAAGGGTATGTGAATCACAAGTAATGTGAAGTGAGCTTACTTAAAATCACTTAAGTTCAACTATTTTATAATTCACTCCTATTCTTGTTAATTAACACAGTTGTTTTCTTTTGAATATTTTCCTGAGAAGTTCACATGGTGCAAACATTATACAAAAATCTTTCGGTGTGAAATTTAAATTTTATAGATAATCCATTTAGTTATTATGTAGTTAAATATAATTACAGCTGGATTACTTATGTCTCTTCTTCCTAACCACAAAACAATTATTTAAATTAAGTTGAAAATCTCATATAAAATGAAACAAGTTATTGCTTGCATGGCATAGAAAGAACAAAGCCACTGTATATTAAAAGAAATCAAAGAATTCTCATTTTTCTCAAAATACTTTTATATAACCAAGATTTTAGAGAACAAACCTGAAAATAATGTACTTTCTCTCGGACAACAGAAACAAAAGGTAGTATCATGATGGCCTTTTTTCCAGTTTCAATTACATTTTTTAACATCAGTATTTCAGCAACCAAAGTTTTTCCAGCACTAGTAGGGGCAGAGAAGACCAAATTCCTTCCATCCAGAACATCCTTCATGCACAAACATTCATACTGCCACTGGAACATTTTGCTGATATTCCGAGATTCATAAGCTTCCACAATGGACAAAGGTAAGCCCCACTGAGATAAACTGTACACCTTTTCTATAATAAAAAATTAACATTAAGTGAAACCCAGTTTCATAATCGGCGAATTATATTGATTAAGATGAAAGCATGATCTGAAATATAAAAATTTGCAAGTTCATTAGTCACCCTAGTTTATAGATGTTTTAAAGCAGCAGAAAGAATATGCCAGTGAGGAAACAATGCCTGTTTTTATTACCTTTATTAAAGCAAAATATCACGGAGGAGGAAAATATAATATTTTCCAACAGGTGCTATTTATTCATGGATAAAATATGTATTCAACATAAAGTTGGCGATAAGTAATACATTTTCAAAAGTTATGCAAACATCTCTGTATAAAATTTATCATTAAACTTCTAACAACTTACATATTATACAGGTAATAAATATGCATAATGAAATAACTTCTAATGAATCTACATTCAAAAATTCATTTCTTAATCCCTTGAACTCCAGCTTTTCTATAAATTTAATTTCTAACCCACACAGGTTTTACTTTCTCATGGAAAATCAAAATACTTTCTCGCATTCCCTCTTTTTTAATCTTTCCTGTCCCATCAAAATTCACGCTCTTCAGTTGAAATCTGCATTTTGAAACAGTTGAAGATCTATTGTCCTCAGATCAAATGCATTTTCCATCGGTATTTTGATACAAAATCCAAGTATATCCTTCAACAACAAGCTTCATTAAAAAAAAGGGATCTCTTTCACATTGCTGGTGAAACAAAATACACACAGACATGCGGTTCATAAGGACATTTATAAGAGTAGAATCTAAACGTCACATTTAATGGCACATCCCATACAAATCAGGGGATTATTCCTAAAAATTTTAGTGGTCTTCACAATCTTATGCGCACAATATCTTGGAACTTCTAGCGAATATGGTCTTCATAAAATCTGTATCTCTTGTTTCAGTGCAGTCGCTGAGGTCTTTATCTTTCAAGTCAAAAAGGTAAACTGTATAAATCTCTTTAACCAAATGCAGTGTAATAGTCATAGCATTACTCCTGCAGGGTGCATAGGCAAATTTTATCTTTAAAAAATGAGTACTTTATAAGTACTTTCTAAGCACCTATAGAGAAAAATATGAAACAACCTTAAATTAATATTTTTTTTATTATACAAATATAAATTCGAATGAAATAAATTAAGTTGGTTATTAACTAAGTAAGTATCCAATTTTATACAAATATACACATAAAATACTACCAGAAATCACTGAATATTCCCCTTAAACATTGAAACTACATTATTTAAAATGTTTTCTATGCAAGTTTCAATTGAAAAGATTAAAAGACTTTCATTGCATATTTTAAATAATTTAATGGCACTATTTAGTAACACAGGGAAATAAAAAAATTACACTGTTACTTCATTAATATTCTAATTCCTCAAAAAAGTTTTAGAACACAAGTAAACAAATCTAGAATATAAAAATCATGCTAATTTTATTAAATATGTAAATAAAATATTCTTTCTCTTCAGTTATTTTTTCTAAACACTTTCAATTCGTTCAATTTTTTTCATTAATAACTGATTACAACTAATTAATTTTGTTAGAAAATTACCATCATGTCGAACAAGCAAGTGCATTAGATTTGTATTCAATTTCCTTTTTCCAAGAGAAATTTCTTTTCCCATAAAGCAGAGCCAAATTTTCTTTATGCCATTGACAACTATTTCTTTCACCATTTGTTTTTCAGAAAGTAGGTAATATTTTGTATGGGCTGATGTTACTTTCTCAGTTTTTTAATAATGTTCACCAAGTGGATGCTCCCATACTGTTTTATGTTGTCATAGACATGTTGTGAAACACGATATTATAGATTCAAACTCTCTAATTCAATATTTTAATTACTGCCAAGTTCTTTTTCAACAGATGCTTATTCACAAGAAAGAATGTCAATTTTCAAAACTCTTCACATTTTTTAAATTTATGATCTTAAGAAGTTTTTAAGTCTTTTAATGACACTATGCACCCTGGTACAATTTTACATTTTCAAATTTTACAGTTACATCATTTTCTTATTATAAAAAGAAAATCTGAAGATTTTAAAAATTAATTTCTAGCTCTCAAATTAAGCATTCACAATAGATACATTTCTTACCCATAATTCCTTTACCTTCATTAACACAGTTTTCATCAACTATGTTTATTATATTGGCACCCCTAGAAGATTTTTCATTTTTCTATAAAAAAAAATATGAATGATAAATATTTTGATCCTAAGATTTAAATAGAAGTAAACATTTTTAAGAAAATTTTTACAGTAAATATAAAACATTTTCTTTAAAAAACTTTTTTTTTTTTTACATATAAACATGTTTTTTAGCCTCAGAAATCGAAGTAACTGTAGAACTATAGCTAGTTATAAAAATATATAAATATCTATGCAAAACATATTTTTTGACTATAAAATGAAAATTAAAGCATAATGAGCTTAATGAAATCTAATCAATAGCATTTACATATTTCACACAATAATCTTAGTGTCTCATACCAATAAAATTGATAAATCAAGTAAATAGATTTGTCCCAGTTTACTTTCTTTACAGTATAAAGATGGGCATTTTAAGTTATTGATGATATTCTATCCACATTTTTGGTAGCCAAATGAATGTCGATGGATCTTTTCTAAATTAGCTCTGTCCTCTATTTTGTGCAAAGTATTTTCAAAAAATAAAATCAGTAAAGTGTGTGTGTGTGTACTGATTTGATTGTGATTTTGAAGATAAATAGCACTGCATTTTACAAAATTAGGCCAAATTTGACCTGCAGGAAACAGTAGTCATGCTACTTTTTAAAAAGCAGATGGACTGCATATTCAGACAACTATAATATAAGCTTTTTAACATGCTTATATTTCATATAACACAATGTTCATCTTTATAAAAATCAGTAATTAAAAATTATTTTAAAAATATGTTACATTAACAACCGAACAGATAAAGTTTTAACAAATTCAAATAGAAAATGCATATTATATGAAATCTGAAAAACAGTAATTTAAAAAGAAAGTAGCTTTTAAACATATTACAGAAAGATATTGGTATACAAGTTAATTTAACCAAAGCAAAAAAAGTTTTAAAAAAATGTAAACAGCATGTTTTATAAAGAACGAAAATTCATCAAATTGTTCAGCAAAATAATTAACATGGTAAAGCAAAATATCAAAAACATAAGATTTCTTATTTAAGAAAAATTTAGTTATTCTTTGAATACCTCAACAGATATATCTGATTTCTCCTCCCGCTTCTCAATAGTTTTATTATGCAGCCTATAGAAAAAATAAAGAAAAACATTGCATAAAAAATATTCAATGGTTAAAATATTAATAAATACCAATATTCATTAATTGTGAATGGAATTATAGATGCTGAAACTCCAGATCAATGAAATGTAGATAGACATATGATAATTAATGTAATCATAACAATATAAGCACATTCCAAACTTCTAACTTCAGTTGTTGTTTTTTTACACAACTGTGGGAAAAATAAAGAAGCAATGATTTTTTCCAATGATTTATTCTTACTATATAAAAAGTTTGCAATAAAGAAAACAAAATAAGAGAGCAAAGAAATGATTGAATTATCAAGATTATTTAATAACGAAGATATTTTAAACAAGTATAAAACAAGAATAAAAAATAATAAAGCTAACTTTTATATTCTAACACATTCACTATCATACTCACATTCACATTCATATCATAAGCAAAAAAGTTACACTATTGATCATTAAGGCAATAGATTTAATAACATATATATTTAAATGAATACATATACTAAATTTTTATGAATGATTTTTAATAAAGTAATAAAATAATGAAATAACATTATTCAGTAAACTATTAGGCTAATAACAATCTTGATTAATACAGATCCTAGATTTTGTAGTGTGTGTGTTTTTCATGAATAATACATTTACATTTCACTTTGACTAGAAGATATGTACTGCATGATTAGAAATTTTAAAGTTTCTATGCTCATAACTAAATATATATATATATTGTGGTGGTATGTGGATTATTATGATCTGTGCAGGAAGCAAAAGGACGAATGTTGTAGGAAACATTTCTTTTTCTTTAATAATCACATTCACACACTAAACAATTACAAACACAAAGACAAGACATTTACGTGAGCGCTTCACAGTTCAGCGTCACATCTCCTTCTCATTACAATCACAATGCATTATGGGATTACATATGGGATGGCTTAATCAGGTATCGCCATCTAGTATCCAAAGGAGAAGATAAGTGTAATGCAACTGCTACAATATATATATATATATATAAATTTTACCAGTGGCAAAATATTTTGTATTATATTGACAACACATCAAATATTCCATTCCTAATGCTACTTATTAATATGATCAAATAGTTTTCACGATATTAGAAATTCTAAATTTTTACACAACATAAATAGACTAAATTAGATTTTTAAAAAATTGTTGTGTTAATATCAAACAACACATAGATTCTCAAATGAAGCACATTTTATAGGTCTAGGAAATCAATTAACAAGACTGAAACTAAGTGTATGAACTTTTGAGAAATACCTAATAGAACGTCGGAGAGTACCAAAGCCATTTTCATTTTGAGCTGCATCCTGCAACTTTGAAACATTTGTGGCATCAATAATGCTTTTCGGTTTGAAAGCACCTTTACGTACAGGTGTTTTTTCTCTGTCTTCCACATTTGAGAAGTTAAAGTCAATCAATTCTTTAAAACTCCTATTTCCAGTCTTTCGTTTTTTGACTTTCCATTCTTCAGTTAGTTTCTTCATACCAGCTAAAATACCATAGGATGAAATAAAGATTTGATTTTTTAACTAAATGGTTCTTTAAGAAATTTTATGAAAGCATGTAATAACTTAAACAAAATTATGCTTTCTATAATTAAAATTCTAAAGTTAAAGCAGAAATCTGTTGAAAAAATATATAAAAAATTTGAATAGAAATTTGGAAAATAAAATAAATATTTTATACAAAACAAGCTCTAGATTCAGGAGAATTCTGAATATTTACCAAAAATCGTATACTACTGGTGAAAATAGTTAAATTTTAATTACAAAAGAACCTATTAGCAGATCTATGACAAGTAGCCAGCAGTTTGCAATGAATAAGTACAAATCTAAAACAAGACTAATGATTTATTTTTCCATCATTTGTTTTAATTAAATTATTTCAGTAAAATTCTATATAAAAAATGTGTGCTTTATAAATTAAAAACCTTATATATTAATCAAAATAATTTGTAACTCCCAAACTTCTAAGAAAATTGGCAAATTACAGACAATACTAAATTATATTCTAAAAAATAAAAACATTTCCCCTAATTTTCAAGTTTGGATATCAAATCTTGTCTATATTCCTTTCAATTCATGTATCAAATTTCAATTAATATATAAAAATATATATTTGTTTTTAGATTTTTTTATACATTCCTATATTGGTTAGGATAAAAATTTGGTGAATTAATGTGCTCATGCCCACCAAGGTTTCGGAGAAGAAAAAAAAATCGAAAAGTCTTAATTTAGTCCATTGTAATATTTTAATCATATTGAGAATAGCAGTGTGAAGATTCTGCTGCATTATGAATTGCAATTAATCATAAGATCGATCATTGCAAATATATGGATTGAATTTGGAGAATCTATGTTATTTTCAGGACATTTAAAAAAAAAAAAACACCGGGTTTGTTAGAATATAAGCCAACTGGAATCACCAAAAAACATTGTATATCCTCAAGCACTTGAAAATAATAGCAATTACTATTTATGCAATTTGAAACCCAAAATGAAATTTTGCAATAGTAAAGTGTTACCCAGTTCAGTTAATCTATAATATTATCTGTATTTAAATCTTTAAATGACAAATTTAAAATATTCATGTTTGCCATTGCATATTTATTTAAAGCATTTGATTTGAATAGTTTTAATTTTTTTGATATGATAAAAATTTTAAAGTGGTATACTTTCTTTAAATTAGATGATGTAAGAATCATTCAAAATACACTATAACAAAGATTGTCAAACCAAGAACCAATACCAATAAATTGATCATGCTATAATTTTTTTCAAAATTTTAATATTTTTAATTAATTAAACACTAATAATTTTTCTACATAACTTAGAAGTTTTTAAAATCAACTTTTCAGTAATAATTTTATTTCAGTGTAACCTTGCCTTTGATTTTAATAAATTTCACAAAGTCAATTTCTCTTATTATGCAATGACTGACATAATAGATTTATACCATTTAGTTGCTGTTGAAGTGCTTAGTCATTTGTTTCATTGAGGAGATATATTTTACAGTTTGACCTTTAATTCGAAAAAAGAAAAAAAAAATGTAAATCGACAATGTAAAGTGTTTTAAAATATACTTTCATACTTTTTTCCAAATTTAATAGAAGTATCTCATATTTCTATTATTTTCATATAATTTAACAGATTTGCAATTTTGATTCAGAAGTAATCTAATGTTCTCCAGGCATATCCATTTAATACTAAAGTTCATCAATTTACCTGCCTTTAATCCTTTCAAATGTATTTTTGCATGATTAAAATTTTAAACCTCATGTAAAAATGGTTCTGATGATAATCCAGGTAAAAGTAGGATTTAATTACTCAAAAGGGAATGATTTCTGCAACAAATATACCCATTAAGGTCAAAAAGATAAATACATAAGTACCAAGTAAATAATGACTCTTAATATGATTATGTTTTTAGATGCATTCTTTTTTGTAAATTACATGATGTAAAAACATTAGGCATAGCTTGCAGTGGTTGATGATTAAACTAGAAGAATTAAGTCCAAAACACTATCAAGTAACAATATTTCTGACCAGAAAATTGAAATTCTTTTTCGTATCTTACCACACATATTTGGAAATCACCTATCAGAAAAGCTTAAACAACTAGACTAAGAAATCATTATCTTTAGAAAATTATTTTTTTAATTACTTCTGTAAATAATCTTGTTAAAATGGATGCATCGCTAGGAATACTTAAGATTAGTGCTTATATCTGACCAAGTATTACTATATCATTCAAAAACATACCAAAAGTTCACCATCTTGGATGGCTAAAAAGAATGATGACAAATATATTTTAGGGTTGCAATAAAAAATTGACAGGATTGCAATTGACAAGAAATGTTCTCAAAATAACTCAGCTTTGGTGACTAGACAATAATTTGAAGTCTAGCCCATAATTTTTGATTAATGCTTGTAATGCTAATAAATTGACAATCAATAACTAATTAAGCAATTACAGATTCTTAGGGAAAAAAAGTACGTGAAACTTACTTCAAAAGAATAGTAAATACAGAATAGAATACCTATTAATTTTTTAAAAAACAGATTGGATTAATATCATGATTAAGAATAGTAAGATAAAGAATAAGTAAAGAAAGAAAGAGTAAAGAATAGTAAGATATCATCATTAGTTAGATATGTTTCATTGATATTTTAAATTTTTTAGCTTCTCATATAAATGTAAATTTACTGAGAATCTCTAATTTTCTTTTTCTGTTATGTGTAAAATTATATCAAACTGCAAAAAGTAATAAATAATTTTCTTTGTTCTAAATATAGAAAATATGTAAAGTTATTCATACATTTCCTATATTTAGAAGGGAAAAAAGACTAAGTATTATGTACAATTTCTCACAAAGTATATTAAAATCATGCTAATTTTACAAAAACTTGCCAAAAGTCTGCTATCTAGAATGGTTACCAGAAGTGGTAACAAATGGCTCTAAGGTTTACAATAAAACATTATCAAGATTATAATGGGCAAGAAATCGCCTCAAAACACTTTATCTTTGGTGATTACAGATTAATCTTAAGTTTTACACAAAGAAGAAAAAGAGAAAGAATTTTTAAGTTTTCCCTCTTTAATAAGTAGACAGCAGTTTCAAGAGTATCAATTATATTTACAACTAACAAATCCAATTTTAATGAACTATTACAGACATAGAATAATATCTTTTCAAACATGAAGGCAAATTTTTAAACAAATTAAAAATTTATCAGCCTATTCTTTTCCCATATGAAACAACTCAGTTTCACTTTATATTTAAACGAAATATTTTCCACAAATATATTTCCTTTATATTTCATAATAAATATGTAAACGTCCTTATTAATATATCATATATGAATCAATTCATAAAATAAAAAAAAGCATAAGGATATCAAATAATGAAAATAAATCTCACCCATCTTAATTACTTGACTTCGAGAATTCGTTGTTCATGGTTATCACTTTGAAACACATTCTTTGCAGAATTGTATTAAAAAACTATGTATAATCAAAACTTGCTTGTGGCGAATAACTGGAATAAAGCATCAAATGTAATTATTTACAAATACTTAGTAAAACATTAAAATTTTGCCCCAGCAGTAAGGAAAGTTGCAGATTGTTTAATCTTTATTTCATATAAATTCGGAATGCAATTTCATATAATAAGAGAAAAATATAATATAGTCACCAATTACGACAGTATTCCTTATCCTATCTTATGTTTATTTTCATTTCAAACTTGGCAGAAAAATAATTGATGCCACTCAACTAAAAAGGAAATGGGTATGGTATTTAAAATACAGGAACTTCGTGTTAGGAAATTATTGAAGTTCAATAAAAATAAATTTTAGCAAGAGTCTTTTTAAATCTTGATTTATCTTTACAGTAAAATATCAGCATGATATAGAGCAGTAATGCACATTTGTTTTTAAAAAAAATGTGTGATTAACTTAATAGCAAGAAGGGAAGATATTGACTGACAACTCCACTTGATTGTGTACTTTGAAAACGTGTTTTTGTTGATGCGGGTTGATAAAAAAAAAAAAAAAAAAGATTCTAAAGTATAAAATAATTCTGCCATATTCTGTGCAACAAAAGATATAAACAAGAATCATTTTTATCTTTATGACGTTGCTTAGATGCATTAAGATATGAATCGTATCAAACCGAACGCTCTTGTAGTACCTGGCCAGTGTTTGTGTCATGCCAATGAAAATATAACTGCTGGTGATGGAACTTACTCACAAGGTGACTTCATTTATTCCAGTTTGACTGGATTTGTTGATTTTAAAGAAGATAATAAAGAAACCGTAGTTGAAGTTAGCAAGGGTTTTGGAAGAAGCGTTGTACCCACCGTAGGAAGCATTGTAACAGCTAAAGTTACAAATATTCGTCGACGATTCGCCAAATGTGCAATTTTTTGTGTTGAAGATACTGTATTGCAAGAACCATTTAGGGGAATTATTCGTAAAGAAGATGTAAGGTTAAAAGATCGCGATAAAGTGGAACTCTACAAATGCTTTAGACCAGGGGATATTATTCTTGCAAGAGTAGCATCATTGGGAACTATGCATTCATATAACTTAAGTACTGCAGAGGATGAACTTGGAGTTGTATCAGCAACTAGTGAAGCTGGTTGTGAAATGGTTATAACCAGTTGGTCTGAAATGATGTGCACTAAAACATTTGTTAAAGAACCCCGTAAAGTGGCAAAAGTGGTTCCACAGAATTTTACTGCAAAAAATTTTTCTAAACTGCAGCAAGAATTTAATACTTAATACTAAAGTATTTGTTAACTTTTGCATTGTAAACTATATTAAATGTAATATTTTTTTTCTTTCATATCAGAATTTTGCATAATAAAGATAATATTGTTTGTTAAAAAATAAATCATATTATTTACAATATTTTGTATTTATTTTATCTTTTATTATTTATACAGTCAGTGTCTAGTGCACAAGATTGCAACTTAATCATACCAGCTTTCTCTCTCTCTCTCTCTCTTTAATCTTTTATCTCTCGGGCACCTCAGCAAAATCAGTTTTTGTGTAGTTTTAATTATTACAGCAAATAAAACCAGACATGCCATTTAAAGATGTAATTTAATGCAATGCATGTAGCTATTCCCTGTTATTCTATACTGTATCTACATTTTATACATATTTTTAGTAGGAAAAATGTGACATTAATAGTAAGTTATTTCTATAATTTTTTATATTACGTTTCTGCATTTATAATAGAGAAAGATTGTTGAAATATGAAATCATATTTCAACTTTCCATTACACAAGTTCAGCTTATTGCATCAGAAATGAAATCTTCTACCTGTTATGTATTATTTCCTTATATAATTTTTCAAATACTTGTGTGCATATTTACTAACTAACATATAAACATAAATGAAATTTGGATTAGAATAATTCTAATAAAGTTGATGAACATGAATGATTTTAATAAAAGTCATTATGTTTGTGTATGTAGGTTTCACATCTAAGCAAGTGAGCTGATTTCAGCAATGCTCTGCACAATTATTTAGGAAAGTACAAAAACTAATTAAATATTCAATTAATTGAAATTTTATCATTTTTCTGTAGTAACTTTGGAGTAAATTATTTTATAAGAAATATTTTAACATCTTAAAATTCAAAATATTAGTATTTTAATGATGCTAAATTCCTTTATGTGTAATTTTTCTTCAATATTTATTGATTCTTTTAAAATTTAATGCGGGTGATTTTAATATTCTGCAACAATAAATTGTTGCTCTACTCTGCTTCTGTTTGCTTCATGTCCTTTGATATTTTATTATCGATTTAAAGGTACCCAAGAGACTTCATTTTCAAGTGATCTCCTGCGACTTAGAGCAGTCAATCAACTGGTTTTTGTAGTAAAGGGTTTGTGTATATTATGATAATTTATACAAAATTTGTTTTTGCATTAAAAATAGTATGCATGGAAGTATTTAAATTCTGAGCATATCAAATAGTACTGAATAGTTATTAGGAAACAAAAAATAACCCTATTTAATTGTGTGATTTTACTCAACACTGAGCTTGAATTTGAATGGCAGTATTCATTGTTAAATTTTTTTGATTATATTGATAAGATTTGGCAGATTTTTGTTTTGTGCTCTGTTAATGGAAAATTACCTTAGCTTTTGATGTATGTTGTCAAAAGAGATATAAAGCAATTAATAGGTAATTATCCAAATAAAAATAGTATTGTTTCGAGCATTATAAATTGCATTTGCAAAGTTTATGATGGATTTCAATTGACATTGCTCATTTTGAACTTATCACATGAGCATTAACAAGTTTCATTTATTTAAATTGAGATTTTACAATAAGTTGATAAATAATAGATAAGTGACTCATTTACTATAACTTCTGCTTATGAAAGGTAATTCCATTGACAGCATCACATTTTCTTCTACTTAAGTTGGACTTTATATTTTACTTAATATATTTGTTAGATTTTCTGCATTTGTATGATAAAGGATAAAACTGGGGACTTAATATACTTTGATTCAACAGTGCTGTTGCATTATCATTATGAATACATTTAACATTTTCGTTTTAATAAATCAAGTTAAATGTAACAACCACAATAAGAAATCAAACAAATCATTATCAGATATAGCTGTTATTGATGTCTCATCATCAAGTGAATATGTGACATCCATATTTGTTTAAATTTATTTTCTTTGGACATATTGGCTTTTTAAATTAGAAATTACTAATCAAATCAATTTGCTCCTTTTTAATAATGAGTGAATTTTTCATTTTTCCTTGATTGTATTCTAATAAGTAAAATATTTAATTATCTGTAAATTATGATGTTATGCAAAATTGCAATGTACTTTGATTTAAAAAGAAACAAGAACAATACTGATAATCACATGGTTGTAAGATTCTAAATGTGTGATTAGTTTGATCATTCTGCAAAATATTTATCTATTTACCACGTGGCCGTGACAGGTGATCATCAATTTTTTTTTCACTTATAATCATTAAAAATTGAAAGACCATCGTTCCCTTATATGTAGTTAGTCAGCAAATTTAGAAATACTGTTAGGTAAAATTTTTAACAGTTATTTTTTTCCAAGTTGTCTTAAATTTATCAGAAATGCACATTAGAGTGTTTGCTAACACACCACTCTTTTACGTCGATCGGTATGAGCTCAAGAATGACTGCATTAGACAAGAGGTATATATAATTTGTGTGGGGAAAGGCAACAACCATCATTAATATGTGAAATATATTTATTAAGATTACAAGAACAAAACATTACTAAACTAATATAAAACACATAACAAAAATGCGGTACGTCTCACCGTCAAGCTCTCGTCTGCCACTAAAGGCGCGAAAGCATCATACTATAATCAATGGCGCCATATAGGATAGGAGAACTGTTAGCAGCTCCCATATTATATATACAGTACCGTACGAATTAATTGGGACAAACACAAAAATTTTCACAAATGTTGTTTAATTAGTGTAGGTTAACTTACATACATGGTATAGCAATCTAATATAAAATATGTCCTTCTCTAGCTGGAATGAGATACTGTTCATGGTTTGGCATGTATTCGACTAAATTAGAACATAAACTTTTGATCTCGTCATCACGAAACCAAACTTTTATAGCATTCTCAATCACTGTTTTCTTTGTTGAGCAGTCCATTTTACTCAGACGTCTCTTTACAATGCTCCACAAATTTTAGATGGTATTTACATCAGGAGAATTACTCGAAACAGGGCAGAGCAATGACGATATTTTGTGATCCTAGACAGAGTTCATTATTAGGCACTTCTTTTAATCAATTAGTCAATTTAGATTCCCATTTCAACATATTTCTAACATATTAATGGTTTCTTTAATGTTTAAGCATGTATTTGTATTTTATTAATTTTGTGAAAATTAATAAAATTTATTATGATTTATGACTGCCCGGCATTCACGTTTGTGCATTGAAGCAAAGGTTTTTTATTTATGAATATTTTTAAATTTAAATTAAGGTAGTGAGGCGTATAGAAATTGCCACTTATAATGCTTGATAACGTTTTAATATTATCTTTCTATTTTATTCAAGGAATTTGTATTCTTTTCAAACTTTTTTATGTGGCAATTAGGAGAATAAAAGTTTTTAAGCTGTACTTTCAATTTGGTGGTCCTAGGCGGCTGTTTGTTCTGAAATTCGCTACTGGGTAGAATACCTTATTTAGCATTTAGTAACTTCTTAGATATTGCAACTTACCTCCTATTCACTAAAAAAGAATTTTTCAAAATTTAAAACATTTTTATTTAAAATTCAATTAGAATTTTAATGCATCTCTTCAACAAGGTAAGGATATATTATCGCCGAAAATTATTTATTCATCGCTTTAAAATTTAGAAAATTAGCTTTCCAGGGGCATCAATTTTAGAAACCCCTGCTTTACGATGATTTATTTATTTATTTTTTTTTTTTTTGTGCGTACGTGTAATCATACCTGCATAAAATTTTTAAAAAATGGTATTAAGACAGACGAAACAAAAGACTAAAACATTTTCACATTATGACATCTTGGACTCAAAATTCTAATCTTTTTAATTTTTTTTTCTAGGCTATTGTTTCACATAAAAAGTGTCTTCTTGGTTCTGTGTTTATCATAAAAAGGTTTTTATTAAACTTCGAGGGTGTCAGGATGATATTTTTAAAACTATGTTACTGGTAAAATAGTGAAGAATTTGAAGAAACAAAAGAAAATTTTATTGCAATTCCATTGAACTTCATTGCAATGCCACATAAGATCAGAAATCGCATATAAAAAGATTAATATGCATCAGGATCCCTTTCAATAGTCTATTTTTTTGTCAATAACATTGAACTGAGGGATTCTAAATCCGACATCATATACCATTTACTTTCTGTCATGTTTCTGAGCGACACTTGGGGATGAATTGCCCTCTTTCTGAAGTGGCATGAAAATGCGGAGATCTAAGAGCGATCAGAAGTGTTGTGCTCGTTATTTGAACACATTTCAAATATGCGAGTTCTTTCTCAAAAATTAATGATCATGTTGTTTTTGAAAGCGAGAGATTAATGCGACCAAACAAAACAAGTGCATCATTTTACGCTTAGACTGCTTAGTCCACCTTCTGCCTATTTCTGCGTTAAAATGCTGTTTAAATATTTTCCAAATGTAAATGAATCATACCCTTGACCCCAGGAAATAAACAGTACCATTTGGTCAATTAGACAGAACAGATTTCATCCAGTTTCAATACTATATTTTATGAATACAAGTATTTAAATCTTCCCATCTCGGCAAGGCTGTCCTATTAGCACAAGAGATTCTGCGATATTCAATATTCTGATTATTATGAAGATATCGTAACAATTTTGTGATAATAGGACACGCATTGGGTGCTGCATTAAGACAAAAAGCAGATTCCTCGTAGATCAAATCACTAATCAGAATATCACTTCCATTTCTTACACCAAACCTCTAATCTCACCCCTTGTTTCCCCCTCCCGCCCGTTAGGAAAAGCGACGACAGCACTGAAGAACGTAGCAAAAGGAACTTGCAGTCTGTATTTACAGTTTTGCATTAACGCATTTTAAATTAGCAAAAATCATAGATACAGTATCAGATTGTCAAATAGATAAAGTAGGCAATTGCCTATGAGACTCTAGAAACTTTGGGATATTTTCGGAGTAAGTTAATTTCTTGCTTTCATTTGATTCACAAAGGTCATATAACCAAACATTCAAATAGAAATCGTGTTTTGTTTTTTTTATTTCAAAATATTTCATATTATTTTTTTCTTCTTCATGTTTTTAAAGCCACTTGCAGATCTATTTTAAGGCTGGATCATCGTATTGGGAAAGTGGGCTGCTTTGTATGTAAGAATCTCGGTTTAAATTAAATTGAAATATTGTTTAAATGTCGAAATATTTTTCAGGGAAGGATTTTATTTTTTTCTCCAGTTGTTTCCAGATATGCTTGCAAATCAGTATGATTCAAATTTTTCAGGTTGATGAACTTTATTTTTCAGTTTTAGAAAGCGTTAAAAAAAATTCGCGATTTTTTCAAACCATTTTGTTTAAAATTGCTCTTAAAATGTTTTTTTTACATGAAATTCTAAAGTCAGCTTTTTTTTAAATATCATTAATGAAATGTTTTACTATTTCAATTTGTTGTAATATTTGTTTTTTAAAAATTATATATGTATTTAAATTAAAAATAAAAAAAAATGTCTGGTTTCGAATTTTGGGGATGAAAGTCTTCCCCAAATTTGCAATGTCGAAGACTCAATTTGCCTCTGCATTGATGCACAGAGTAATTATTTCGAAGGTGATGTCAGATAAAGTAATTCCCATCTGTAGTGATTATGCCACGATAAAATAAGATCTGTTTTCTTAATGTAAATCTAATATGTCATAATATATCGAATATCATGAAATAGAGGCCTCCCTATAGAAAATAGTGAATGGGATAAATACTGAAACGGGACCTTACCTTTTCTGAAATTTGAAGAATATTTATTAAATATCATTATAATGGTAATCTTAAGATTTAAGTTTTACCAGGAAAAGTATTAAGGTAAAATAAATTTGGAAAATTATTTTTATAGCACTTAGGATTAGGATTTAAATTAAAAAAAAATCTATAAAATAAGTTAGCAATAATGTGTTTCTTTTTGTAATAAAAAAAAATCCAGACGGAGAATTTTAGCTATAGCAGCAGAATTATTTTTTACTCATTTTCCTTTTCTATCTTCTGTCAACAATAAAGCGATATTTCATATGATACAGAACAAATGCTTTTAGCTTTATGTTTCGATGCGCATTTTACTTGGTTAATTATGTACCTGCACAGAAAATGAGACGTTCAGTAAACAAGTCAGTTCCTTCAATATTTCAAAGGAAAGGGGCAATAAAACGACAAATGGATTGTAAGCCACGCGTACGAAACTTTGTCGAAAGAAGCTGTTTATTGGATAGTTTAGGAGATGCACACTACACGAGCGGGAGCAGTGGGTGACAGCAACAAACGATCTCATCCGAACGCCAGTTTATGAAATTCGTGCTTCATGACAGACGTTTATAGAGTCTTTCACCTTGTAACATATAGGACCTTCGATTTCTACTCGGGGTATTTTCGAAAAACGAGAGCACGCGAGACCTCATTGGAATCCCGGAAAAAGAAGAAAGCTGGGAAACAAAAATTAAAAACAAATGAAAATAGAATACAATTGGGAACAAAGGCTTTTGTTTGCAGATATCGACTCCGAAAATTCTCTAGGTAGATGGATTTATGAGGCCATAGAATATGCGCGAACGGCAACTCTCCACGCAAGGTGGGCATATCAGTGGTTTTTCCCCCCCTCTCTTCCTATGCTGCCTTTCCCTGCCTATTTCGTTTTTCTCTTTTTATTGCATCCCAAGGCCAAAGTCAAGGGGAAAAACAATATTTCATATCATACATATGTATTTTCCCTACCATTCTGAATGTGAAATCATAGCCCAATCCAGCAATGGTTAGGTAATGTAATCATCGCTCAAATGTGGCAATGGTAGAATGGACTTACTCCATGCCATTCAGTATTTAAAAAAAAAACTTATATAAATCTCTTCTATTGTTAAACCTGACATAATACCTCTCCCCCCCCTTCTTTTTTTTTCACATTTATGCCATGATACGGGGTCTATGGGAGAAATTTTTATAAGATTGTACAATAGTGAATTCAGGAAAGTTGAGGTCATAAACATTAAGAAGCGTCGTGATACTTCCATATTTTATTGGAGTGAAACAGGATTTTTTTCTAAATCTATTATCTAAAATTCTTTATTATTAAAATTTATATATCAGGTGCTTAAACAAACAGAAAAAAAAACCTAGTAGACATGACGATTTTTATACAGATATAAAAAAATGATATCGAATTTTATTTATTATTAAATATCACATCAAAATACATTGACTTTAAACTTTAAACTGATCAAATTAGAAAATAACTACAAATAATAAAATGCTGTTCAAACGATGGTTATTTTGTTCTAGATTATTGAGCACTTCAGTAGCCTCGATGTATTTATTATAAAATGTATTCGTAAGGGCCAGAGCGGCAAATCTACTTTTCCACTTTCGCATTTCTCAAATGGACACCTTCGATCTTCTTAAAGTAATTCTAACTCCTCTCTGTAGCTGTCGCAAAAAGCTCGTGGAGAACATTTCGGTTTGATCTCGAACTTCACTCATTTCACTTTTCCGTGGGAAATATTCAGCATGCACTTGCTCAATGGCAATGCAGTGCCATTTTTATGAAAGTCATAAAATTTGACCAACACGTCATGTCGAAACCATTGTCGTTTTCTGAGCCAGTTGGGAATCGAATATCTTTATGAATTAAAAACCAATTCTTAGTTATATAATCGTGGCATGCTCAAGTGGAAGAAGAACAATAACATTATTCGGGATCCTGATGGGAACGTTTGTTCATTTTCTCTATGAGGGGAGGGGGCTGTCGTCCCCCAGCACACCCCTGGATTCACCATTGAGACTTCCGAATCTCCTTTCCCATGCTCTTTAAAGGAGCAAATACACAGAAAGAAGAAAAAATTAAGGAAATGGCACCTCCTTTAGACCGAGGCATCGCGGACTTCATTCGTCTGACTCGTCTTGGTCCATTTTCAATGGTCCGTAGCGAATTTTACATCACGCATTCTACAAAAAGAATCTTTCCTGAAAGCATTCTCAAGTGAATAGAAGTTCAACTGAAAAGCTCCTTTGGAATTAATTCAAGGAAAGCAATTCTTACCATGATTTTTACCAAGCAGTTTTTCACTGGCAAAAACGAGCAGTTGAAAAATTTGATGAAACAATGAATTTCATTACAACACCACAAGACAATGTTGCAAATGATGCTTAAAATCAGTTTCGCGGTATTTATTAAAATAAGAAAAGAAATTGTACGAAAATGAAACTGATAATTTTTTTTAATAAAATAGTTATGAAATATATATATATATATATTTGTGATAATATACTTTTAAATTATTGCTTCAAAAGCTTCAATATTTCGATTAACTCTTGTGTTTTATGACCTTCGTGTCGCGCAATTCACAGAAGGTACGCCAGTCTAAGAACGTTATCTAGTTAATAATCCGGCTCTCGTTTTGCCTGAACCATTCAAATTTTTTAAAATCCTTTGATAAGTCAATTGACTTTATTTATCAAAATTCTATTCTAATAATATGAGTTTTTGAACAATTTTAACTCTAAATGTTTTATCCAATAATAATAATAATAAAATAATATTTATTCTATTAAACAAAGGAGTTGGGTTGATTAACAAATATGATATATCTTATGATATACGATATGATATATCCTATTTATCAAAGGAAAAATGATGATGAAAAGAGTATGATATATAAGTATGATTAATCAACTCCTGAAGTGAACCGTCTATTTTTTGACTGTCATCAGTCTGTTTGCTTAGTGAATCCTTAAATGGGCTCTCTGACAAAATCTAGTAATTCATTGATAAGTAGCGCATCTATCTTCCAAGTTTTGAGAAACATTAGTTAGGAATGAAACCACAGTTTAGTCTTTTAATGCTAAGTCTTTTTTCTGCAATTCAGGTTCATCAGCTTTGGTAATACCTTAATCCATTAGACTACTTGTTAATTAAAATTGTATCGTCTTTTAATGTGACTTATTAAAAAAATGAACCAACAGATAAATATTCTAAAACATTGATTTCTTTTAGGGTTTATTTTAGAAACACATAAATAATAAGAGAATATATGTTTCTCTCCTTGAATTGCTTAATGGTTTTTGATAACTGCCAGCGAATGTCTGGCGTAATGTGATTCCTTTGCTCGTAACAGCAGGCGTGTCTCTTTTTCTCTGTCAAATTGTACTTGTCACAGAAAGAAACTGCAAAGCAGCAATTTCATTGGTTTAACTTGTTGAGTTGATCATCCACTATATTTGCTCCTAGATACCCGATTGGATAAGCGCGGTTGTGGAAAAGTTCGAGTTTAAATAAAAGGCTATTAATATGGGATAAAAATTTAAAGGGCGAAAGCAGAGGCATTTAAAAGTCCTATCCAGTAATTCATAGAACTTTAATTATGGCAGGAGTCATTTTTTTTTAAAAAGAAAACGTAAACTTAAATAAATATTTAAAAAAATTATTTGAATGAATTTTTGAAAATTTCAGCTAAGTAACTTAACTTGTTGCTTAAGTTAACGAGAGCGTCTCTGGCAGACGTACATTCCTGCACAGAAACTGTTCGTTCTGCCACCTCTTAAAAGT
>JAPMOR010059443.1:136621-187833 GCA_026543865.1 Argiope aurantia
TTTTGCGACCAGATATGACCAAGTAATGAAATTTTAAATAACACTATTTTTGAACAAGCAACAATTTCATAATTTTATTCTAATTAGCCATGGGGAAACTTCGGGCACTGATTGGTGTATTTCCTTTGAAACGATCTATGATGTGGTCTGAAATAGCACGTTTTTAGAAGAAAGTAGTAATATTAAAAGTTTCATAATTCACTTAGTTCTAATCACAATATTGGCATTATCTCGAAAAAACACGAAAATTTCAAAAGAAAAAAAATTGCTCCGAGTTGCACACTCTCATCTTCCAAAATATGTGCATTTTGTAATTCTGGGTGAAGCGATTTGGCGTTTAGTACGCCAACAGAAACACACTTTTTTTTTTGTTATGAGAAATATATATATATATATAGTGAAGATAAATAATCCCGATAACATAATGGCTTTTCGAAAATAAAGAAACGAATAATTAAAATGGGTCAATGTAAATTATATTTAGTTTTGGGATGCCTTTATGCAGTGATGTTGTATTTGAACGAATTCATTGACTCAATGAAAGCCCTTCTGCAATCGCACTTGGAAGTTTCGAGCACCGATTATTTGTCTCACAAACACCAATTTATCAAATGCGTTGTAAATGCATCCAGTAAATCATCGATGTTAAGAGATACAAGCGCTTTTAGAAAGCATTCCTTTCATTTCTCATAAATTTCATCGCTGCATCTTTCTGACACTAACACGGCGTGCAAATTCCCGAGCAGTTTCACGCATTCGGCCCACTCTCTCCATCATGGCGTGGATTATTTCATCTTGACGATATGGCTGCGGAGTGAATATGGCGAATAATCCTTTCTATGGAATGGAATTGTCAACCAGTTATAACTATTCTGCCCTCCCGTGTCTTTTTCGAGTACTAAACACAATATGACGTGTGTTGTGCTCCACAGGACAATGAAGAAAACAAGTTTAGTTTAGTTATATTAAAGTCGCTTTTAAAAGCGACACTAGGGCTGCTTTGGGATGGACCTCGTAATTTTAAATAGTGGTCAGATGACGAGGATGTTACCTGAGCTGGTACCCACATCAGCGGGAGGACGTTTGGCCTCTAGGGATTTAACGCGCACCGAACCCAACACGACAATTCTTCAGAGGAATAGGATCTCGAACATGAAACCCTCCGGTCGAGACTTTGCCACCTGGCCATCGCGCCCCATGAAAAGAACAAGAAAACTGAGTATGGATTTAGGGTAGGGTATCCCCCTAAGTGGGTCCAACATTTCTTAAAGATTTAGAGGCAAAAATACATAATAAATTTCCTCTGCCCAATGAAGACAGGGCAATTAGCAAATTTAAAAAATTCCATTCAGTATGAGATTTGGTATGTTCATAATATAGCTTTAAGATTTTCTCCTTTTAATACATATATACAATTGTAATACGAGCCTGTTCAGGGTTGGGGAACTCTCCAAGCTTTCTGCATCATTAATACACTTGGAGACAGTCGTCGTTGTGCAGTGAAGTATACTTCGTGGTAGCATTACTTCTGCTCAAGGGTGCAATCAGGGTTTGATCCAGTACGGCTGTTTTATTTTTTGAGGATAATTTCAAATTAAATTAACAATTTATAATTTTTTTATTAAAATATTAATTATTTTTATCTTAAAATAACCGTTCATCCATGTGATGACAGGCACACGTAGCGCCCGGGGTATAGTAGGTTCTTTTGACCCTCAGTCTCCTCAGTAGCCTTGTAAGAGTAAACGGCATGCGAAATTACGAAATTGATTTTTTGGCGTTTCCTCAAATTTTCTTTTAAAAAATAAGTTAAAGCGCTAATTCTTTCCCTAGCATTCCATAATGTTTTGCATAATATTTGGGAAATACTGAACAATATTGTGAAAGACGAGAAAAACCGACTATCGTATAGCAATACTGTACACTAAGTAACAATGTCCAAAAGGCTTTGGAATTTTTAAAAGCATTGATACAACAAAAGTTTAGCACACGAATAATTATTTGGTGAGTAATTCAGATATTTTTAGAGTTTATTCCAAAATGCTAACTATAATAATTCATAATTCAAAGACAAACACTGTAAAATATCGTACAATACTGTGGAAACTATACTTAAAATTTTACATCGGACAATGTTGCACAACATTGTGAAAACAATATTATAAATTCTGCATTTATTGACATTGATCAACGATGTGATGATATTGTTATAAATTATATATTGAACAATATGATGTAACAGTTTATTATTAATTTTATCTATTTTTCTTGAAAGCACTTTCTTGAAAGCACTTAAGATATGAGCACACTCAATATCTTATTTCTGGTCGATTTATTTATTAAAGTAAAAAAAAAAATAATAATAATGTCAGAAAATGAGCGAAAAGTAAAGAAAGGAATTAAAAGTTTGTTTAAAGGGTTTGTTTTTGAAGAATTCTTCCTCCAATTTTTACTATAAATAAAACATGCCAAAATTTGTTTGCTTATGGAAGCTGCCAGGATTCTTGTCTGTGTTTGGTTCTTTGTGAGAACTTTTTCCCTTTTCTTAATAATAAAACATTAAATTTCCTAAACTGAAAAACTGTAAATAATTTAGGAACAATAGTTTTTTTCTCATATATGTAAAAATTATGACGTTTATACTTAATTTCCATAATCTATTTTAATAGCAAACCTTCATTACAAACGCAAATCCTTTTTTTTTGCATTAAATCACATTCTTCACTCAAAATTTTAAAACAGCCGTTGAATTAAAAGGATAATCTGAAATTAGATATAGAATAATGTAACTATCGAACTTAACACATAATTAACCATAATCGACACTCGCTGCTGATCGGCTTTGAATCTGGAGGTAAAAAAAAGAACATAATGATAGCAAACTAAGGCTAAAATTAATCAAGAAATGCGATAAAGAATTAATGTTTTTTCAGAATTAATGTTTTCGAATAAGTAATTATGATTTATTTTAAGAATATTTATAGCTTTGGAAGCTAATTTGGTGAATGTCAGGAAAATTATGTTATGCAGTATCGGAACCAATCAATCAAGCGTACATTTCCCTTGCTATTCAAAAGCTGGCTCTGATTAAACAGTATGAAGTCCTTACGCAATGCTAGCGTGTTAATGACAGTTTTGAACCCTCCCCCTAGGAACTTCCAAAACAAGATTTTTGTGTGTGTGTATTAATTAGGGTATTAATTTGATATCTGTGTAAGCAGTTACTTAGGAAAAAAACATTATGGTAAACTAAAATGACGAAGCATTTCTTTACTGGTTTCTTTCAAAGAAGTTGATTTCAGCATGTAATACATACAATTTTTTAAATTTAAAAATAATTTTAATCGCAATTTTTAAACAAAATTCATAATTCTAAATATTCATATACAAAGTTTACAAGAGTTGTTGAGATGCTAATATGTCGAGTCAGCTGGAAAATAAAATTGAACATGTTAAAATACAGGCGAATTTGGAAAACTGAAAAAAATCCTGAGATAAACGTTTGGAAATTTAAATTATTTTATTTTAATTGAATAAGTTCGAATTCATGTAGATAAAATGGAAATGAAAAATTTAATTTTCCTGAAAATTCCACAGAAAAATATCGAGATCTCTCTCATAACATTCGTAGCTGGAGTATTAAATACTATGGGTAAAAAAAAAGGAAGAATAGTAGGACAATAACACGGAGGATTTAAAAAATAAGTAGGACCCTTGGTGAACCCTTAGGAAAATGATAAATGAACCCTTAACAATGCTTCAAAATTTAACGTGATTCACTATGCATTTAGCATTACAAATATACAATAAATTACAAATTACAATAATAACAATAACAAAAATTGTAGGAACAAAGTTATTCTTAAAATAAGCATGAAGCATTTTTAAACAATTATCGAGGAGCAGAAAAAATAAGAAATAGATCAGAACTTCTCCTTGAAATAAATGTAAGTAAAGGCACATTTTCACAAAGGAAGAAGTCAAGTAATCATGCAACTTCAGAGAGTTTATTACCTTCTCAGAAATAGGAGAAATCTCATTCACAGACGATGATTTTATGAAAGAAGAAACATATAATAAATAAAGAAAAAAAAGCATACTATTGTCCGACATCGAATTATTTTAACGATCGAAGATGTAACTATTCTGCAAGTTACGCATTACATTCATCACCAGGATTTTCTATTGTTCATGCTGAGTTTTATAATAAGAAAAACTTTGAACATATTACTTTTTTGTGGATATGTTAACTGTGAAGAACCTTAAGAAGAGTTATTTGATACACTGGTATTTAAGGACAAACCCGGGTTGGGCATAACGAATCTTCTATTATCCATTGTTTCAAGACTAAATATGTTGATATTAATAAAATATTATTCACCATAATCGATAATACACCAAGTATCAAACGTAAAATAAAAAAACATTTTGCTCCATTTTTTTAAAAAATAATTTTTTTATTAAGGGTTTTTTTTCATTGCGTTTATCTATCAAAATTGATTTTGTTCACATAGCAATTCGGAGAAAATAACGTTAGCAATGGATGTGGTTGTACAAAGTGTGAACAAAATTATCGTGAGACGAAAGTATATTGCATCATTGGTAATTTTACGAACTTTCAACGAAGTCACCTGCTAATATTTTGATGTATCACACAATAAATGGAAGTGCTTTTACAAAGGAAAAATATTAATATGATTTGCTGCTTGTATTGAAGAAGTAGTTATTCTTAAAACAAAATGATTTTAAATATGCTGTCAACAATCATGAAGGGTTGTACCAATTATTATTTTTTTAGTGAACATACCTCACATGTAAACACACAACCAGTGTGGGAAGATCCAACATATTAGCTTTCAGAAAATTTACTTGATTTTGAAAACAATTATCTTAGTTTACTGCAGAATCAGAGAAATGGGTACTTTTACATTTCCCTGTATTAAAAATACATCAGTAAGAACACATTTCAGAAGTTACAACATATAAGGTGCTTATAGTTAGTTGCACTTTCACAAGGCTCTAAAAAAGAACCACTGAACAGAATTACCTAGTAATTCATCTAGGTATGCTTAAAGCAATGGGAATTTGTATTTACAAAGAAAAATAAAATAGTTCAAAAGCTGACCTATAGATGGAGCTGTGCTCGTTATAAAATGTTAATTAAAAGATGTGGTATGTTGCTGTGCTACACTCTATTCAAAACTCGTCTCTACGACAAGGCAGTGTCACAACGAATTGGAGGAAAAAAATGGTTTGTAGTTGTACCTATTCCAAAGAATACAGAAAAAGTAAAACTGATAAAAACATCAAGAAAAAAAAATAGGGAATGACTTGCTGAATAAAAAAAATGAAAAAAAAAATATTCAATATGCTGTCCATCATTTTGTCCTGCAAACTGGAAGCGTAAAGTAGCATGTTCCGCTGCAGATCGGAGTGTTCCAGCCATGGTATTGTGAAGGTGCCGCGCAATGCATGCTTTCCATTCTCTCCAGCTTCTTAGTTGGCTTCACTGGTATTGCAATCTGCAGAATAGTGCCATCTTGCATAAGAAATTGTGCTATCCACACATCCGTGATGTTGCAATTCTGGATCGAATCGGTTGCGCAAGACATATTCGTAATGTGTCCTATTGACTGTAGAGGTTACAAAATCCGAAGACCAATCTCTTCGGGGAAAAAAAACGACCAACGATAAAAAACTGCCGTAAATCCGCACCAAACAGTGACCTTTTGAGAATGAAGACGCAGTGGTTGCACTTGGAACGGATTTTCTCTCACTCATATTTTGCAAATTTGTGTAATTACATAACCTTGGAGATGGAAATAGATTTCGTCTATCCATAGAATGTTCCAAAGTTCATTTTCATTCGAGCAGAAGATAATGCAGGCCAAAAGTTTCTCGTTTTCACAAGTTCAGCAGGGAGCAACTCCTGATCATGCATAATTTTGAATGAATAGTATTGTAAGATGTTTCGTAAAATTTTTGAAACCATTCTAACATGTCTAAACTTTGGGGAATTCCCCGTGCAATGGACATTCCTAAAGCAATGCTCGAAGCAATAATTTTCCTCCTTCTGCCACATCTAACGTCAAATGAACGCGTCTTTTTGAATTTAACAATCATTTTCTGCAGACCGAATGCAATCATGAAACTTTTTTAATCTTTTAATATCCGGAATTTATTCAATATGACTGCCTCACAGTCGCCGTTCTTTTGAAAAAGTTCCACAAGAAGGACTTGATCTTTCAATGATAAGAGTTATACTTACCTTCTCGGATGCAGAATAATAGGAACTTAATATCCCCCCTTTTTATCACAAGTGTTACATGTGGTGCGAGTGCCAGGCCTTTTATTTAGCTTTTAAAAAGCAGCATCGTTGAAAGAAATATTTTTTTTATCTCATAGTGAGCACAGCGCCATCTATCTGTCAACTTTTGCACTATTTGTTTTTTTGCAAAACAAATTCACATTGCTTCACGTATACTCAGATGAAATATTAAATGCCTTTGAAAGTGTCATTTAATTCTTATTTCGCGGCAAATTGCGGTAAATTTATAATGAAAATTTAATAAAGACTAAAAAAGTTTAGAAAAGAAAAAAAAGTTTCTTATCGTTTTTACGAAAATCACTCGGAATTATTACCGATGATAATTTGCTACTTTTAGAGGTATTGATTAAACAACTTTTTAACAACAACCAGCAGATTTTGAAATCAAGACAATGCATAGTTAAGAATTCGTGAACTCTAAAAGGGAATTAGAAAATGAAAGAGATAGAAATATACTTTTTTTACAAAACATAATTGATTTGAGATAAAAAAAAATATTAAAAGTCATTTCAATTAAAAAAGTTATGCATTTGGACTTCTTCTGATTTTCGGGTAGTTGTATTTTTGGGATCAGTCACGAATTTCATCAAGAAAATAAAAAATGAAATTGCTGAACTTCGCGAATCTGACGTCATGTTTGAAAATGAAAGTAAAAACGTACAGTGAAGAGTAGAGCAAATATTTGTTAAGAATTGGTCAGCACTAATCGGTAAGCAAAAAAAAAAAAAAAAAAAAAATGTAAATAAGAACCGCTTGTTTAAATAGAAGGTGTCTTTGATATTGTGGACGAATTAAAAATGAGCATCCGTCTTGTATGTTATCTTTGTTTTCTGACCTGCCTTTTAGTCACATTAAGTGAAGGGTTGAGGGTATATATTTTCTTTTAAGAATGTTTTTAAATTTTATTATTCAAGGAAGTTAAATTGTGAAGCGACACCAGATGTGGTGAAGAAAATCAGAAATGTGACTGAGAAACATCCAGTTTTTCTTTTCATGCTTTTGTGCAACTTGAAGAATTGAGATAAGTAGGGTTGCTTGCTTGCAAAGCAACGTTACATACTGTTTGACAAAACACATATAAGCATGTTTAAAATAGCATTTTTGTTACTTGAACCATTGTATTTATAATGAAGGTTGTTATAATACTGATAATAATTGAATAGATTTCATGGCATTTTATTGCAATCCCTTTAAGCAGAGCAAAAATTGTGTTCATTTTAAGAATAACAGAAAAAAAATTTCAGCTGTATTCCATTTTTAAAAATGGATAATGTATAGATTATACTATTACTATATTGTAAACCCGTAAACATTATTATAGGTAAATATAATTCTAAAAATGGCTCTTAAAAAAAGCTGACTTCTGATTTAGAGCTACCGAATATTCATTAAATTATTTCTTGAGTACATAGACCCTTTAAGAAATCGACATTTTAATGTTTTCCTATAAATTTAAAACATTTTTATTTCATAAAACCGTTTTACATCACTTTAAAATAAAAAAAGCTCTTTCAGTGATATTAATTTTATTTTCGTAACTCTTTGTCTAAACTTTATTAATTTCACAATCTTTTTTTTTTTTTTTTTTGTATATTTTACTTTACCACTTTTTATCGTTTCAGTTACAGCGTTTATACGTTTGAGTACGCACCGCTATTAAAACATATTTTTTGTGCGTATATTTTCCTTGCCGTAATGAAGAGTAAGTTTCAAAAATAGTACAAAAACAGACAAAACTTCATTACGCTACGATATTTCCGAAACGGGTTTCAGTCCCCATCCACAGTTTATTCAAGAATACGTGATTCATCCACGTCAGAACAATTCTTTACAGTTAATCTCATTAACTGTAATTTGGACTAGTTGTACATCTCTGCTTTTGTTCTACGTTTTAAATTTTAAGCAGCGATTAGATGACAAGGACGACACCTGAGCTTCCCCCTCTCTCCGAACTTCTGCACAACACCAGCAGGAGGAAGTTTGCCTCGACTGATTTATCGTGAACCAGGCCCGTTTACACGACGGTTCTTCGGTGGAATCGGATCTCGAACATGAAAATCACATTTTTCATGCCAAATCTTTTATTTTATCCATTTTATTTTAAAATCTATTCAGTTATTAATATTCTAATTTTTATCCAGAAAATTTTGAAATTCATGCGCTGAAAGATTTTAAAGGCATATTTTGTGCATAATTGATGCTTATAGTGTCTTCCGTTAATTTAATAGATGAAACCTTTGAATCATGGAAAGAAATCGTATACAGAACAAAAAGTATGTAAAATAATCCAGCGTGAGTGGTTTCCCCCGAACTTTTTCGCACACTCTTTAATAATCCCATTGTTATACCAGTGAACGCCTTGCATGGCATTGGCGTACAATAGTTACGAAATTTCAACCTTTGGCATGAATTTAACATTTTTACCGAATCTATCGTGTCATCTCTGGCGATTCATCCCGGCCATACAGTCAAAAGTATTCCCAAATCGAATTTGGGTTTCAGACGCATTTGAGCAACCGAGTGAAACAAAAATCTGACACAAAATTGCATTTGAAGTCACAATATTACATACGAAATTTGATACATTAAAATCTTTGCGTTTTCGAGTTATCGCGTTTGCATGTTTCTGAAAACACAGACCGACAGACGGTAAACCAGTTGTTGGATTTCTCTCAAAATTTAGTTGGCATCTATATTGAAGATGTTGCATCAGTGCATTCAATCTAGCTTCGTCTTGTTAGTTGCCGCGCTGCCTTATATTCGGACAGACAGACTTCCTCTGAACGGATTCTGCTCAAAGTTTGTTAGAAATCTACAAATTTGGTTTTAAACATACCAGATTTCCTCCCTTTAAACCCAAACGTCTTTCAGTTATCTTTGTCACAGACAGACGGGTGACATTTCCCGAAAATAAGTTTTTCGAACCCCGGGAGATTCGTCAAAATCTCGAATTCGAATATTTTGACGATTGCAGTACTTCCTCTATACTACGCACACGAGGAAGTAAAAATTATAACAAAAGAATATTTTTTAGGAAAAAATAGCCTTCTTTTCTTATTTATTCGTAAATTTTTTTAACAGCTTAACAAAATTTTAAACAGATCGCATAATCGATTAATGGAAAATTTGTTTTACGGTAGGCATATAAGAATATCAAGGATGTCCGTAAGAAAACTGCAAATACATTTTACTAACCAGAAGATATACATTAATTAGAGAATATTATTAATTAGGTTATATATTACTAAGTATATATAAACCTTTTTATAAATCGACTGGCTTTACAATCATTCGAACTTATTCTTTTCAATTTCATCCTTTTACTTTGTTGCATAACGAAATCGTACCAGAACAAATGTTCGTATTCCAGAGTTTGATTTTATTGTTAGATTAAATCATTTTGATTTAGAGGGACGTTCTCTTCCGCTCACATATGTAAACAAGGTTGTGAAACTTGTATGTTACGTAGGATGGTGAAAACGATGCGAGGATGCCGACCGTTTCCTGGTAGCCATGGCAACGGTTGCATCACTCGGATGCTTGTTTTCACCTGCGCTCTCTCTCCCTGGCCGTTTCCGTTTTCCCGTCTACCGAATGTCGCAGGGTTGCCACCGATATCCACGTAATCGCTCTTTGGCATTTCAGTCAACAAGAACTTCCAGAAAACATTTGGATGAGAGATTTGGAAATTCTCACCGTTCCGGCAGGGTTGCAAAACTGCAAACAGCAATCGCGAATTCATCTTAATTTCAGATCATCTTCATTTGTAACAGCCCTGTGCCCCCCTGGCGTTCCTTAAAAGTGATCTTCTGCCAGGCTATTACGGTTAAGATTTTGAAGAAGCATCAATTATCATTTTAAAGAGATTTCGATACTATTTTTTATTCAATAATCTTCTCACTGCTCAAAAAAAAAAAAAAAAAAAGAATGCCAATTTTACTAAACTATTACTTTTTTAAAAATGTAATAATGTTTTTATGTTGAAATTTTATCTGTAAATTTCATGATGTGAAAATCATTTCTGGAAAATAAATATAAAGTAAAGAATTTTTTTACTTTAAAGAATTACTATAACACAAAGAACACAAACTTTCAGACATTTTTTTAAAAATTAAATTGAATAGTACAAAAATCGTTATGCATGGAATGCAACCGTTAATGCTATCAAGTCAGACAAAGAGAATGTAGACGTATTAAACTATTATGTCTTAGATAAATGCTTATGAAAGTCTTTTTTAAAATAAAAACTAGTTATTAGAAATTTAGTTACAGAATATTACAAAGGTACAAAGGCTATCATTTTAATACGATATAATTTAATTGCAATAATGTTAATAAGCCTTATAAATTAAATCATATTAGGCATCAGAAAAATTTAGAATACAAAAGTCCAAAAAATGCGCCATTTTTTCTTTTTTTGTATAAATGTAGCATATACGAATCCGTAACAGTTTCACACTTTCACTTCACTCTGAATCTGCGTCAGTGTGTTCACTCTCTGTTATCCAGGCTCTGCTCGTGTCTGGCAGTTTGTTTTATTTATAGTTGTTCTTTTGGAGTTTGCATTAATACGCAGAGTAAAAAAGGCACTTACAAAGCTTGTAGCATCCACTCTTAATGATCAAAAGGGGTTTGGTTAACTTGGTTCTTTTCACTGAGAGATTAGGTTGATGAACCGAAGCTGAGGGTGCCCGAATTGCGGCCATAAGTTATTCGAAGTGTCATGTTTTACAGAAGGAAGTCAATAATAATAATTAAAAAGAAAACTCCTGAATTTTTAAACTCCTAGTCAGCATCTGTTGAAGCTTGCGTTTGCTGCAAAACTTGATATCAGGATTTCTCGTGAATCTAAAGCAATTCGCTGAGCGCAACAAACCGTCGCATGTGATTCGCAGTTCATATGCAATGAAAACGACCCAATTTTGAAACGAATGACTGAGGATGAAAAATGGATTGCTATCAGACACACTGACTGAGGAAAGATACTGAATTTGAAATCAATTATGATGAATTTTAGGATTGAACTAGCAAAGCTGGAATAATTTGCGTGACTATTAATGGCGCAGGATATTTCTCACCATTCAGGATGGTTTTAATTTTATTTATAGCGCATACGCCATTCATTTTTCTTTAATCTACGGAAGAAATTCGTTTTCTACATCAGATAACGTCAAAATATATCATTATTCGGATTTCTCTTTTACTGAACCTGATCTGCTGTAAGCTGATTAAAGCTACTTATCTAAATATTTCTGAAAAGTGAAAAAAACAGAAAGAATAAAGGAAACGAATATCGGCAGAAAAGCGGTCCCTCTCTTTAAAAGCATTATGATTCATTCGTCGTGAGCCACTATTTTAATAATTGCATGAAACGAAATCAATACAAATTATGTCTCTGTGGAGATGAAAGATAAACGCATTGCTTACATCTTCAGTTCACAGTTAGCAAGATGAAAAGCAGGCACTTTAGAAAGAAAAATATATAATAATAAGCACTTAGTTTGAATTCATATCATAATAAATGGAAAGAAAAGGATTTTACAATTTATACATTGACTGACATTAAAAATATATAATAATGGGCTTAAACGATTAAGACTGACATTTTCATTGACAGCGAAATAGAGAAACTACTTTATTTTTCTTAGCGGAAAACATAGTTTATTACTTAATAATTCAAGTAATATAAATTGTTTGTCATTTTTAAAACTTTTATTATTATTTTCTTCCGATATCGTCTCTTTTGGAATGGGGAGGAGGGAAACATATTATAAAAAGTACAGTGATATTGAAAGTGTAGTTATCATATTTCATTTCTTTCTTGAAGCGGATAATGAAGATATTTTTTGGGGAAAATCTCTGTTGTTTCCAAAGCGAGAGAAAATGTCTAGTGCTGTGAAAACATCAGCTCAGCAAAATACACAGGATGTTCGAACCTCTGGCCTGAAACATCAAAGCGTGTTTAGATCCTATTATTTCTGCTGAAAGTCTTTCAGTATTTTGCAGCATTACGTTATGAAAGCACGAAGAATAGAAACATTAGAATAACATATAAAAAATTGAATAAAATAAATTCATACAGTAAAAGAAATTTAACCCTTTGCACTCGGATGGCTTCTCTCAGGCACCATTCAAGTCAGCGCATCCTTTTGAAGCCCTGTTTGTTTATTTTTTTAAAATTTTGACTGTTAAAAAGGACTACCGAGCGGTAAGAAGATGTAGATTAATTTTTAAGAAAAATTTAACTTAAAACAATGATATAAACCAGTCCTTGCATTAAGTGAACAGTGATGCAGCGAATTATTTTTGCGAGTGCAAAGGGTTAAGTTACAAATTGTGAAAATTCTTACTTGAGTATAAACGATTTATTAAGTATTTGAGAGACCTTGGATTTACAAAATAAATAAAAACAGGATATTCGAGCCTTTGATCTAAAACATCAAAACATTATGATGCTTTAAGCTGGATTTTATTTTAAAATTTTTTTTATTAATTTTCGTAACGATTACAAGCAAATAAAATGTCTGCATAATATCGCAAATCACAAGTGCATTTGCAGTTACTAAAAGTTGTGAAAGTATTGTTGTAAAATACATGTGATGGCATTTTTTAAAGTTTATAAAAATTACAGAAAAAGGATGCAATGATAAAATTGGTACCACTAAAAAGCCTATTTTTAAAATAGTGTAAAAATGATTTTAAAATTTTCATCGCTCTAAAGTACTCTGAAGCGGAGCAGTAATACTAACCTCTCGGCTCATTTTTAATTGCATACACTCCTAATTAACACTTCGAAAACTTTTATTTTGCGGAGGACATGTAAATTTCCTCCAAGTACGTGCCAAATTTCAGATTATTGTCGAAGAGTGCTGTATGTCGTTATTTACAGGCAACATATAAACATTCATTACCATGCTGAAAATGTTTTAAATTCTTAAACATTTATTTATTTTAGTTCATGCTGTGAAATTGAGACATCGAAATTTTTTTCACATATCAAAATTTGCACTTGAAACACTTCACATTTTATTGCATTGCAAAGAGGTGTTTTAATTAATCTAAATAATTCGCTTGAGCTTTCAAAAGAAATGACTGGATGTAGAGTGTTTTGATTTTAAAGAATAAAATTTCTTCAATAAAATGAAAAAGGATAAAAAAAAGGCTTTAAAATCTTGATTCATATTTCCTATGACAAATGCTGACAGTCATTCTCTTTTCTAATACAAAATTTTTGTGCTTTTTTTCTTGAATATTTTGCTTCCGAGATGTTTAACTCTTCTGTTAAATGCTTTTATTTCCGACTAAAGCACAGATCTTGGAATGATTTAAAATTATATTTCAAAGACTCTATTTGAGCAAATGATCTTTGGCGTTTGGCGAGATAGGCGCAATACTTGGCGACTTCGACTGTCCCTCTAACCTTGTAGCGGAGTCAGCGAAGTGTAAAAATTGATTCTCTCTCCATCGGCGAATCCAGAGGAGGATTTTTTAAAAACTAAGAGCGAACTTGCGCGTGTGCTCTGTTAGTTGCGTTGCTCTGTGGAACAATCCGCTGTGGAATAATATAAATACGAGCTTTGAAAAAGTATTATAGATGATACACGGATTGTGCTGTTTTGGATTTCTTCCTCGTACTTCAACTTACAAGAAAAACTGGTAAGATTTCATGTATTAATTGAACACATGCTTGTTGTTTATCATAGGTTAGAAGCATAAGGATATAGAAATAAGAAATATTATTATGCAGATTGAGCTGCTATTATGTGATTGTGTGCCTTTTCCTCCTGAAACAATGTTTTGCTGAAAAATTATTGATATTTCTTCCTTCTTTTTCGAGTAACAGTGAGTAAGTTACCGAAAATTTAAAAAAAAAAAAAAAAAAAAAAAGCTTTTTTTTCAAGCAATTTGTATTTTAAATTGTTTATTATCTTTTGTTGAAATTGCCTTAATATATTTTGCGTTTATCATGAAATACATATGAATAATTTTTTTGTGAATCATCTCTGAATTCTAACAATAATTCAAAATCATAGGAATTTTGATTTCATTTCTTAAATTTGTATGGAAATATAAACATTTAAGAGTGTTGTTAATAGGAAAATCCATTGATATTTTTTAATTCCATATACAAATCATTATAACTCATCGAGGTAACTTCAATTCGTACATTTTATTACATTTTCAGTAAAAAAGATTTTAAAAATTAAACAATAAATTCGGAGAATATATCACAGCATTATTTAATGAAATGAAATGAAAATTCAATTTTTAATAATGAAATAAACTTTATAACTAGAAAAAAGTAAATAGTCTTATTATTTCCCGTTATTTTACAAATTTCAGCTTACTTTTTTGTTTCATATTTTTGTTTATTAATGCTCTTTGCTCCTCCCATCGTGCTGTTGCGGAGTTTACACACCCGCTCACAATTTCTGTATTTATTATATTAATTTGTTGTATTTTGAAGTCAAAACATCTGTCTGAAGCAGTAACATTCGAAACGGTAGATTTAAATACAACACTTGTTTGTTTTCTTTAGAATTCAATGAAGAATATTTTAACCTTTTCGTAACAATCGCAACGTCTGAAAGTACTAAACTATTTTTAATTTCGAGATCTAAGATCTTCTGACATTTCAGAGGGCGACGTTTTCTAAGTGAAGGGTACGCAATACTTAAGAAGAAATTCTAAATATTCAGCATTCTTCATTCTGCTCATTTTCTCATTAGACCTGACTCCACATGTCCAAACGCAAAGTGCTACAAAATAAAGGTGAGGGCCATTGCTTTAAAAAGGGGAAATAACAGCAGCAAGAAATTGTAAATAACACAAACTGGAATTGTTCTCACCACAATTTTCACACATACCGGCAGATAAAAAAGTCACTTCTGACTTGCTATTAAATATGATAATATAATCGGATTTTCTGACAAGTACCTGGGAAGATTCTCTAACAGCCTGCAAACTAAGCTGTTGCAGAAAGGATACGACAAAGTTGGTTATTTGATTGAAAAAAAAAAGAGTTTTTGCGCTATAGGCTCTTAAAAATTGCCTCCTATCCATTTTTTAAACATTTTGATTCGTAAAATTCATAAGAGACCGTCAACACAGTTTTTTCCTAACGAGGTAGTTTGAAAATAACTTAAAATGACAGGAAGCAAATACCACGATGAAAAACAAACAAACAAAAAAACATTAAGCTTTTAATAATACTGACTTGATTTCGATGTTATTTTTTTTATTTCCGTAACTTTATTTAGCTAACTAATATTCAAAGCGTTATTAGGACTGAAAATATTTTCAAAAGTTTTATTCACCTTCCACCTGAGTGTTCCGCGATTTCCGCGGGTTTGCAGTCAGTTCCTTTTCTGTTGCATCCCGCGTTTAGAGTGTTTGTTTTTACGATGACAGATTTTGATGACATCCTATTATTATCATGTAACATAAAGTATCGGTTTCCTTTCTTTGAAAATTATTTGAACTTATTTACAAACATCGCATCTAAAGAGTGATTTTAAAGAATGACGCCTCCTGAGGGTTTATAAAAAAAGTACTCTAATTCATTTTCACGAAAAATTTCTTTCAATCTTTTGCATTGGAGAGATAAATTTGAAGTATTTATTATCTAACTGTTACTTATAACCTAAAAGAAGTTTACAGCTATTTCACATCTCGTCACTTGTTGCTGTGTACGAGTCATGAGTGAAAATAAGTTTGATGTCAGGCTGGAATGTCGAAACTCACGTGAATAGACGCATTTTTTAACGATGCATCGAATATTTTTAACAGACACTTCGATTAAAAATATTTTAATTCTCAGAATCCTTTTTATAGCTGGAATTTTATTTTTAATTAAAAGGAATGGCTTTGAAATCTCAGAATGTCTCTAAAATCGTCGACTCCATCGTACGATTTTTAAAAGCCACAAAAAGCTAATATTTTCCATAAGTTTTAAATGATAGTACAAAATTTAATAAAAGTTTCGAATGACAATTGAATAATCATTTAAAATAGCTCTAATATTTTCTTTCAATAGGAATAGCAACGCTAGGGATGAAATAATCATTTCTATTTATGCGAACACAGATTTGTATTTATTTACATTAGATTTATAATTTATTATCTCAACCATTTCGGTTTGGGCTTCATAGCATTTTATAACAGAAGTTTGAAGAAAATTATTCTCTACCGTTGGATTTCTATAGCATTCAAAATATACATCCATTCACACTTTTATTTGTACAGATAAATGATGCCCATGCGCATTGGTTCAAATTTTTAGAGAAATTTTGTTAGAAAAGAATAGACTAAGAGTAAAACATTAACACTAGTTTTTCTAAAATGTATATTTTATATAACATTCCGTTGCAATATAGGCTTACTTTTCTTTCCAAAAAAAAATCTCCATATTACTTCCATTTTTGTGTTCCTGAAAAATGGAATTAACTGAACTCCATGCAAGTTCTTTCTCAAAATGACATTTCATTTCCTATCCGATGCAGATTCATTTAGCATTTCTTTCTAGCAAATAGCGAACGTACTGAATTATAAAGCAATGACTAGTAACTATTCCTTCCAAAGTATGGTAAGGGACTCACCGGAGGGGGGGGGAGGGAGTCTCTCGCCACGAATTCAGTATGGTGCATTCTGTTCATGATCCCCCGCATCTTCAAGACATACTGTTTACTGCATTTCAGTCATGTAATGAGATATACAGGAATGCACAAACTGATGAGCTTGAGGACATGTGCGATTGAAAATTGGCAAAGACACACGTCTACATTGTCAGAGAACAGACACCGATGAAATACGCGCAGGTGCACGTCCTTTATTCTGAGGTAAAATCCTGATAAACTGCATCTGTCTCTTTGGCAGATCGTGTTCATGCGCACAGGGTAGAGCAGAGGAGGACTTTTTCCAAATCTGTTATTTTGCAGCAAAGACCACAAAGTTCATTGCATTTTGGAGCTATACGTGTTCATGGACAAAAAGAGATCATTCTGAATTTTTGTTTCGGAATACTCGAATTCTAAAATGTGGAGCTTCTCGAGGTCCATTGTTTTGACAATCACTATACTGTCTCTTCGTATAGTTCGAATATCAGAAAATAAAAACAAACTTATGACTGCTAAAAATCGGTGCTGTGCATTTCATAACGTGGAAGCGAATAACGCCCAAAATGATTTTTGAATTAAAAAAAAAAATTAACAAAAATGAAGAGATTTTTTAAGCTGAAACTCTTTTCATTATTAATTTGAATTTGGGTGTTTTTCATAATGGTGAAATATTTCTCACTTCTTTACTTCTAATAATTAGAATTTATATGTATCGCAGTTATAATTAAACTGTTACAAAAATATGGCTATCTGTTTGTATTAGAAGTTATTAGCTTGTCTTCCTTCATCTTTTATTTTCAAAGCCTTTCTTTGCATTAGTTTTTCATTTGCATTCCAATTCAATGCATTTCCCACACGATGAAAATCGTTTTACGAAGTTTTGGCTTATTTATGCACAATAATTTTGTTAACTCTCCGAGAATTATCACGATTCCACTAACTTGTGTTAAAATATTTATTTTTCGTCCACTTGTATATCGATGTAGCCTTATTTCAAAAGATCAGTTCTTGTAGAAAATGTTGATTTGAAATTATGCGTAAGTGCTGCCATTAATATTTCAAACAAACAATTGTAGAGATTATAAATGAGCCATTTAAACCGCGAAAGGCAAATATTGAATGATGGAAATGACGCTATCATCACAGAACGTAGACAATAAATGATTGAAAAAAATAAATTAAAAGCAGATAAAGAAGACGTGAAGAGGCGGTAGTAGCATCGAACTAAACATGTTTCGCGATAGGATTGTTCGATAATAGTTCCTCCCCATGTCCAAACACCAGATGGGGTTTGACAGAGTTTTTTTCAAATCTCTACCCACGCCATTTTAAGTAGTAAATTTTAGGAAACAGACATAAAGTATTTGATTTCGAATTATTTTCAAGAAAATTGATTTCAATGTATCGTTTATAAAAAAAATTCAAAAGCTTTCTAAACAAATGAATGAGTAAAATAATAAAACTTTTTAAACACAATTTAAATACTATTTAATTGTATGACGGACAGCTTTTCCTGTATTGAGCAACGTATCTTGTTAGAAATATAAAATTCTCAAAATATCTGAATAAGAATGCTGTTAGAATAACATTTCAAAATTTTAACGATATATGATTTTACTTGAATAAGGTCGAATGCACGACCATTGTCATTCAAATCTCCCTAAAATACTTCAAGAAAATTTAGGAAATGATCTCCCTTCAAAACTTTGTACCCATTAGAGAGTTTCCCTATTTTTTTTATTTATTTATTCGGCCTTGGAATCATCTACTTACTCACGGATTCAAAAACGAGTCATTTTTAAATGGAAGAGCAAAAAATTCCCATTCATATTTTTTAAAAATCTGCCGATCACTGAGATGGACGTTCAACAGATTTCATAGCCAATGTGGTTTGCAATAACGATAATGATATTAAATGTAAGAAATTATATAATCTGGTGCATTAAGGCATGATTAGAAAATCGATTTCAAAATTTTATTTTTGCAGACATAAACAAGATAAGTTGAATAAAAGCGTGTCACAAACCTAATGCTCGCGAATTCTTCGTAAGATTGTGATTTGAATCTAAATTTCTTAAATCACATCCAATCACAATAGTTGTGCCACCGCACGGATGATTTCTTTGTAACGTTATTGTTGGAATGATCTCCCTTCTATCAGAACAATTATTGTAAAAGGAAATATGAAAGTTAAAATTTTAAAACATCTAGCAATTATTATCATATCATTAGTTATGAGCGTTCCTTTCATTTACAAGATGTAGCAGTTCCAGTTAACGTTTCATTTTTAACGAGCCCCTCTCACCAAGAGAGTGAATTTCGGCAGCCAAGCGTGAAAAGGCGCGTTTTGGTGTCAAATATAGCAACTAGGAAGTGGCGGCAGCCTGATTTTATTTTGGATTACATGCTAAAGTGAATAGGAAACATTTCCTTTCATTTGCTTATTAAATATGAAACAAATATCTAAATTCATTTACACGTGACACGAATAGGTTGAAAGGTATCTGCCTTTGAATCTATTCAGTTCAGCATCACAATTAAAGACACTACCATTAAGGCTTATCACATGTATGCATCCATGTATTGTTTTGATTTTTCACACATTTATTACGACGTTTATACTTTTAAGTGAGTTTTCTTTTTGTATGTTCTGCTCCTTTTTACTCCCTCCACTACTGCTACTTTTTCGTTGACGAAATGTAAAAAGAGAACATATTTGTAATGATTGAAAAAAAAAAATCTCTGCATCGACATTTTGTTTTAAGATAAATTAAAAAAAAATTGCAATTATGTTGGATGTCTGCAAATGCACGCGACTATATATAAAACACATTTTATAGATTTCTGTTAAAATTTGGAGTAGAAACCGACTATGGAAAATTGTCTGTCTATACGTTTTTTTACATGTGAGTTTGATAAATTAAATCTATACAAACTTATAAGAATGAAATAATTCAATTGTAATTCCAAAATTATAAATAGATGCAATTTTGAACGAAATCCATTATTTGTCTGACTTTGTGTTGCTATCTTAGTGATGTATTAGCGAGCGTGACCATTCAAAAATGCAACAGGCTAAATGCATGGATTTTCATTAAAGATCACAAGACTTTAATTTGTAAATCAGCATCAAATTTTAGACCATGTAATCAATTTTAGCAAGTTTTTTCAGCAGTGTTTCTGCACAATGCACTCGATTCCCTTTTATATGCGCTTTTAATTTAATCTGATTTGCTTTTGTTATTTTGCTTCATGTTTATAAAAATGATATATTTTTAAATTGACATTTCACCCACTTACTCTTATACTAGAATTGTGAAATGTTGCTTACTTGGTGTTCTCGATGGCAGTACACTTGCTTCATTATTAGTTAATCGATCCATTTAATTAAGTTTTTATTCCATGAAGTAATGGAACTGGAGTCATTTTAACGTGACAGGGAGTGTCTGCCAGAGAGAAAAGCGATTAAATGAACTTCGCTTCAAAATTTATCCGCCCTCTAAGTGGCATGTGCATGAGAGCCGGGTCAAGATGCTGCCATATGGAAATTCTAACGATACATTTTAAATCTTCACGCAGGACCAATCCTATTTTCTGCTGTAAGAGTCCAAAACAGAATGTGATTATTTGCAAAGCCCTTCTAAGATTGAGTCACGGACAAAGATTGTTGGGATTGAGAAGTCTCACTTCGTGTGACTCATCACTTTATCGTTATTGAATAAAATCTACCGGTTGTCTGACTGTACGATGAAAAAGAAGTAAAAAAGAGGATTTAATTTAACACATTAAGAATCGCTTCTTAGAAGGAAAAAAAATCTTTGTGGAAAATGAAAAAAAAGGAAGAAAAATAAAACGGCTTGAGTAAAGATCAGGCCGTTTCAATAGAAAAGAGAAATTGCCTCATTTCCGATTGATTCGAGTCGTTTTCCTAAACGGAATCCGTAGAAAATGACTGATCCTTTTTCATCTTTGGCTGTCTTAAAAATAATTTTAATGTCATTTAGAGGACGTTTAAAAAAAGCAAAGGATGGCATTCAGTTCTCTTAAATCATTCGGTCTTTATTATTATTCAGCCCATGTTTCGCGCTGTTAGTAAAGCATATAATATAAAAAAGATTTGCGGAAAAGATTCATTAATATTACCTTGTATTTGTAATTAATAGAGATTATTTATTTTCAAAAGAAAAGTAGCGAAATGAAATCTTTTTAATGAGCGCATTCAATACTGAGAAAAGATTCTGAATGCAAAGAGAAATGGGCATTGATCCATACTTTAAATATATCATTGAACCAGGATTTAAATTGACAAATGTTGCCATGCGTATTTGATAGTTCTATGCATAGACGACGTTCGTTTCCATGATCCTGATGCATATATCGATAGTTTTAAAACCAATTTATTTCTTTTCGATAAGCTAGGACATTTTATTATCTGTTTTTGTATTCTTTTAATGTAATAAAATAAAATTGAAAGTAATGTTGGAAAATAAGATTTAATAATCAATTTTTAAATACAAAAAAAAACCCCGATAATTTTTATTTTGTTAACGAAAGACGTAACATTTAGAAAACAAAGCAACTGTGTGACTGATTTGGCTTAGAGATTTGAAAAAAAACAGAGGAGAATGAAAATTATTCATTTTGCTCTCCGCTTTCTTATTCCGACACTTATTGATGTTCATCACAGTTCATAAATTTGTTCTTACGAACATGAAAGCGTGCATTTTAGCTTAATAGAAATGGTTTTTAGAAGTATATAGTATGCTCAAAAACAAACACATTTAATATGCATTTTAATTGCCACCAAAAACAAAGAAAAGTTAGGGAAATTGTTAAAAATATGTATAAATTTGAAATATTATAATCAATTACCTTTGTCCGTTAGTTTTTCGCTGGTGCTATTGTGCTTCCTTTGTTTACTAAAATCAGGGCTCGGAAAGTTGAAAGACTGAAAATAATCAATAATTCAATCAATCTTGTGTTAATTTTACTTCTAGAATTTTAACCGGTGTCCAAATTCAATCCATTTTTTGAAACTTTCCTTTGACATACTTGTCAACTTCAATTTAAAATACCGTATTACATTGTTTTGTTAATATGTAAAAAATGGTAATAAAAAGTAAATCAATTTCTATGATTTTCGAGTATTTTTTGTATTAGGTTATTAACCCTTTTCTGATATTTTCATTATAATATTGGATCATTCTATAGACTCTTCCTTGAAAGTGAAGCAAAAAGTTTCCTAACACGTTACGTCCTTTGCACTTCTCTCTTTCATATTCCTTATTATGAGAGTGATGGGTGGGTAGATTTTGAAGTCATACTGTCAAAAAGAAGAAATAGTTAAGTTAATTTGTTATTCATTTTTAAGCGTGATTTAATTATTTAAATCTTTTGAAGGTAACATAGTCAATATGGCAAATTTATAAAAAATTAAGCACATTTATTATGTCGTTTTCTTTGTATTAAAAGTGTTATTCGAATTTAAGGAACTCAGACCCCAGAAATTCAACAAAATTCTCTACCTCAGAATTAAGTTAAATGTATCGATGTCCTTTTTGAAGGTGCACTATAGCTAATTTGGAACGAATTTCGCAATTTTGGTCATCTAGACAGATACCTAAGGAGGACAGAGCCTGAATCGATGTTCCCCGCCTCATCCTCATTTCGGGTCATACCAACAAGAAGATGTTTCACCCTTGACGGATTTAATGTGCGCAGGACCGTTCATTGCCCAGCGGATCCTCGGAACAATCGTGTCCATGATTCTCCCTCCTCCGATTACCGACTAAGCTCGTTATCTCGGCTTCTATCTCAGTATGTTGCACCTCAGAATTCTGCTGCGATTCCTGAAAGGATGCAGAAATGAAGAAGACAGCAGCGAAACCTCATCCAGATTCTCCGCTTTCATCAATAATTCACTCTTAAAACGAAAAAGTAATCTTTTCCACTGACGTTCTAATCTGCCGCCGCACAGCTGATGAATATCAAAATGACGGAAAAGAAAAGAAGTCAAAATAACAATAACTTCATTACCTTGAACAGGTATTAAGCTTCCAAATGATCACAAAAGAGAGAAGCGGAAGTGTCAGACGTGTACAGGAAACACTTTCCCCCGCTCAACGGTCCCCACCGCACAAAGAACTCAAGGATATGCTGTTGTTTTCCCGTGGAAAAATTAGATCTGCAAACAGGCGGGCAATGTTCGTTTTCCGTTACTTTCGTTTTATTACTCCGCCTTTGCTTGTCACACATAGCTTGTTGACATGGCGATTTCCTGGCATTAGTATGAAGCGCAGAACCTTGGATTTCATTTCTGGAATATCCACCAGAAATTTGACTGCAACGTAAAAATTTTAGTATTCTCCCAAAATGTTGGTATGCAGCAGCATTTCTTTTATGCGAATAGAATATTTGTTTCTTAAAGTTCGTTTCTCATCGTTTTATGGCATTTTTCTGTCATTGTTGTTAGGTTATTCCTACGTTGTAAAACAATTTCGGGCACTGAGGCATTCGAACATGACTTTAGCAATAAAGTTTCTATTTCATTCTATTCTTTTCTTTTCTCAGAGGAAGGAAGTGCTTAAATTCTTGTCATTCTTTTCAAAGGAAGGTGAAGATATATATATAAAAAAATTAAGATGTTTTCTGGCACATTTTATAATCGAATTACCTTTCCTCACAAACAGTTTTACTGAATCTGTAGTGAGAAAATATAGGCTTTGAATATATTTCTAAAAATAGAATTGGAATCTCAAAAAGAGTTCTATTTATAATAAATGCTAGAATATTATCACAATCAATCTCGGAGCAATTACTTTAGTATGAATGATAAACCCTTTCGCTTGTCTTTAATCTGTAATGGATATGATATATTTAATTATTACAATGATTTGCAAGTAAATTAATTAAGTAGAAGTGAAGATGAATGATATAGAAAATTCCACAAATTTAAACAAATGCAACGCTTTTCTAGATGGATACAACTTCGCTGTCTATTAAAAAATATCTTATTTGCTTTGAAAGATTGTTCTTGTTCGCCAGGAAATGCTGTGTAAGCATATTTTTATTCTCCTTTACAAAAAGACATGATAAAACAATGATCCTCATTTTGTAGCATAAATCAATAAAAACACATTTCGGCTTCAACAACGATCTTCTTTCCAAAAAGGGCAGATAGATATTTTAAATTACAGGCAGATGATGATTTTTTGCTGTTAGCGCGCTTTTCTAAAACTTCTTGACTTGATAAATAAAGATGATTTGCTTCGAATAAAAGTTTTTGATTTTTACATTTTACATTGTTTTCAATTATATTCGAATTTTTTCCCTAGTTTAATTTTTTAAATGAAACTTGTTTTATCTGTAGAATTTATTTTGTTAACTTTCTTCCAAGTATTTTTTTTTGTCAAAATTGCGTTTCGGTAATGTTAATTTTAAATACCTATGTTAAATCAGCCGAGTAGATTTTGAAATAAGAATTTTCTGCACGAATTTGGATGCATAAAAATGTCTCTATAAGACATTTACATGCGCTGATTAATAAAAAAAATTTGACATTTAATTTTTGTAACATTTAATAATATATTTTATTCATTTATATATCAAAAATGGTTTTAGAACATTTCTTCATAGCAATTTTTTTGTGGCAGTAGCCCTGTATAGTTATCTCTTTTGATAAAATCAAAGTAATTTTGATTCATTGTTAATAATTATATGCGTCTTTAATATAGTGTAGTCTCTTTTTCTTTTTTTTTACCAACATGGTGGAATTTACGAAAAATGAATCGTTTTATACGCTTTAAAGCGACAGTTCACCATATTAATCCATGAAGGATTTTTTATTTACTTTAGTTTTCAAAATTCGGTTATTTTCAATTTATGTCAAAGGATCATTATTAAGATGCAGATGGTGTCGAATAAATAACATAACAGAACGAACAAATATTGAAGTGAAGCGTAAGCAACCTCAAAAGTGTCACGACGCTATTCTGAACTTCCAAAGAAGGGAAAAAGAGTCATCTCAAACAAAATTCAAAGCACTCATCGTCAAAATTATATTATTCTATTGAAAGATGGAATATGTGCATTCAACTGGAAATTTCGGCGTTCTAATTGGAATGAGCTGATGTATTTGGAACAATCGTAATTAGTTTCTCTGAATATATCGTTAAAATAATTATTTTCACTGTCATATTATTTTTGGGACGGACAATTAAGGATAATTACATTCTTCGAGAAGATGCAAAAGTAGGACAGCAGAGTTTTGAAAGCGATTTACTCTCGGGAGCATTTATCAGGAATAGAATATTTGGTTAACTGATATGGTTCTTTGATATGGATCTTCCTTCTATTGAACTCGAGTATTCAATAATATATATTTTTACCAACGAAAGTCATCTGAATATTCATTCTAATGAAGCGACCCTTCTAAATCAAGTTGCCTTTTCGGATTTTGATTATTACTCTGAGGTGTGTATCATATTACATCACTTTGATACTGTAAAAAATGAGTTAAATGTATCGGTAACCTTTTAAATATTGGATAGAAATGATAATACATAGATATTAACATTAATATAAAAAAACTTTTGTTTATTTATAATTTATTTTTATGTATTTTTTTTTCATTCCAAGTATACTGGACATGTAAAAATTTCACATGACTGTAGAATTTAAAATTTTTGGCTAGTTATATTTTGGCTTATGCATTTATGAAATACTACCTGTTCTTTGAGGTTAATAGTTGCTAAATTTTTAAACTTATTTTGGTAGACTTGTAGCATTTAGTATTTTAGAAGCATTACGCCATTCTTCTGTTTATTGTGCCATAATTTTCCTCATTTTCTGTTATCTCACCTAAAACTTGAATTCGCAAAACGATTTCTTGCTGCAATTATATTTGCGTAATATATCAGAAGATTATTTAATTAGGATTTGTCTGATTCAACAATAACTGCATTATAGTATAGAATCCATTTTCAAGCGATGAATACAAATATACATTCATCCATTTATTAAACATGAAACTGCAGCATTGTTTAAAAAATATTCAAGCAATGCATACTCGTGAAATTAAACTTGAATTATAAATTTAATACATTTTAAAAAGAACATTATAAGGGCACTTAAATGGAAGCTTACCATAGAAAAATAAGCCGCAATAGTTCTATTGCTAAATAATTCATCATTAACAATGTAAAAAAAATCCGTGATGATATCTTATTTGTAGCAATAATCAAAACGTTTGTATCTTTTTTCAATAGCGCAATAAATTATTAAAAAAAGGTCTTGTAATACTTTTAAAAACTAATTAAGAATTTGTGAAAAAACTGTTCTGTAATCAAATTGGTACCTTTAAAAAAGTAATTTTTTAAAATGATTTAAAATTTATTTTTATATTATAATAATTTCAGAGACTGCGGTGAAAAACGTAAAATTTCATTTAACTTGAATTGATAAGAATTTCAACAAAGTCATTTCAATAAGCGTTTTAATATATGATAGCTCTGTTCCCACGGTCTGCCCCGTAAAGCGCCAACACACACCTTCATCTTTATTATTAGGAGATGGGTATACATACTCATTTGGAAAAATGTTAAGCAAATATATTTTATAACAAGTTTTATTGCTAAATAATAGAATAATTCAGTCAATAAATGTACTTAAAATACATTATAAAATCTAAAGTTAAGCATACTGTTTCTCAGTTCTCTGATTCAAATGGAGTAAAATGCTCTTGATACTCTTTTTGGCCCTTTATTTAACAAATTATTTTACCATCCATTCTTGAACGTTATTTTTTGCATCCTTAGTTAACTTTTGATGCAGAATAAAAGAGGAAGAAAATTTTTAAATGAATTCAAAAAATATTTTTAATTCTTTTTTGTTAGTGTTTGCTGCTTGCTGTTGGAACTCGCTCTCATTATTCTTTTGAGTACCATCAGAAAGCATCGTCACATTATGAAAATATCAGTCTGATTTAGAAGGGTCTTTTTAAGTATCGTCGGGAAATGAAGGAATAAACAGTAAGAAAATTCTACCTTCTGGGAAAAAATGTGAACAAGTTAAGAAATTTTCAATGTCTTTATTTTGGACAGTTAAAAATTTCATTATTTTATTTCACCAGTCATGGGGGGAATGACCAGTGTTGATTGGTGCATCTTCTTCGAGGCGCTCAGTGGATGGACCTAAAACATTGTCTTTTTTATTCAGTAGCAATATTGAAATTTTCGCAACTCCATCCGTTTTAGTTGCAAAAGAGTCAAATTTTTTTTTGTTTTGTTTAAAATGTTATTATCTCAAGGATATTTTATTAAATAGGATTCATAACAGGATAATATCTATATAATGATTCCTCGCTAATCAGAACATTTATTCGCTTAAATCACAAAAAAAGTAATTCTTTACTTCATTTGGACCCTTTTTCTTATTCGATACCTTTATACCTGTTATAAGCATTTAGAAATTGCTTTTCGGGCCCCAGCTAGAGTGGTTATTTTGTAAATAAACCGTGTTTGAATGAAATGATACAGATGCAGATATGGTTGATATTGTATAATTATTTTTAAAAAGTCACAGAAATCTTGTATTTATTTATCCATAAACAATTATGTTTCATATTTATCTCATTTCGTATAGAACTGTGTTGAAATTTATGATCTCCAAGGGAATTGCTATTTTAAGTTGACTTTTCGTCAACATGATGCCAACAAATGGATAAAAGATATATTTTTTTTCATGCACATGTAACATACTTTTGCAGGTTAAATTAAATTTTTATTTCATTTGAAATACTTAATTGAAAAATATGCTTAAAATATTTTCGAAAATAATTACAAATATACAAAAAAAGTTAACGGTAAAAAATGTCATTTAAAAGATAATTTTTTTAAATTTTGAAAGGATGCATCCTTCCATTTTGTGCAGTAATATATTCAAAAATTATCGTGGAAAAATGGAAATTTTTTTATCAGTAATTAATTTGTCAAAAAAAAATCACTCCGGGGTGTATATTCTCACACTCCAATGTTTATAAGAGACAAGTTTGGAACTCTAGGTCAATCGGCCTAGCCTGCAGAACTCTAACACAATACGGATCTTTACTATAAGCGAATATATTTCTACAATAAAAAGAAGAAAGGATTTTTTTTTTGTATTAAAAATAAATAAAACTTCAGGAAACTGTTTTCGAAGACAATCCCCTGTATCGTATTCATTACTGAAGGAATAAATATAAAAAATTATAATAACCTTCAGCTTTTCACATTTTCACGGTCTTGGGTATTTAAAATATTAAACTTTTATAGTTCATTAAATATTATTTTTTATAATGTTCTTTATATGATGGCTTAAAATAAATCTAAAGTTTGTTTCAGTATCTGGCTAAACAGAAAAAAAGAAAAGAAACCATGATATCCATAGACTGGCAAATCGTTCTGTTAAATCTGGAACGTTTGGAATACCTTTTAAATTTTGAACAATAGAGTAGATCAGAATGGGTTATCCTGTTATTTTTCAACTTTCCGTGAACACTATTTCAACAGGAATGAACTAAAATAAATAATAACTTTTGATAGATCATATTCATTTATTAATTTTGAGCAATGACTGGAAACGTTTCTGTACGGAAGCCAAAGTTACGAATAAATGAGTATGATTTCTAATCTTTTGATACTTTGCTTCATGAAATATTGAGATATGCTCATTTTGAGTCTTTAGAAGGAGTTTATAATGAATGCCTGTTTTTACAAACGCAGCAAGCGTTTCAATTGAAATATTAAAAAAAAAAAAACTTGAATTGCCACATAAAAGTTATCATTGTGGGCAATATCAAAATGAATCCTAAAGTTTTCTATCATTTATCGGGAGTAAATTTTCAGAATAAACGCAAGCGTCACGAAGTAATGACAGCGACATTTTTTTTTAATTTTATCTTCTAAATTATTGCCTTAAAATGATAGTTTCTAAAGCTATTTATGAGGATTCAATGAAGATATAATAGATTATTTATGAAAAAATGGATTGAATCCTTAGTAATCAGAAGTCGTAGCACGATATATTATTGAAAAATGCCGTGAGCTTCAAATCTTTGAAGATGGCGATCGATTTGGAAGACTTCCGAAGCTAAGCCGATGACATGAAAGAAATGATAAGCAAAAGTTTCAAGGTAATCTACGAATAGGTTCCCCTCGAGTTGCAATTTATTTAAAGTTTGATTACAGTATTCAAATAACATCTCAAACGGTGAGAAAAGTCAAGTTACAATGAATGGGCGGCATGAGTCTATGATTGAAAAAATAGACTCGAGTTTGAAAAGAAGCATGCAGGTAAGTTTTTATTTTAATGGAAACAGTTCCTTTTTAATGATTAATCGAAACTATCCCAGTGTCAAACGGTCGAATGATGGTCAGGAAAAAATCAAATCAATAAATGCTAATTGAGAATTTATGAGGAATTGCCAAATGTCATCATGTCATTCATTGTGAAGTAATCTTTACAAAAAAAAAAAGTATTTCTTGCATTTCATACTATTTGCGAACAAATCTGAAAAAACCTTTGGAGTTGTTTGAATTCCTGTTGACAACAGGGGAAGTGGTATTTCAGTTTTATTTCTAGAGGTTCTCTGTTAAATTTTTTGATTTATCAAAGTTATTTACTTTGTTGCACTTATAATTCTATTTAAATATGAATTAGGAAACAGCTCATAAGAAATATGAGCTCAGAAGAATCTCACAGTGATGATTTTAAAGACATCGTTAATTCAAAAAAATAATTCATTTAAAGTAAATTCATGATAATATGATATGCGTCAAGTGTGCTGCGCCGATTTAATTTTAGACATCTTACAGGAGGAAAAAGAAAGTGACTCCATAGTTCACATAAGAAAACGTGCAGGTGGATATGTAAAGCAAAGTAGACTGAAATTTTATTGTTTTTGAAATCTATTTGCTTGCAATAATTTTCTTAAACTTTTCTAGTTCACAAATATATATACCAAAGTAATAATAAAATATATAAAAATATCCCATCTTTTAAATTTGATTTACATTTAAGCGACGAGTTTTTTTAAATACTCATACGGAGATACTATATTTAATAACTATTGTCTCAATTCCTTACATATTGAATTAACATTGCATATTATAAATTATTTTTATATTTTTAAAATGCAAAATAACGAACCTTCTTGCAGCGCAAGAAGCTTCGTTTAAGTGTCTTCTAAAAAAACTCATATAAACTTTAATAATGGTGTTATTAAACTTCAGAAGCAGCTCGTGTTCAGCAAAATAGCAGCGGTACATTGACACAATGAAAAAAAAACTTCGATTGAAGTGCTCTTTACATTTAAACAAGCTTTAAATATTCCAGGTTTTTTATTGATAAAAAAACAAATGTGTTTGGTATTATTTGATAATAGCTTACAGTAGTTCGGTGATTCTATAAATATTAATTCAGAAAATTGAATCTTTTTCGCCTATGAGAAATACTTAGAATGAGTTTACAAATATTACACAAACCGATATTTGTTTTTAATGATTTGGTGCAACATGCATAAAAAATAGGGAACGAAATTTGACTTCTCGGGAAACGGTACCGAAAATTTCATAAAATTCCGATATTTTATTCGATGTTGTGGCATGGAATTTTTCTTCCTTTTGTAAAACTGCACAATGAATACCACAAAGTAAATTGGCGCGTGTTCTTTTGTGTGCATCATGTGAACTGATGCCATACAACTTAATACGATCGTCCAATTACAAATACATTTGATTCATTTTAAGCTGAAAGTAGTTGTTTTTTGTTTGATTTGTTAATCGTTTAAGAAGAGGATTTTCAAAACAAATAATCCCAAGGATTCAACGAAATGGCTCTCGAAATCTGTTGGAACTTTCGCACATGGGAAATTCTAAGGTGGTGGGAAAGATTCACTCCCCACTCAGCCTGCATTTAACACTCTGTTGGATCGCCTAATGTTCGAGTGTGCGCTAAGCCATCCTAATCCATTTGTAATCTCAAGTACATCAGAAATGGAAGCGAAAATAAATGCATGCATTGTCGGCTCTTGTGTACTTAACCCTCCTCCTAATCGCATACGATTCCCATTATTTAAGAGTTATTTAAAGAGTTTGGAATCAAAACGAGGTCGCTCTACTTCCCAAAGCGTTCCATTTTGCAACCCATGAGGGATCCTACTGCCTCACTGTTCAGTATTGTAATGGGGAACTTTCGTGCGTGGCAAACGATAAAATATTGCGTGTTCGAATCGGACGAGGCAGATGCTTTCGGATGCATTTGAACTGGTCATTATCTTTGGAGTTCGTTGCATGTTTGGGTACAAAGGAATGCCGCAAGTGACGAATATGCCTCAATCGATTTCGGTTTGGTTCCCTGTTACAACATAAAAGATTAATACATATAAAAGTGCTTTTTAATTTATTTATCTTAAAAGTAAAAAAGTAGATTTTATAATTTTCTATGTTTCATGCTGTTCGAAATTCTTAATCTTCTGATTTTACATCAGTGAATTTAGATTTCAATGATGGACACATTTTTAACAAAACAAGGTATTTTTAATGCAGCCATTTTTTATGCCATGCAGCACGACTGCCTTCAAAAAAATAAATTTTACCTATCATTCATTCAAAAAACTGGTAATAAATAAATAAAAATGAAATGAAATGAGAATAACGAGTGTCGAGGAAAAAAGAAGGAAACAAATTTTATTATGAAAATAAATGTTACGGTTTTGAAATAACAGATCGAATTTGCGTTTGATTGGAAAATGAGCGATGAATGAGTCATTTCACCATTCAAATGAAATGTTAGTATTTATTGTTATTCTTTCTAGCAAGTGCACATACAAAATAAAGTCATTATTTAAATTATGTGTTTATTTTTTGAAGACAAATATTTTTTATTTACTTTGGTAAAATTTCATTTTTGAGTTCGTTTTCAGCGTTTAATTACGAAATAGTTATTTTTATTTAGCTTTTTTCTTTTAATAATAAATAAATTTTATTGAATAAAAAATGAACGATTCCTAAATTTTATTGCTCGAGCAAATAATTAAATGCCGTCAAAATGATAAAATATTGAATGTATTCTGGAAGCAGAACATTATTTGTTTTATACTTATTAGAGAGGATCATAAAAAAGAATCATAAGGTCTTTAGGATCCGAAAATAATACATTTATTTCTTTTGGATCCTTCTCAAGTGCAGTGGCCGTGAGAATTACTTAGATCGATGTGAAATGGAATGCATTTTTGGAACCGGGAACCAACTAAAAAATTCCTATTTTAAATAAATAAATAGAATAGAATTAAAAAACTGTTATTTTTGTGAAACATTACAGAAATGAGGTCATGAGCTTTCAAAAATTATTTTAGAGGACTATTTATTAAATGCATGGAGACAGCAAAAGCTGCAATACACAAGGAGGGAAAATTGAACCCAAGGAAAAAAAAACTTTTTTGGATGTAATTAAGATTGTTCTCGTTAAAAAAGCAAAGAATATTATCATAAGTATATTGCAAAAACTACAATCGCAATAAAAAAAAATTCAGGAGGATGAGAAAGTAAGAATCGAAGCGAACACAGCCAAACGATTCGTGAGGATCGGGACCTTGGCCACAAGGTCTGCTACTTCAGACTTCAGAGGCAAGTGTCCGCAGAGGTTCATTTGGGATGCAACAGGTAATAAAAAGCGGGGGTGATTCGTGGTTGGTTATGTCACGAGTCGATTTAATTCCCACTGGCGGTGCCTTCCACCCTTCATCATGTTGCCAATTGAATGATTAGTGAAATTTTCCGGATGTGTGATCTTCGGGTTAACCGGTTGCTTTCGACACGCTTTTCAACTGATCCGGGGTTCAGGTTCTTTCATTCTGATGAGATGAGCATTTTTAGCGAACTGAGCGGTTTCGATCGAGAAGAAAGATTTGAAATTAATAAAGGTTGTAGCATTTCAAACAGACGCTGTGTCTCTGTTTAAACGGATGAATCTAAATTTAAAAAAGGAAAGGGTTTGTATGCATGCATGTCTACGGCATTCAGACCGATTACAGTCATGAAATTTGGCATACAAACAGTCTGGAATGGTGACTCAACGCACTTCGAAACTCGAGTTTTAAAATTTGATGTAGATTTTTTTTTATTTATTGTTTTGGATAAGATTTCGCATGTTTTCGGCTTTAATGTCATTTTTATTGCCAAAGAAAAAAGCTGTGCGTAATCGAACAAAGCAAACAATAGCCAATCTATTGGCATTTGTTTTGAGAAACTAATATAATTCGTTGCATATCGTGTAGTTTTAAAGCAACGCTAGGGCTATTTTGGGGCGGACCTCGTCATTTTGAGCCGCTGTCAGATGACGAGGACGACACCTGAGCTGGCCGTCCTTCTCTTTAAACTTCCCACACCAAACTTCCCACGTTTGACCCATACGGATTCATGACGAAACGCTCTTTCATGATGGTTCTTCGGAGGAATCGGGTCTCGAACCAGAAACTCTATGGTTCCAAAGCTGAGGCCTTACCAGCAGGCCATCACATTTCGATTAATGTTTCAAGGTATTTTCCTTGTCATGCGATCACGGATTGAAATCATGAGATCAGTTCCAAAATAGATATTGTGTTGTTTCCTAACGGGATATTAATATTTCTAAACTAAATTAAACAATAAATTTAAATTATTGGTGTTTCTAATTTTTTTTTCGTTTTAATGCTTAAAATAGCATTATGATTGAAAAATTCATTAAATAATGAGTCAGAAGTTATGAATAATTATGTTTATTATTTTTAATCACTTTTGGTTATTCAAGTTGTTCAAAATTACTTCATATTAAACTGGGTGATACGTTCAGCACTACGAGAGCTAAATTTAAAAGTATGGAATTATTTTTAGCTACACATTCGAAATTACTTTAAAAAAAAGCATTTTGCCATTTACGAATATTTATATTGTTGGGTGGTATTCAATATCCGCATCTTTTTTTTTATTATTTTAGATGGAATTAATTTATTTCTTATAATATCATTCGGAATTCCGTTATTTGTAAAATACGTAATTACCATATGTAAAGAAAAATTGGAAATCTAAAAAAAAAAAAAAAAAACCTTGTTTTAACTAAATAGTTAGTCAACTTTTATAAGATCAAAATGGAAATCCGTTGATGGTTGACACTACTGTTGTAGAATCAGTTTTAAAACTCTGTTCTACAAAAATAAATAAATAATAATAAATCTATCTTTAAAGAATTGAAGGTTTAGAACACGCCCTCGAATAGTGTTGCATTCGCTCGACTATTCGCTTCCCAGTTCTGTAACACGAAAGAGGAATGCTCAACCGGGAAAATGAAATATTGTTTCCAAGCCTTTCATCACCTCAACGCTGGCGAGAGAGCATCGCAATCGGCCGTTACGCGTTCTTCTCAATTTCCGGTCGTCTCTCTTGTTAATGAAGCCGGAAACTTAATTCTAATCTCCCTTTTGTTAGCTATTCTTGTTAACTATAATTGCGCTAGAGAAATCAGTACCGTTTATTCTAACTGTGCCACCTGTCTTTTCTGCTCTGTGTTCTGTTATTACTGCATATTCAGGCAGGCGGCAATTAAAAGGAAGGGAAAGAATAGTTTTATAAAGATGGCATGCAAACTGGCAATCTGGGAAAGGCTATTAAAACCCTCACAAACAGATGATTTTTTTTCTCTGTGATTTACATTTTTGTGTCAAGGAAAAATAATTGATGAAGGAAGAAAACTTGTAAGTTGTAGAAACACCAATTATTTCCTTTAAGGTCAAACTGAAAAGGAGAAAAAAAGCTTTGGAAATTTTTATGCATTTATAAGAAAGAAAAAAATATTGTTTTTATCAATCATTTAATATTGCATGAAAGAAGTCTTATTTTCTACTATAAAAATAGTTTACAAACGTTTAGAAATGGAACTTCCATTTCAATATAATCCAATCATATAATAGAATTGGATTTTTTAAATTATTAATTCGTTTTTTTTTTTTTATTTTGCCTGAGGAACATGAGTTGATATCTGGCTTTGTTTATTTTTATTTCAATCTTTTGAAAAATATTGTATTATTCTTTGCTGATTTAATTTATATTTTTCTGTTTTATAGACTAATGTAACAGAAAAAAAACCCCGGTGGGAGTGGTTTTCTCATGACTTTCTCGTGCCTTCTTCAATAGAAGGGCGCTTCCTTTTTACATAATTGCGGGCACTGGGCGAGGCAGCAAATGCCACGAATACTCTGATTTTTATTTTGGATTTCCGTGCAGGAGAACTGTGTGATGCGTCGTATAATAAAGAAAATCTGCACTTGTGTATTCTTAACTTCATGTTATTGGTGCAAACAATAATTACGAAATAAACGACTAGGATGCCATCTTTCAGTAGTTAATTTTTGAAATAGGGTTAAAACACATTTCTGGTTCTTGGATACGGTTAATACACAAGTACCAGAAAACTGAATAGGCCTTTTGAGTTATTTTTGCCGATTGAATGAAACCAGCATTTGTTAGCGAAAACCACAAGTAAATAAATGAAATTTAGCATTCACGACTTAAATAAACGAATCCTAATTTTCATTTGTTTAAGTCATTGTATTCATGAATGACGCGAAATGAAAGACCTATAAAATGGACACATTTGGACGTTAGACACATTTAGTTCAAAATTTTATAAATATCCACCCTTTAGAAGCTAAAACTGTGAACCCATATTTCATTTACTATAGTTGCTATATTTTTGAATGACTGAGTTTACAAGCATGCATAAGTACGGACCGACAGAGGATCAATTCAAAATTTCCTTAGGATCTACATTTCAAATTCTAAACTAGCGTATTAAATTTGATATATCTAGCTCTTTACATTTTATAGTTATAATGTCCTCTCTAGTACTCGAACCGCCAGACTTCCTCTGAATGAGTTTCGTTCAAAATCCGATTGAAATGTCCGGGTATTTTTTCAAGTCCATGTACCAAATTTCATCCGTCTAGCTCATAGCGTTTTTGAATTATCGTGTTCACAGACTGACTTATGTAGTTTTAAAAATGTGTTTTGTTTGGACGCATGTTGAACTGAAACGTAGAGATTTTGGGGGGGGGGGAACTCTAGATTTTTTTTGGCGATTACAATATTTTCTTTTTATATACGATGAATAATAATAATAATAAAATGATGTAAATTCAGAATGAATCTCTGTATTCTCAAAATAATTTATTTCATGGGATAATATCAAGTAGGATAGGCTAAGAAATTCTGAAATAATAACGCAATAGAATGCCCCCCAAAGTCCAATGAACTAACTTTATTCTGGTGTCATAAAAGCAAATGAAGAGTAGTAAACGGTGCAAATGCTTCCTCCCCCCTAAAAAAAGCACTGTCTTTCAGCGTAAATTTTGAAATAAGCAATGCAAAATAGCGCCGTTTAATCCTGAAGCAGCTATTCCGACGTTCTTACAAGCTGATCACACATTTTTCTGCAATTTAGTACCTTAACAGTATTTACCATTTTTGGTTTCAATTTGTAGGCTGAATTCGTACCAAAAGGATTTACTTAGAACATTTAGAGTTCAATTCAGCAAAACTGAGCAGCTGGTGAATTTTAAATTCGATCAGTTCTGTGGATGTGTTTGGGACATAACCTACCTCCTAGTTTCTTTATATATATATATATATATAATTAATAGGTGAATAAACAGAACATCCTATTGCCGAGAGGTTTAGTATTCCAGCTGATCTTCACTTTCACATGCTCAACTGCTTCTTCGATGCGGTCGAGTGCGAGCACACAGTTCTCTCAGCACACAACTCATTTGCGGCGATCGTATGCTAATGGAAAACGGATCGCAATCGGCAGGCAGAGTCCAAATAAAGCGATTCCATTGAAGTCGGATTACTTGAGCATTTATGATACAAGAGGAGGTCAACTCGTCTCATGGCTGGCTTGCATTATTGTTTTAACGAGTCAATCGGGTTGTATCGATCACGCAATAGCATCAGCGTCGCCTTTTTTGGCCACAGCTCTGCTGGAAGATTGTTATCTCGCCATGCTGCTGTAAAAAAAAAATCACAAAGAATGGCTTTCTTAAGTGTTCAAGTGTTGGAACGCGCATGGCATCAGTTTTTTTATATAAGCTTACAGCCAGTATGATTTGTATCTGATTGTTATCTGGAATTAGAATTCATCATGGAGCTGCCATTGCAGCTGATAAACATGTAATTTTACAATAGTCTCGCACCTTTCGGATTAGCGGAATGCTTAAATATTCATTTAGATTTTTGTTTCCCCTTTTATAAATCTTTTAATTCACTTCTAGTTTTCGTATTGGATGCAGCTGTTAGAGAGAAAAATTGGACTTTACGGAAAACAAAAATAACAACGTAGGAAAATGCTAAGGTGAAAACAATATTAAAAAGAAATTAAACCACCATTAAAATCACAAGAAATAAAGCTCTCGAAATTCATTAGAAATTAAAACTTAAAACTACGTAATTAAATTTCAAATTTGCTTACTATTTAAAGCGTACTCAAAAGAATTTTCAGGTTCTAATGATTTTGTTCCATTATCCATATTTTCGTTTGAAGAATGACTTTCTAGTCTTTAGCACACTAATAAAAGTGCGTTTTAAAAGTATTTTTAGCTAAGTCATTTATTTATCTATAAAAGTAGGAGATTTTGAGGAATGTTATATAAATTAAACATCTGTGAATTCTTACTCAAGTCATTATTTTTATGGCTGTAAGTCATCTTTTTTTTCTTTTTTTTTTTGAAAGACGACAAACAATAGATTTCATATGATGCACGTAAATTATGTAGCACCAGTTGGAATTTTGAATCTTTTGCTTGCCTTGAAGGAGGAAAAAGACAGAGTGATAACACAATATTAGATGATGTGCAGTTAAATTATTCAATCATTAATATTTACTTTTAGATTTTGGCATTACGTTAAGTAATATCATCAACAGCAAACGATATAGCAGTCACAAAAGCTGAAAAACAGGTATAAATCCTCTTTTGTAGGTATAATCATCAGGTATTACTGAAGCAATGTGGTTACTGTAAAGGGAAATGATTAACGATTTAAATCTGCTTAGAAATGTGGGCCATTTTATTCCTCCATTTAATCCACCGAATATCTCGATGTCCTTAGTTAATTTTGCGAAAGACACACTCGCTGACTGTCTGCAGATCGATGCAGATAATCTCGGAGACCAGACAATGCGTTATTTGCTGTCATTTGCCGCTTAATGTGCACACAAACGACTTCACTAAACAATAGAAGTTGCAAACAAAGAAACAATGAAACGCCTTGCGCAGAAAGTTTCAATCCTTTCATTTCCCTCAATATAATTCGAATATAGAAGTGATTATTATTTTTCCTTAATAAGAGTTTCATGCGAGTCAATGTTCTTAGCCTTTGCTTTAGAGAATAAACTGAATTTTTTTAGAGTTCAAAGTGTTGTACGTAAATAAGTTAAAAAGTGTGCTCGTAACATTATAGCAAATCGGACTCAAAATGTGATGGAGATCTGCAGTTTTGATATCTCGAGGCGTGCCGCATTTCATTTATTTTGCTTTTCAAGTCAAATTTCAGTTACTATATTCACTTGCATGCAATCAGACAGGCGATCTATCCGCTGTCAACCAACGATCCATCAACCTGAAAATTGACACGGCACTAAATATTTGAAGTAAAGATCATTGATGAACATCTCGCCGGTACTGCATTCGAGTTCTCGCATTCACACGCGCACGCATTGCCAAACCGATGGTTGTCACCGAAATCGGAACATACCCAAGATTCTGGCGATAAAACCATATGCCTAATTTAATCTGTCTCGCTATTCCTTTTCTTGATTCGTATTCATGTACACTCGTTGGACATATAGACTTTCCGCTGATGTCCAAAATTTGACTGAAACTAAAATTTTGGTGTAAAAGACACAGTTGGATATGGCAAACATCTTTTTAAAAATGTTTTTGGGACATAAATCGCGGGACAAATGTTTCTTGCGCTTCTTATCTGATGTTTAACATTATTTTATATCATCCTGAGCTGAGAAACAGATTGGTTTCCTCCTGATGCGAAATGGATTCCAAAATGGAGCGAGCTTATACGCCCATTCCAACACATCATAAACAACTGAATTTCGTTCTCTATAGTTATTTTAATATTTCTGTCCTATACTTTCTTGTATTTTACATCGTTGAAGTGTATATTTTTTGAATGTGAATGATTTATTATGCATTACAATTTCTCAAAAATAACTTTCGTGTTATTTTGCATTTTATAAAATTTTGTATCCAACTCCCGATTTCAAAGAAGACGGTTCTTTGCCTGCTTCCTCGAGACAAATTACTCTCTTATCCAGAGAATGATGTTGTAGATTTCATATTTATATAACCATTGCGATTTGGATATTACAATAAATGATTGAAAAAAGAAAAATAATTTTAAAATTTTGGTAAAAGAACATAACTGTTCAAAAACTTTAGAAAATTATACTTCTGCCCATTCATTAAACTGCCATTTTAGAATTCATGACATTATTAAGTTATTGTTGCCCTCCCGTGCAGACATTCATTGTTAATACGCATCTAGCGAAATGCAGTACGATATCCGGAGAATCACGTTTATTATATTGAGGACCTATCGTCATTTGCAACAGACCAGCAGATTATTTCAACTCTTTTTGTTTAAAAATTCCTTATGACTTTATATTAAAGAAAAAGACCGATACCTAACATATATCAGCATTCTCCGGTGAATGTCGACGTTCACGAAAATAGTGTGTCAACATTTATTAGAAAACTATTTACTTCGTGGTAATATATATATAAAAGATGATATACATACTTTGAATATTCTTTTAGGTATCAAAAGAAATTGGGTTTTAAAACTGAAATGGATGAGAGGAAGATTACATTTTGATCTTAAATCTAATAATAATGGAATGTCATTTGCTGATAACTATTCAAGAGTATTAAACTACAAGAGATTTATTATTAACCATTTAATTGGCTGATGGATTGAAGCTGATCTTAAATATTTATGTTGAGTCATGCGGATGATAACAAAGTGTCAGCAGTTGTTATTATACCTTTTGAAACACAATAAAAAAAGTTTTAAGTTGTGGACCTGATTTTGTAAGGAAAACTGTAAACAACAAAGAATTATTTCTTCCTTTTTTCGTTTCCTTTATCGTCTTTTTATAAAGCATCTGAGCAGTATGAAATATGCCCATTTTCAGAGTCATGAAATCAACTTTTTTTTTATCCCCTTTATTAACTTCAGTCCCTAATGATATAAACTCGACCTAAAAGCATGAGGCAAAAACCGAGATGAGTCATGGTAGAATGTTTATGAACAGTTTTCTGCATAAGCTATTTGCTAAGAGAGCGTTATTGTTAAAAAGAATGCACAAAAGGCCGGCGGAGAGACGAGAATTTCTCCTCCAGTTTATGAAATATCTTTGGAGGATATGAAATTTTTTCTCGAGAACAGAAAGGAACAAGAACGAAATTTTCCCTTCAAAAATGAATAGTGTTTTTTCCCCGCTGTCATTAGCCTAATAGATATATATTATATTAATTATTTTAATTTTATTTCATGTTCTGATTCGGACAACTATGTATTATCTTTTGGAAACATTATTTTGATTTGAGCTTCCACGCTCTATATACGTTTCAGATGATTATTCGATTCATACGAAGGTTGTTTGTGAGAAAGCAAAATGATATTTTATTGCCAAAATGTGTTACGGTAGTCTGGAAATGTGCAGTGCACGCTATAAAAAGACAAGATTTCACTGTGATATCTAATTATAGCTTTCAAGTAGCATGGGTGCAAATTTCCCATTTTAAAATTATTTTACGGGCAATTCTGGAATTTTGGCTGTTTTTATTCAGTCACATTTTACAATTTCTCCAATCTCTTATTATTCTGTATTATTGAATAAAAATGACGAAATTATCTTTTTGAACTAATCGGCCCTTGAAATGATTACGAGCTGGGGAGTCATCAGCAGTGTAGAATTCCGACATTTTGAAGGTGTGCGCATTATGAGACCCCACTTTTGATAAACCGGTCGATTCAGTTTTACACATCAAGGCATTTTTATTTTAATCAACATATTAATGATTTATTTTAGGCTAATTAGTTATTTTCTCAAAATTTTTGTGAAAAAGTATTTTTTTTTATTTATTTACCAGCCGCCTTTAACCATCAGTTGCTTGCCCCAAATTTTTATATATAAAATAATTGACGAAATCAAAAACAATGTCTTAAGCCAGAACCACAGACTTTGCACTGGTAGTAATTTTTAATTTATATGAAAGTCAATGTAGCATAGATACGTCATTGTAGTTCGTTACACACAACCATCCATTTCCGTGGAAGAGACTCAAAAAAAAAAATCTACATCTTCTATTGAGGAAAACCTTCCAATTTTCAGTCAAAAATATTAAATAAAATAGCTCATGCGCGAATTTTGCCACTTTTTATTTCGTATGAAATACGTCATCAAGCGACATTTTCTTCCTCTACATCCTAATTCAAGGAATGTTGGAAAGAAATTTAGTGTTTCGAACAACTGGGCTGATTTCATTATATTCCATTGTGGCCAACTCATGATATGATGTTTTATATGAAACATTGCCCACTGGTGCCTATCCATTGTTCGCCATTTCAAACATTGCCTTTAAAATTAATTTTTATATGTCAGTTAACTTTGTTGCACATCTTATCGCAATGTTGTTGTTGTGTTTGCTTATCCCCCTTGGATTGAACACCAATTCAAACCAAGTCCAAGAGATCGGGAAGAGACGGGTGCAGTAGCTACTAAAGGTAACGATCCCTGAGCACCCGAGGGCAGAAGTCTGACTTTAGTTCATAAGAAGATGATATTCACACATTTGCTTGCACAACCTCTTTTTACAGGGGGCTCTTCCACACACCTTACAGATAGAATGCAGGGCAATAAAAATACAATTAAAACATAATTACATTAATACCAATAAAATAATTATATTTGTTATTATTTTAAATTATACTTGCATAATAATGAAAGAGTATTTTGATTGGTTAGCTATACTTAAAAGTGACGATGTTTCCATGTTGCGAAATTGGTTCATTTGTTAAGATGGAAGGCTCTGCCAATGTTTTATTTTGCAACACCTTAAGAAAGAACGAAATAATCGGCCATTAATGAAATATCAATGTCCCATGATCTTCAATATCGAATGAAAATTTTCGAAATCGATCTAGGGTAGGGGTTGAAAAACTCTGTCAGGAGTTTTCTCGGCAGGAAATCTTTCCCTTCCTCTTGAAATTGGAGAATGAAGAAGGCAGACGATCGCTGATTATATGCCTAGAGATCAAGAGCATTCGTATGAAGTGAAAATTGGCAAAACCTTACCAAATGGTCGAAATTCAGTTCATTGATTTTCCTTATTATTTTAAATATATGAATCATAGCTAGTGACGGCGCTCTATCCGCCATCCTATACTTTTATACGCAAACAAACACTTGGCGCCAATAAATAATACTATAATGTTAGGACTAAGTGGAAGTGATGATAGATAAAAACTTGAGCAATTGTACTTGATATTATCCCAATTCTTTAGAATTCATAGAATTTTTGAACAAATTTTTCATTTAACAGCAAAACTATTAACGTGTTCTTGCCTGTGGTCTTCTTCAATGTAGAAAAATGAAACAATTGTCTAGTCTGCCTGCTAGAAAGGCAGCATAGATCATTTAGGAAAACAAAAATTGCCACAGAATAGGATATCGCAAATCACATTTAATCGATAAAAAAATGCGAAACAATTTTGCTAATGAAATGTCTAGGAGGGGGGATGCAATAAATGATCATCCCACCCTTGCATAAGCCTTCCAATGTATCTCGATTATCTGGTCGCTGTTGAAGTCAGCAAGGGTACAGTAGTTTGCCATAAAAAAATCATCCCCGACACATGCACAAACCGCTTCTTAAAGAGGCATGTCTTTTATCGATATTATGTCTTTGCTGTTTCCGAGTGGAAATGCGAACCAGCTTATTGAGTCGGACTCTTCTCGTTCATTTATTAGCGGTGACCAGTACCAGAGGATAGGAAATTCGCATGAATTAACTCCTCCCGAGCTTATCTCTGTTCGGTGTTTCTAATTGACAGGCTACTTAGAATAGTAACAGGGGTATAAGATCAGTTCCAAAATAGAGATCAACGGATCGTGCATTATCGAATGGAAGCCCACCAGGGACTCGAGCAACCGTATTCCTATCCGACTAGTTCTCATCCGCTCTCTATAAGCATCTCCCCGAGGATTCGTGGGAGAGGGAAGGAGGATCGGTTTGTCGTTGATTTTTCTCTTTTTTGATTTGGTTCATCATGTCTGACATAAGTACTCGAACTCATTAGTGTTAACGTACCTTGCTTTCTTCAGCACTTTCAAGCGACAGTGCAGAAGGACACGTAGTTCATGTCAGTTCATTTCCTCACCATGAGTAACCATGCATATGGCGGGAGGTGAGCTGCACTAGCCAGACCTTTTGATTATGCAGTGATTCTATGATGGTTACTTTCGAACGGGCCTGGATGGACGATTCGTTGTTTATTTTTTTGGATTATTAGAAACAGAGTTAATATAAGGTCCTGTTCTATCATTGCTCTGTTTTCTGTGAAATGGGATGAAAGGAACTGAAATGTAGTTAACTGAACTTTGGTGTCATGAAGTGTCAGTTGGAAGAGTGAATGTCGCCGATGTCAAATGTATAAGAAGATGATTAGGCAGCCTGGCCGACTATGGAGAATAGAATTCCAGTAGCACTGAGACTGGAGAGGAAACTTAAGTTATGATTGCCATAAAGATTAATTTAGCGTTTACGACAACCCCCTTCATCTGCTATCAAATCTTAAATTTGTATATAAAGCCACTTTTGATTCAGCATTTCAGTTATATGAAGAATAAAGAGTAATTTATGATAAGCTGTTAAAAGCCAACATTCACTTTTTGTCTCACGATAAGAACTTAATTATCACGTTAGAAAGATACTTAAGGCGTCGTCTGGATACAGTGAAGAATTTCAGAACACAAGTCGTCATTGTTAAGGCAGATATCACCAGCGCACTTTCAAGAAGACCCGACATCGCTAGCAATGACGCCCGCTGTCTCAACAACGAAAAAAAAATTGTATAGACATTTTATGTTGGTTCCTGAACTCTGCACCTCCAACTATGTTGTAATTAAGCAGTGAAATTGCAGTTTGCATTTATTTTTGTGTTTAATATTGAACAACACAAATTGCATTGTAAGCCTTCTGTCAGAAAAACGTTTTTCTCATCTTGCCCACTTTGCTATTTTCGATCGTCACATTCTGCATTACTATTTTCGGAATATTTATGATAAAACGCAGTTTTATATTACCTTATTCCGTGTCAACTTCCTTTTAATTCAGAGTCATTCTAAAGGAACAATTGTTTTGTCTACTAATTCTATTTAATGGAAATCAGAACAAGATTTAAGCTGCAAAAAAATTAGTTATAATTAAAAGAGTAAATTAGAAAAATTTAAGATGAGTTTTTTTTTTTTTTTGAAAAGAACTTACAATTATTTGAGTATCATGCAAAGCTAATTTGTTATTTCGTTTTGCTTACAATTATTATATTTTATAATCTGAAACTATAGCTGTATTAATTTTACTTTAAATTTAAATCGATTTCATTCAATAAAATCGTTAACTGAAGATGCAGGTTTAGAGCCAATCAAGGTGACGAGGGTCAAAAACATACATTTTCAAATTGGAACATTGCTATATGTACTATTTTTGAGTCCATTTATATTTAAGCCGACGCATTTTTTAACTTCGTACGTGAGGAATTAATACTGTGTGTAAAAACTGAAATGCAAATTTAATGATGTGATAAACATGATGAAGCAAATACACCCGATAACATTTGTATAATTCTTTCATATTTATATATATCTTTAATGACCTGTAACGAAGTGTTATTTCGCGGCCCTTATTTTAAAAACCGATTCCTCGTATTCCGGCTTCTTATCCCGATAATATCGAATTGTAACGGTACGAACAATCGAACCGCAGGTGAATCGAGGAATCGACGCAGCGCGACAGGCGGACATGTGTCGTCCGCGTAGTGACCTTGAGAGTAGAAGTCACAGTGCATATCCATAACAAGCAAATTCTTTTTCCTCCCTCTCCTGCTTTTCACTTGTCATTTTATTCTAACGCACCGTCCGTGATTTCAAGGTTCGTTGATTCTTTCCAGCGAAGACTTTTTTTGGGGTCAGTAGTGTTGCTGTAATAACGACTCTTCTGTTATCTACGATCGCCACCGGAAAAGAATGGAAGGGTTTTCCTTTTCTACCCAGTGCACGATGCTCCATTGATGTATAGATTCGTGATTGTAAAATAAGACTTTTTTTTTTCACACAAACAACAAATTCTGTTTATTTTTTCCCGCCGTTTTCACATATTTTATTAATAACATTTTTTCATTCAAAAATCGTTTGATGTTGGAAAAATACATAACTGATAGTTTTCAAATTTTTCGAATTAAGGATCCACAGTCATTTTTTTTTAATATTATGTATATATTCCTCAGTATAGCATCACTTTACAAGGAAACAAACAATTGTTTTAGGAAAACAATCGGCCGCTCATAAATCTAGTATACATTGGGTAAAATCCAGCACGCGCAGATCTATTTTTATACTGATCTGGAGAGAATAGAAAAATATTCGGACATTAAATTGTTGTCGAAAATGATTATACCAAATTTCTACGTCATTTGGTTATAATATATATATATATATATATATATATATATATATATATATATGATGGTTTAACTGTACAAACAACAACTCTTTCTGTAGTTACGATATTGATTTTAGAGTTTTATTTTGTAGGAAAATGAACCCTACTGAACTGCTTAATTCTTTAAGTATAAGTTTTCAATTATAAGTTTCTCTTGAAAAAAAGTTTGAAATGATTTGTTTGTTTTCTATTTTAAGCAGTTTATTTAAACAAACAGGCTCTCAATAGTTGCTATTTAGTTCTTTTTTAAGCAATTATTTTTTACTTTAGATGTATGAACAAAGAGGAGAATAACAATTCCATTTTAAATATTCGAAAACAGGCCTAGAGAAGAAAAACCTCCATAAAATTTCAGATAGTTGGAAAAATATATGACATACATTTTTGTGCGCACGTACTTGTATTCAGTTACGCATATTTGGAAGCAATTTCTGCAACAAAGCAGTTCTGCGAAATATTTTTGACATCCCAAGAATATATTATTTACTAATCATCTCCGGTGGCCAGCTGGTTTGCCGGATTAATGCTCGCTTCATACATAGGATCTTCAGAAAAATATCTTTAAAATTCAGATTTTGAATCTCATGCTCATCATATCATATATCTCATGCTTTTATAGAAATTTTAAACTGCTTCATTCATTGTACTAGGTATCTCACAAATTTTCTATTAGACCCCGTAAAATTTGAACTTTGAATTAAAGTGACAGTGAACACAATTAATGCAAAAACATTTTTTGTAAAACCAAGTATTTTAAAAAAATATAAATACAGAAAGAATAATCATTCGACATTGAAATCTTATGTGCACTACAAAATAATTTTCATAATTAATAAAATATCTCAAATAATTATTCAACAAATTTCTCTGATTCATCACAAAATTCAGTTTTTAATTTTACTTTTAAAAGGGTTTAAGTGACATAAATAATAGTGTTTTATTTTGCTTCAGTCAATAAATATACCTTAAAAATATTATGAAGTCTAAATTTTATGCATTCCTTTGGTCCTAAGGAATCATAATCTGCGAAATATTCTTGACGTTCCAATTTTTAAATAACGTTTCTGTCTTCTGCAATAAAACTTCACTAAATTATGAATTTTTTCTTATTTTAGAAAAAATTACAATTTTTATGATCTTAGGTCAATCAGTCTTGGGAAATTCTGAGCGCTAACTGGCGTATCTTCTTTGAGACGATCGAAGGGGTGTTCTAAAATGGAGTACTTTCCTAAGTTAGCAAGATTCAGATTTTCATAACTCACTCAGTTTTCGTAGTCATAGAGGAACCTTCCTTTTTATTTAAAAACTATTCACTTTTGTCAACCGGCTGGTTCGATGGGAATATTGATGACAATATTTTTAATCGCCTCGATATAACTTCATGCCCATAATTTTGCCAAATTATCAAATTTTTAAATTTTTTTATTGCCATATGCATGTTTTGTTCATTGTGTACAGGAACTTTTCTACTGGAGGTCAGCATCACGATGTCCTAGCATCATTAAAAATTCTGTTCATGCATCTTCTAAATTTCGCGATACTGTAACTTCATTTTCTTATATGTTTCGTAAACCGAACACACTTTCAACAAAAAATCCCGCGATCTGATAATTGACGAAGCAATCAAAATGGTCTGAACCTCAAGATAACAATGTAATCTACTCTTGGAAATCAGGAAAAAAATATTTTTAAAAAATTGCCAAAATTCAGGATAAATCCACATATTAAATTGGAATAATAAAAAATCCAATTATTTTTTTAATTTTGAAATGGTGTAAAATTTACTTTTTTGCTACAATATTCCGGAAGTTATCTTTGAAAGGATTTTATAGATATGTTACGGCCAAAGCCCGAAATTGGCCAGTTCGCGAATTGGCCGGCGAATTCGCGAACTGGCCAACGTTGCTATAAACTTACCGGCCAATGTCCGATATTTTCTTGATTTCGGGCTTTGGCCGGCCAATTCACGAAGTGGCTTGGGACGATCTGCCAAATTAGGAAGAAAGGAATCAAGAGCAGACTGTTTTACACACTGTTAAAAATGAAGTATTTAAAAATGAGCAGGTCTGTGTACTGTTTTTTTTAAGTACAATTGTTTCAGAAACGAGTTCAAATATAAGTGACACCTCTAAGTTAAAAATAAGCTTGTAATATATAAAAATATGATCTCGTGTTGTTCTGTTCTCATATTAAAGCCATAATAGAAATTATTCAGTGAACGTATATGCTGTAACAACGTGATAGAGTGAAGATTAGATTTGCGCCCTTCAAAATGAAGGAATTATATCTCGAGGAAAGGCGTTGCGTATATCGTATATGAATACAAAGGCAAATTGAGTACTCAGTTTTCAATTACCTTTAAGGGTGATCCTTAGTCTTTTTCTGCTCCATGGACATAATGTTAAAGATCCCAGATCACATTGTCCCCCGAAATATCGCTTCAAAAATATGAAATTGTTTGCAAAGACAAATAGCAAATATAAGTTCTAATTAAAACAAATATGAAGGAAATGTATTTTTGTTATTAATATCATTTAAAGACATTTCTTTGTTGGCGCCATCTGTTGAATTTCCCCTACAACATGACCTTATTTATATTTTATACATAAATGTCATTAATTATCACTAGCTGTCATTATTTACCACTAGACGCCTTTGGCGACCAGCCGGTTCGCCAGTATTAATAATCGCTAAAATTTTCAATTAATGTAACTTGTTCTCTTAGTAGCTTTTTCTGCAAAATAATTTTGAGCTTCATATTTTGTTAGTTATTTGATTCAGTCATACTTTTATGTAGGATTTAAACAATTCTGTTCATTGTACTACTTTCTCTAATGTTTTGTCAGTATCCATAAAATTTCTACTTTTAATTAAAGTGGAAATGTTAAACTGCAATCAATATAAAAGCTTTTTATATTGAAGCTAACCATGCCTTTTTTTTAAATATGAAAATTGAAATCAGTGTCGTTTGGCAGTGAAATTATATGTGCACTGCAGATAATTTATATAATATCTTAAAGAATTATTCAACAAAAATTTCTCTGATTCATCGTAAAATTAATGTTTTACTTTCAAAAGATTTAAATGATGCAAATAAAAATATTTTGTTTTATTTCAGTCAATAAATGAACTTATGAAAAAATTACGAATTTTAAATTTTACACAGTCCTTTGGTCCAATTAATCATATTCTGAGAAATACTCTTGACACTTCAACTTTTAAATAAATAAATAAACGTCCCTATCTTCTGCGATGAATCTGACCGATTTATGAAGTTTTTATGCATCAATTTTAGAACAATCAACATTTTCATAATCACAGGCCAATCACTGTCGAGAAATCCTGGCAGAAGATTCGCGTATCTTCATTGAGACAGTCGGTGAAGTAGTCTAAAATCGCCAGTTTTTATAGAAGAGTGATATTGAAATTTCATAAATCAGTCAGTTTTAGTGATTGATTTAGTTGGTTGGAGTTCAACACTTTTTATTTAAAATATTGGTGTCTCAAGAATATTTTGTTCAATATGATTCAAAGGGCAGAGAACCTATGTAAAAATTTAAAATTCCTGATTCATCGGAGCATTTATTGACTAAAGTTACATTAAATATAATTATTTAGTTCCTTCAGACCATTTTGTTAGGAAATGTATGCCCCAAATTAGCTGATGGTCGCTCATTAGAAGGATTATAAGTATATTAAACTATGTTTGCCTTAAATTAAATCGTTTTATTGAATTAATAATATAGGTATTGTCAAAGCTCATAGAAAACTTTTCCTCCTTTTACTTTTCAGAAAATATCTTATTTCCTATTTTTTTCATTTAATACAGACACCAGCCTAAAATTACAATTACATTTATTAAATTTGCAATAACAGTTTATTTATTTTTTAATTTAAACTTCGGTCAATGTGATGGCAACACGTTGATAAAAACTTTTTTTCAATTTGACGTGTTAAAAATCTAAGCATAATTTATAAATTAAAACATTAGTATCATTAAAAAGATAATTTTTTGAGTTTTAGTTTGATGCAAAAATCGATTTTGTCTGTATTATTTTCTGGTTATGGCGACAAAACAGCGAAATTACGCTTAGTTTTTAATTAAAATTCTAATTAAAAATTTTAAAAAATCGCTCCACGGTGCACATTCCCGACCTCCAAGGTATATATATGCCAAATTTGATAACTGTATTTCAAACGATTTGGACTGTAGAGCGCCAACATACACACACACTGGCAAACACACACAAACACACATTGAACTTTATTTATAAGTATAGATATAGATTATTACATCGGGCTTTGGCCAAGGATTCCCGGCCACTTCGCGAAATGGCCAGCCAAAGTAGAAAATACAATATTAATTGCAAGTATTTCGGATTTTGGCCAAACCTCTTGGCCTTGGCGAAACCACGAATTGTCCAGCCAATTCGCGAACTTCGGGCTTTGGCCGTAACAGATATAATGATCTTTTGACATCATCAGTCAGTAAAATAATTATTCTGAAGTTTTCATTCAGAAAACAGCTATTTTAGAAAATCTTTTCAAAATATTTAAACTTCAATCTGCCATCATATTATTTCATATTGCTTTAGAAGGCTTTAATATTTAGAAAACAATGGCGTTTATGCAAACAAAAAAGATAAATAATCCTCTTCGATCATTTCTAACAATAATTTCAACAAATTTTTTTTTTGTAAATCTTTCTGTTATTTGCATTGACTTCTATTCGGCAAGGAATGATTGTTATTTACAAAAGAATTACAATTCTTTTGTAAACTTGAATTACAATTCTTTTCAAACTTCTTTGCAATAAGAACTTCGAATTCTAATTACAAAAGAATTCGAAGTTCTTATAATATTCATAATAATGAGAAAAAAAAGTGTTTTCAAATAGTGTTTTTCTTAGTAGGATAGTATATCTAATACGTGCCCAATTTTTGATCAAAACAGTTTAATAACGTCCCTTGCCGTTTTATAATAAATATCAAAAACAATAATATTCTGGAACTTTTTAAAATAAAACAATCAATACCGACCGTAAAATGTTTTAAGGGGGAAAAATCAAGTTAGTGTTTGGAGAAAAAAACAAGAGATTTAATAGTTTTGCCTACATCAATAATTTTTATAAAATGTCTAGAAAGTTCAATGACGGAACTTGTGCAGAATGATTTCGCACTGTTTCTGTATATTAAGAAGATGGAAATTATCTTCAAAAATAAAATCACTTGTAAGAAATTCTTTATTAAGTATTTTTATTCATCTGTCATTCTTCTAGAATGTAGCAACTCTCACCCGTAGAGCATAAAACACAGGGGGAAAAAAAGTAGAACATAGCATGCATCTTTTTTTCTATAATTATTTGGGAAAAGGTGCTGTATTTCTTCCGACATTATAGTTTTTT
>JAPMOR010059443.1:187843-212494 GCA_026543865.1 Argiope aurantia
CAATTCCAAAACGTTTAATCCTTTGAAACAGCTTATATTATTAAAAGCACTGGGCAAAATTAAACCGTTTTACTTAATCGTTTGCAGATTTATTTCGCATAAATTAAAATTTAGTAATGATTTTGTTTGGATGTTCACTGACTTTTTTGTGTCTTGATTATGCATTGACAAAGATTTGTTAATGAAGAAATCTGATGAAAAATTATCATGAAATAAAAGAAATCACAGATCCATCCAGTTAATAAGTTAATAAAAGAAAAGGATGAAAGGTTATTTATTTCAGGAATTGTTGTTCTTTAATGCAGATCGATCTGAATTTCATTCGAAATTAAAAAATATATTCATGACGGATCGTTTTAAAAGAATGGGTTGATTTTGATGTATTTTTTTCTACCAAAGTATAATATACTTAATTATATTATTAATTTTATTTAATTAATTCGAGCTCGAACTTTTTTTTAAAATCTATTCTTTGCCCCAAATGTTTCTTCTTCCTAAAGATGACCCATTTAAATTGAACAACAAAACAATTCGGCGATTTTCCCATTGTTACATTTTTTTAACGCAAGAAATGAACGATGATGAACCTTTTAGGTCTCTAAAATACCCTTTTTTCTCATTATCTTGATTGGTTGGAAGTAGGTTTGACTTTCATAAAGGATAACATAAGATTCTTATCCATATCCATATTATAGAAATACTACACAAAATTTAAATTGCGGTTGAAGTCGTTACACAAAAAGATGCACAATTCCTCTATGAAATTCGGACTCAAGAAATAATTGTGATTTTGTTAGGGTAAACGACTGAAAAAAAAATCTGCAGGATAAATTAGAGAGCCTGTTATGCCTGGATAATTTTTGCATATTGAAATTTTTTTCTGAAATTAATTTTAAAATTACAATTTTACAGAACCATTGTTTAACTATAAAATAAAGTTGTATTACTCAGATGCCTGAACAAAAATATTTCTCTCTGTCCTGAGATGGCTTAAAAACCCACACAATAAAGATTTTTCCATATCCAAATGTATGGAAAAAATTTCATATACAAGATATTTTAAATTGACAACCAAAGGTATATTGTTTACTCTCTTCATTTTAATAAAAACCATGATGCAACAGTCATTCGCAAGTTCAGATTTTTTTTTCTTTCTTATGTAGGATGTTTAGAAAGAAAATTTTACAATCGGGGAAAAAAAAATCGAACCGTAGATTTTGACGAATCTCCGAAATGCTCATTTTTTGGAATTATGTGCTCCTGTCTGTCTGTCTCTGGAAAGGATAACTCAAAGTCACTTCGAGCTAGAATGTGAAATCTGTTGATTTAGAAGGAAATCCATTCGCACGAAATCTGAATTGAAACCTGCAGAGGTTCGGTTGGATGGAATTCAGTGCACAGTCACAACATCGAAACCGCAAATCAGTTTCAAATTTTGAACAGAAACCTTCAAGGAATAATTCTTGCACTTAAGCATGTAAATGCCATATCTCGGAAACGAAATGACTTAGATAAATGAAATGGGGTATGTGATCGCATTACAAAATTTATAATTCTACGCCAAATATTGGTTACAATTGATAGGGAATAAAAGCGTCCAAAACACATATTTTGTTTTCTTTATTACCACAGCACAAAATGCTCATGCGCAGAATTTTGAAAATAAAAATCTGGACATTGTGGTGTTCAAGGCCTTGTCCAGTATCCACAGTTTTATGCGCGGAGTGGATACTTATACCCTTATCAAAGAATATGCGAGAGAGTGTTGGGGAGACCCTCCCCGCCGTCTTATATTTCTAAAAAAGTTATATATAAACTTTTATCTTTTTTACTCCCTCATTTTACAAAGCATACAAAGTATTGTAAACGTCAAAACATTCCAACTTGGACTTTGGTCAGTAAAAATATTTTGGCGAAAAACCTCTCTGAATGTGCAAAATGGACTACTTTTCTGTTACTTCTGAAAGTAGGAATGGTGCCTGCTTCTCCCAGTGAACCATTTGGTAATGCGATGCCTCAGAAACGCTTTAGGCAGGACCCATGAAATCTGATCTGAGATCTTTACATCACAATTCTAGATTTCTATCATAGTCTGGACCAAATCCATTAAAAAAGAAATCTAAAGTTTCTTTCTTTTTATTTTATAATTTTCTTGCAATTTCTTTAAATTAATTTAGATTGTGTTTGTTTATGCGTTATATTTATATGCGTTTTGTCAGAAAACGCCAGCGTACAAACATATAGTAAATATTCAAGAGTGAAGAAAAGCATTTGATAAGGATAATATTGATTTCATATTTTTTATTAAATTACTTAAGCAATTCATTATATTTTAGTACAATTTCATAAATGCAATGAGCATCGTTTTTTAATTAACTATGCTTCAAAATTACAACTACTAGAAATAGTTTGTGCACACATAAAAAATTAATTACTATGGATTGTTAATTAAACTTTAGAAGATCTTTGGGAATCCTATAATCGTTTATGCTTAGATTGGAACAATTTGGAAGTTTGTTCAAGATAAATGTTATTCTTCTCAGTGATAATCGCTTTTCAACATGTCGTATCTCGCGTTTGTAGAAATCTCATAAATGCTGGATAGGATTTAAGTCCGGCGATTGTGGGGAAGAATGCAGCTGATTTTTGATATCGTATAGTAGGCAGAATTTTACACTGTGAGCGGGAGCATAGTCCTGCATAAACTAAAAGCCATCTCTCAAGGTTCAAGCTTTGTTCAAAATTTAGTTTTAAAATGTTTGTATACTCCGTATGATTTAATATTAAATCTATAATGGTTTAAACGACCTACGCCTCTCACTCACACATTCCTTCCAATCCAATCCTCCTCCTCCCATGTGCTTAACTTTATTCTATTGTTTCTCAAAAGTCGGATCTTGTTTCCGTCCTTTGATACCAAAGACACAGGGCATACTCTCATCAGAGAAAAGAAATTTTCTCACATCTTTGGAGTCATACCATTTGAGAATCTAAAAGCTTCTGCTTATTTACAGGTGCAAGTGAGACTTTCTATGAACTACAAAATCGTAATAATTAGAGTCTTTTTCAAAAAATTTCTTATTTTGTCTTCATAAAGAGCTTTTTGTCCCCCAAATATCCCTCTAATCTCATTTACGATCCTCGCGTTTCGGCGTACGAACTTAAAGATGTATTTATTTTCATTTCCAGTTAGATTAGATTTAGGGCCCATTAAATGGCTTTTTTGGTAACAGATTTCGATGAATGGTATTTATTGATATCTCTTCGGATAGAGGAATAAGTTCTTCCAACTCTCTTGCTTATTTCCTGAAGAGTTTTGCATTCGTTTCGTAATTTTCAGATTAACTTTCTTTCTTTAGAAATACCTTTTTTTTTTTCAAATCCATTTTATTTTTAACTCGATTTATTTTCCTAAAACCTCTAAAAATGAAGTATTTTACTTACCTGCATTAAATAAGAGATATCAAGAAAACTGAAGTACTGCGAATATACTTTTATCATATTTGTAAACAAACTTTTTCTGGTATCTAATTTTGTTAGATACCAAATTAATTTTTTTAAAAGCAATATGTGTTATATTTCTGAAATTTTTATTAAATTGTAATGAATTATGTATGGAATAAATGAATGAAAATGATCAATGTATGTGCTTTTTTAATTCCTCAATGCCTGCTATGTGTTTGTGAGCAGACTTTTTCTGGCAATTACAGGAGGGTTATAATAAAGTGACTCTATTCAAACCCCTCTAAAATCCGTTCTGCCTGTCCGATTTTGATGAGACGATATATAGTGGAGGGAAAAACTTTGAGACCACATGTGAAATTGAAAACTTTTAACTTTACTAAAAAAAGATACATTAAATAGTATATACAATACAAAAACATAAAAATTTCTTCATATTATTTTATAAAGAAATTAATGTAATCATACATTATACTCAAAGGATTTTTTTCATAACATAAAAGGGTGAAAAAAACTTTGAGACCACAAAGTTAAATATTAATTAAATGTATAGCATTACAATTTTTAGTACTTCGTGTGTTTTCCTTTCACACGAATTACTTCTAAAAGACGATTCTGGAAGGATTTTGATGGTTTTTGCGTGTTAGAATCGGTATTTTATCCCATGCTTTTAAAATAACAGCTCTGAGTTCAGACACAGAATAATATTGTTTACCATTTTCATACACCATGCGTGCAAGGATACCCCACATGTTCTCTAAGGGGTTGAGGTCTGGACTTTTGGCCGGAAAATCCATAAAACTTATATTATTTTCAGTTAGCCAAGCAATAGTTGACGCAGACTTGTGCACTAACGCATTATCTTGTAGAAAAATCAAATTTTGATCCATAAGTTCATCTCTTAATAGAACAAAATTGTTTGCCAGTATATCTTGATAGTCAAAAGAGTTCATATTACCTTTACTGAACACAATATCAGTCTTACCTCTAGCACTGAAACCTGCCCAAACCATGACGGATCCACCCCCTTGAACTCGCTTTGAAAAATGCGCAGCATCCTGTCTCAAATCATGCCAATACTTTCTTAAACCATCAGGTCCATCTAGGTTAAATTTCTTTTCATCCGGGAACACTATTTTTCGCCACAAGTTGGGTTTTAAAACATTAGATGTTGTAAAGTTCAATCTTGCTGCAATATGACGTTTTTCAAGTCTGGGTTTACTTTTGAATTTCGCATATTTGATGTTTTCCGTATTACTCAAAATATTTCTAACTGTTCTAGCTGTAACTGGAAGCTTAAGTGTCGATTTTATTGCTGCAGAATGTGCATTGTCTTTAATAGCCATCCTTATAACACTTCTTTTCATTCTGGTTGACAGTTTTGATGGCCTCCCTCCTCTATTTTTTGTACCATATCTGCATGGATCTGAGAGAAAATGATGAACCACAGTTTTAGACCTTTTGATTTTGCTAGCAATTTGCCTTTCACTCATTCCGCTTCCGCGAAATGCTCAGATTTTCCCTTTTTCAATTTCAGTCAGTAATTTTCCGCTACCCATAGTCTCAGTTGCTTCAACACTCAAAGAAATGATTAGAAAGTGTTTCTTTTCAGTCTCACAACTGTCCCGCACAAAATCGTGCAAACGTTACGTCATCTCATTATGCAAACAATCACTCTTTAAAACTGGTCTCAAAGTTTTTTCCATTTCATTACATTACACATTTTTCCTTTATAGCTACAATAAACGTATTTTAAATTCTAAATTCATTTTTTTTATTTATTACATTTTATATATAAGTGTAAATGTAAATTACAAAAAAGATTTGCATTTTTGAATGCAAAAAAAAAAAAAGTTCAATGGTGGTCTTAAAGTATTTTTCACCATATGTTATATGATGAATGGGAAAAAGACTTCTGAAATAAAAAATAGTTCAAATTTTCACCACCAAGGGGAATTGTGGCACCTAAAGAAGGACAAAAAACCTGTCAGAATCATTAAAATTATTCCTTTACAGATTGTCTCAGCGTGTGTGGCATTGACATCAATTACGTGTTGAAAGTGCATTATAGTGTTCTCAGTGGTATCGCGAAGAAACACTTGCAGGAGATTGCAGCAATATAGCATGTAATGCTGGCTTTCAATTCAGATGAAATCCTAATTCCTCCTCCATAAACACAGTCTTTTAGTAATCCCCTCAACCAGAAATCACAGGGACTTAAATCGAGTGAACGAGGAGACTAGGATCCGGAAAAACTTCGAATACTACATCATTTTCACCAAAGTTAGCACGAAGCAACTCTTTGACTTGGCGCCCAATATGGGGAGTTGCTCCATCTGGCATGAAGACAATTTTCTGCAAACATCGCTATTCCTGTAAAGCAGGAAGGGCTAGCTGTCGAAGAAGGTGATTGCACTTTGCACCTCGTGACAGAGCATTCTATAGGACATTGGGGAGTGAGAGTTTTAAAGAGAAACGTTCCATGGAGAAAATCGGCAGTAAATCCACATCATGCAGTCACATAATCAGTTGGTGTCGGTTCAGGTCATTACGAGATGAAGCACCTCATCTGCGGCAATTTTGATTATTCACAGCTCCATCTAAAGAAAAACACGCCTCATCTGACTATAGAATTTGCCAAGGCCACGCGTCATCCATTTCTACTCTCGCCAAAAAATCGGCAAGCAAATTCATGGCGTCTTTGGTGGCGGCATTTACACCACGTACGAATGCCATTTAAAAATGGATTGCAGAATTTTTCGTATTGTCGATCACGGATTCGCCAACTCACGGGACACCGATCGAGCTCTTGCTGAAGAATAGATGAAACTGGAGGCTCGTTTAATTACAATGCGAATTCTTCGACAGTTTCATGCGTCACCGGTTTCTGCCCTCTTCCTGACAGTACGTTAAAGTCTCCAGTCTCTTCAAATTTTATAATCATCTTCATTCTTCGACGTGGGCCCTTTTCGCAATCCCTTGAAACGACGGTATTCACGCTAATTTATTGCTGCTGATTTGGAAACTCTGTTTTACCAGTAAAACTCAATCTTTCTACTAAAAGGGCATGATTAACAATGACAAAGGCATGCAGAAGGATTTTTGGTTTCTGACTGCAAGTCTCTTTATATATTTCACTAAGTTGTATAAGAAAATTTTAAAAAGTGCCATCTGGTGGTCAAAATTTAAACTTTTTTTTATTTTTTATCGCAGTCATCTTTTCCCCACGATCCACATAACATGTTACCGAGTTTCATCAAAATCCGATGGTTAGAATGGGTTCTCGGGAGGTCTGAATAAGGTCACTTTAATTATAACTTGTAACGATACCAAGTACCAACAGCTTTAGAATTTTAATTAAAATTACTGATGATTTTTAATATGAAATGAAGTCGTCGTTATTTATACGACATTCGTAATTTTACGTCTATTTTTTTTTTAGATTACATTTATTTAAGTGAGCCATTTTATATTTTACCCGAGTCTTTCAATTGGTACTGGATTTCTCCTTCATTTCATGCAGTGCATATGCATATAATGAATTATATGAAGATGCAATATAATGTCTCCCTATAATGTAGCTTTTTAAAAAGTAATTACCATAGTTAATCATATTATGCATGATTAACTATAATTCTTTTGAAATGTCTTCAAAAGAATTAAATATTTTTTTATTTATTGGTATGAATTGCCAACTGAAGAGACTTTCTCAGTAGGTATTAAGTGTATTGGCCAGTTGTGTCGAATCAATCAACTATTTAACCTCGTTGAATCAAAGAATAACTTGTAGCGAAGCAGTTTCAGAATAAGGATATAAGTTTTTTTTTGGGGGGGGGGGGGGGAGGATGTTGAGAATCGGCCTCATCAAATTACATAAGATCCGCAAACATTCTGTTGAAACATCCCATTAGAAATTCAATACAAGAAGAGTTAAATAACCAACGATCCGATTAGTTTCAAGGGCAAGTTCACTTGAAATTTACACGCATTGTTTCCTTGTTGCTCGTCCCTTGGGACTAATGAACCGTTTCCGATCTCGCCTTTCTTGCACGTCATTTCATTAGAGAAAAAATCTACTTTTGTTGCAGATTTCAAAAAAATGAGTGGTATAGGCGCATTTTACCATTTCATAAATAACAATTTGATTTCAAAATATATTTTCCAATGCTATTATCCGGGCTATTTCAAGTATATTTCATTATATTTGCATGGTAAGTTTGATTAACTTCTTTTATTTAGTCCACTCATTGCCGATTTTTTGTAAGACTAATGTTCGGGTGCAACATTTCCAAGCAAATCGAGATATTTTTAAAACAACGCAAATTTTTACGTTTTTTTATAAATAACATAATAGACCCTAATATTGTAGTGGACAGCATATACGTATTATTCCGCAAAAATCTAGAAATGCAGTGAAAAAAAAAAAATTCAAACTGACAGAAAGGGCAAGACGAGCTGATTCGAAGTGAACTGAACTTGCTTCTTGTTTGCGTTCCCGTGTTATTTTGGAATCAATTTTTCACTCGCTTCTTGTTTCAAAGTATTCTGAAATGTTATATATCTGTATTATGTATTAAAATACACCATTTTAATACTTTGAGAACTTTATTATCAATTAATTGATTAATCTGAGTTGAGTTTTTACTTTATACAAGATTCCTCATCTGGTTGGAAATAAGAAGAAAATTGAATTCAAGATTCCAAAAAGTGTATAATAGTGAATTGTAAAATATATTAAGGACTGAAAAAATGATACAAAAATATAAACAAAATGTGTGTGTGTGTTTTTTTTTTCAAGTTCGTTTTTGCTGGCGCACTTATAAATATTGTTTAATCAAAAGTTTGGAAGCCAAATCGAATAATAAAAATTTAATTGTTTGAGGAAACATATATCGACATTAAAAGAAATTGTATTTGCAATGAAAAAGGTAATTATTACCTAAAAATTGCAATAACCTTTTCCGCGTTTGTATGATAAACCATTTATCTTCATCTTTAAAATAATGTTTTTAAAGCTTTTTTAGTTAAAAAAATAATTCTATTTCTACTTTAAGTTAGGATTACTACGGATCTTTAGTTTGTTTTATGCCGTCTAAAATCTGAGTGCTGTAACTTTCACTGTCTGGACAAAAACATCGTCTTTTCCTTATTTCCATAAGTTTGCTAATTTTAGCAAAAAGGATGACAGACTCTCTTTTCTATAATTTTTAGTCACTGGCAATCATTTGTACTATGTTTCATGATATTGACTTTAAATACCATTTAGAAGGTTTAAATTTATTTTCCTTGTTCTAAAAAATTGTGCTTCGAGATTAAAATAAACTAATCTATGAACGAATTAGCTTCTTTATTTTAAAATTTATTTTTACATTCTAAGAGCGTTATGATTTATATATTTCTCTCTCTCTCTCTCTTTGAATTTTGATTGTGGAACATGTAAGAAAATGTAATTCTCGTTACTGAATAGGTTAAGATATTTTGGCACATTTTATTGCAAATAGTAATCGCAATAATCCTAAATTTTTTAAGGAAAGTTTGGAAGAAAATGCTTACACTTTGCTTGAAAAGAATTCTGTTAGTTTCGAAAGCCGTGATGTTTGATTCTAATTAAACCAATCTGGTGGAAAATTTCATATTTTTAAAAGTTTTATCTGTTCTGTTCTTGGACAAATACCTTACAAGAATTTTTTTAAGCTTCAAAATGAATAGAACTGAATGTGCTATTCGAAGGAAACTTCACTTCATATTACATAAGTAATATTTTTGAATTTCCCAGTTTACTATTTTTTCTTCTTGTGCTTAAATGCAGTGTGCTTTCGAATGAGCCATTTATGGGTATTATATGACATTTTGGATGCGCATTGTGCATTATTAAAACAATATCAAATATCGAGAAAAAAATCATTTAAATTTGATACTGTCAGAGCCAATGGACAAATGAATAAAATTAAAATTTATTTAAAGACCGAATGTTCCATGCTTCTAGTTCTTCCACTTAATTTTTCTTTGATATTACTTAAATTCAGAATAAAATAGTGTGTTGAAATTTCATTGAAAAGTTGATTTGTAAGAATTATTTTTATCCATACATAATGAATTTATATTAGAATTTTGTGTTTTTTAAACCTAAAATTGACTTTAAAAATGACTACACTTGACGAAATTTATATGCGTACACTGATTTATTTTAATTTATAACAGAAATCTGAAATATGAATTGCTTTTCACAAAAATTAAAATACATTTGTACATACATACATACATATTTGTACATACATACAAAAATTAAAATACATTTAAAACTTTAAAAAAGATGGTATTGAGAAAAATTAATTTAAATTATAATTATATATCTCTGCACCTATTGATTCTATTCATTCTATTTAGCAACACATATTTTAATGCTATCTTTTTTGCATGTAAACAAGTGTTAAAATGGAAATTTCACGTTTTAAAAATGATTTTTTGTTAATTCGAAAGTTTTTCATCCTTTTCAGTGATATACTTTGAAACTGACTGTTTCATATAAAGATCCGAGAAATTAAAGTTTGCGAATTATATTTTATTTGAGTCTAATGATAGCTTTTCTCAATAGCCCAGAATCAGAAACGATTGCCACCGTCCAGAGGAAATGTTCGGAATGTGTGTAAAAGCATTCTTTGTTTCCCCTTTCGCATTCTCACGCCGGTGGTTTAGAACAATGTTTAGGTTTCCATACCCTCATCGGTTGTCGTTTCACTAATGATGATGACGGTGTGCTAAAAACAATGACACATTGGGACTGGATGACCCTGTTTCTGAGGTTGGAAGCGCGACAGAACATGACGCGTTTCACTGTTTATTGCACCTTCTCCCTCCCACTGCTATTTGCGCTGTTTCTTCTATCGACAGGATCTTTCACAAATGTGCCGACGTGTTTTACATAATGCGGGAAAGAAGGAAAGGGGGGGGGGAGAGTGCCATTTCATGCAGTCGTCTTTTTGTCATGTACGGAATGCGAATTCATGTTAAGTGCTTTGTTTTGGGCTGAGAATTTGCATTGGAGCTCCCATCGTGCTTTATTTGCGTCTGAGGACAGGACGCCGCTCGCTTTCGATGGAGTTCTGGAAAGAGTCTGCCCGATGTCTGCTTCAGATTTTTGTCGGTATATCTTTTCTCTTACTTGCCTCGTAAGTTAAAGTAATGTGGAAAATGTATTGCACGACTTGTTAAATTTAAATTGAGAAATGAAGTATAATAATTCTGTACTATTTGTAATTGGTAATAAATTTGGCGAAAATTCTGTATTTGATAATTAAATACTGACTATATAAGTTATATTTTTATCTCTCATTAGCAATAATTTATATTATATTCTTTCTTTACAATAATTGTTGTTATCTATTATATATTCTTTGTTGCATATTAATGATTATATTTTGTATTAGAATCTTTATCATGCACTAATGGTTATACTCAGTTGAGGATTTCTGATTAGCATAGACTCGCATAGACTACTGTCTAATCGAAAGGCGATTAATTTAAAAAATGTTATTAACCTATCAAATAAATAAATTCGCAAAAAATGTCATTTCTGTGAATTATAAAGTATTATTAGCATTTTGTCTAATCAAATCGGTTGGGTTCCTCTTTGTTTCATTATGCGCACTTAATTATTATAATATTTAAAAGCACCAAGAATCTGCTTGAATATAAATGAGAATATATTGACAAAATATAAAACAGCCACTTTTTTCTGAAATGTTTTTTCTTTCGCATTAATCTTGGTAATCTACCGTAAAATAGGATTATTTATTTATTATTATTTATTTTTTTTTGAAATTCAAAATTTTATGACCACATACATATAGACAAAAAAAAAAAAAAAAATTTAGTCTTGTTAAAAATATTGAGGTGTTCCAGAATATTTGGATCTAACTAAACATGAAAAAAGTTTTACTAGATGCACCTTTCTTCTTAAGTGCCCATCTCCTTTTGATGAGCACGGGTGTTCCAATCCGGAAGTATTCGTGGATCTTTTATCTTCACATCTTTTGGATGGTGCTTGGGCATTTGTCACCCTGTACTGAATGCCCTGTACTGAATGTGAAAAAATTATGTCGGTCCACGTTTGTGGAATGTATTTAGTTGCGTTCCCTAGGAATGGAAATTCAGCATCTTGCTGTGGTGTTGGCGAGTGGAGGGTGACTGCCGGATTGGTTTATTGTCTTGCAGGAGCGAATGGTGACTTTTTGAATTGTTTATGCAGTGTTTGATGCATGGTGGTATGGACTGATATCTAGATGATAGTTTTTAGTTTGCTGCTCGGAATCAACAGAAAGAAGAACATATTTGGTACGAGACTGAACCCCTAAACTGTGGTCTGGATATGACTCCGAAGAACTGATCAGTTATTAATTATTCCTAGGATAGAAGGTAGAGATTGTTGCTTGGATAGAAGGTAGAGCTTATGAAATTTAGAAAAATGGAATTTGTAATGAGAGAAGTCGGTGCTGATCTGTGGTTAGGGCACTTGTTAGTTGTGGCTGGATACTTTCTGAACTGCCTGTGTAGTGTGTTGTTTGATGATACGAAAGTAATTGTTCTGCAGTTTACTCTACTGAGTCAACAGAAGCAGAGAGCTTTAAGAAAGGAGAGAAATTTAGAATTGGAGACTTGGATTAGTAAGATCTTGAACGACTATACTGCTAGTAATTGTACCGGAATATGTTGCTCACATTAAAAGTTTGAATATAACATCTGGAATCTTGAGATTTTCAGGTAAGAATTTGGTGCCCATCAGGAGTAACATCGAGTAAGTGAAAGATAATGGTGAAGTAGTAGTCTGGATTCACTCACTAGAATATTTCTTTCTTTCCATGTATGTGAACTGATGATTTAAAGTTTGGTTTCTTCCAGTGCATGCTATGTTGTTGGTATGTGAGTAGTGAAAGCCGAAATAATTATGCCGTCATGCGATTTGACAAATTTGGATTATTTTGTTTGGGGAGTTTAAGAGAGTTAAATTTAATATGGGGAACAGAGTGGATATCTGGCTGTGAGTATTAGTTTGGTGAGTAAACACCAGGAAAGTTTGGAGTCTAGTAGTTGGGTAACTGCCGTGTCTTTGATGCCAAGTGTTGGTGGTGATGTGAAGGTGGAGGTTCGCTGACGCTTGTGGTTGAGGGTCAACTGTGGTGAACAAGAAACGTTAAAGCATAGGATGATGACGATGGACACATGATTTTTTCGATATAGTGTGTTCCTCGAGAAGAAAGATAGTCGGTCCTCTCCAAAGAGGCTATTCAAGTCTGTTGATTTGGAAGCAGAAGAGTGGTCAAGGTACAAGTCGATTACATCAACTCTTTAAGTACCGAGCAATACAGTGGCGGCAGGTGATCTGCAGTACATAGCCGTTCAAGGGTGTAGTCTTATTTTACAAAACAAATTAGTTTTTCCCTTTTGTGGAATTCTTAAAATTTTTCTACAAAATTAAATGCATCCACGTTTTAAAAAAAAATCCACTATTTTAAAATATATATTTTAACAAAAATCCTATTATATCTCATTTTGAGTCATTTGTTCACGAAACTTAACATAATGCACTTAACATTCAAAAGATATTAAAATGCTAAATATCTCGTTTTAGTTTTCACCTTTCCACTACAAATTATTGTTTCGAATTTTTCGGTACAGTTTCAAATGATAGCAGACGATGAAAAATTGCCTTATTTCTGCACTGCTTTTTTTTTTTTTTTGTCTATTTTTATGTCTTGGGAAGGAGATGTTTCCTTATTCAAAATTTTTAAAAATAATCAAACCCTTTGTAACTTTCCTCAAAATTTCACTTTTTTATATATTTATTAAATAAAATTCTTTATTATTCGGGTATAACAGCCTCTGCAGATTAAAATTCCTATCAGTCCGTATATCGATGAAACAATCAATCAATACTCATTCATTGATTATAGTATATCGTTACGTTAATTCTTCACTGTTAGATGTCAGGGATTTTGTTCGTCGATTTTTTTTAAAATGACACTGCATCGACATTGCATTAAAATCTGGCAAGGAAAAAAAAACCACATTTGAAGAAAGCAAATGAGTAATCTCAAGAAATGGCGAGTCAGGCTGAAATCTGCGGTTTCTAAAAGGCAGGGCAGTTGACAAAACTTTAAGATGCTTCGTCATCTTTCATAATAATTATTCATCAGAGAAGAAAATAAATCAAGGTGTTGCATATTTTGATGTAAAAACCGAAAAGGCGCAAATCTATGCCAGATTCCTAAAAATCGAAATATTTCGTGACGGTGAAGGCAAGAAGGGTTGCCGTTTTCCATAATATTTTGTCGTTACTGTGGTCATATCAAGGGGAAGATTGTTGAGAATCGGAAGCGTGATAATACTGGGAGAAGTTATACTGGCTTAAACAAGAAGTCATTTCGGAAATTCCGTCGTTTTGGAGAAGATGGGTAGAAGTGCGATTTAAAAAAAGGTTATGCATTGAAACTCTCAGCCTACATTTGAGTGTCAAAATTCGTAGAAAAAAGGTACCGTAACCGAAAAATTCGATTGGTACCGAATTCAGATGATCGTCTCTACAGATTCGAGTCTGTTTAGGAATTGGAAGAAAGGAAGCGGCCAGGCAACCCGGTATCGTTCTCGGCACTTTCTCTGAGGAAAAGAGCGATTCAAGAAAGGCCGAGGACGCGAGGTATTTGTGTACAAACCATTGTGACTACATTTCCGTAGATGAAACGGTTCTAGACTGTAAATAGATTGTTTTTCAGGAGGTGGTCCTATTTACTGCATTTAAGTTTAAAAGATATTTTTCTAAATTTTTGTTTTCAATAAAATTTCAAAAATAATATTTTTATTCCAAGTTTTGGGTGTTTTCCCAAATTTGATATCACCACTTTTTTATATCAAAATTTAAAATATCCAGTAAGCTTTTTGCCATAATTATTTCTTAAAAATTTAACATGAATTTTCTTTGCTATTATTGACAAGAATCTTTCAGCATAATTATTATTAAAAAACGAAGAAAAATTATTCAAAAACTATTAGCTTCTTAAGTTTCAAAAATTTTTTACAGAATATATATATTTTCTTTTGAGAAGAGGTTCTTCAATCGTGTAAAAATCCAGATACCGCGTCGTCAGGAAACATAATGAATAAACAAATAAAAGTACTGTGTTTTTACAAAGTTACGAAAGTTACTTAAAATAAATCATGTGACACGTTGAGTAAGTTAACAATGTGTTGAAATGTGAAAGTTATTTAAAGAGATATACAATGGATGCAATTGTTTGTTGACTAAAAGTTTTTCAGAAAAATGTTTAAATTCCAGTTATTTGATTACTAAAATTCCCCCCTATTTTTATTGTATATTTCCATAATCACAGAATAGATTCTCATCACAATATTAAGAATTCCTCTGAGACACAGACTGAAGTGTGAAAAATCGGGGATGTTCCCATTCGGACTTTTTCATGCGTATACTTTTCTCGTTTCTCTTTGGTGAATTGTAACCAAAAATAGATATATATCTGAAATTCTGATTTGAAGATCACTTTCCAAATTTTAAACATCCATTTTATTTTGTTTTTGAGTTATCATGTTCATATACGCACAAACAGTCATATTGCTAGACAGCCAATTAGCGTTTGTTCAGAATTGATACGTATCAACAGTTCTGATCATAAAACTATATACCAAATTTCATACACATATCAATATATATATATATATATATATAATATATATATATATATATATATATATATATATATATATATATATATGCATGTTCATGGATGACCGGGAGTACAGACTTCTCTCTGACGGATTTCATTTAAAATTTGAAAGAAATCTACATTTTTCATGGAAATATCTTATGTCATTTTTTATCCTTATAACTCGATTTCTCTTCAAATTATGATGTAAATATACAAACATAATTTTGAGAATGGATTTTAAGATCTTACAGAAATCTGAAATCTGAAGTCTTTGAAAAGTTCGAGTGTTTAAATCTTTAGATCAAAGATTAAAACACTTTTCCCCCCCTTTGTACACACACACACACAAAATGAAGTAGTAAGGATTCTGTGAACTGATATTAATCAACCAAATGCACTTATTCCATACTTCTTTCCCAACAGTTATTCTTCTATTGAAGCGTAAGTAATCGAATTGCTGCGAAATCGTAGATACTGTTGAAATTCCGTCCCAGCTGTGTGCGGATTACGACATATCTGCACAGTATTCTCTTCCGTAATAAATTATTTTGAAATATTTGTCCTTGAAAAGAGTTACCCGTTTTAATTGCTTTATTTGATATTTTACATTTGCGCAGAAACGTATGCGTCGAGTGTGTGAGAAATATTTCATGACACTTTCCGACACTTCGCTCTTTCCACTTTCATCTTAAAAAATATACACATATATATCGGAGTATTCTCTTCCCCTCCGAATCAGACATTCGGGGGATTAGACAATTCCCCCTCCCCTGCACAATGAAACTAGATATTCGACAGGTATTTATATCAGTCACATACGATAAAATTCGATTGGAAGTCTTTGAAAGGAAACTCAACTTTTGATAGCATGTAAATATTCATAAAAATTTACTGCCTTATAAAATGTGCGCAGTTGCAATTCTTATTGATGGCATTTTGCCATGACAAAGAAGAAGACATTGGGAAAGATGAGAAAAACAAAACAAAATCATTCAACCGTCTTCTTAGAAGGCATTAAAAAGTTTCGAAATATTGAAGAATTTCTTTTATATTTTCTTCATACCGATTAATTAAATTCATACCAATTTTAGTTTTCTTCGCATTGATTCATGATTTCATTTAAATCAAAATTAAACAACTGGACATTGAAAACCAATGCGATTATTTTTGGAAAAAATTAACAGTTGATTATTTCTCTGAGAACTTTCCTGAAAAAGTAAGAAAATCCGAGGACTGATGAAATAGTTATTTCAATTTCTGCTTATTTTAATAAATTTATTTATAGTGTCGCAAAATATCGGATAATGAAAATTGCATTTTTTGTTATGATAATTGTCTTCGGCGACCAGCTAGTTCGCCAGAATTTTTAATGTGTAAAAGTTTAAATGTATCATATTATATGTGTTTTGGTATTATAGTATTTCTCTGCTAAGTACTTTTATACATGATATAAACACTGAACTCACAGTATTTTAAGGGAACTAGAAGCATTGTATCTTCAAAATATCTATTTATCAACCATAGTCTAATAGAATAGAGGACATTTCACTGATTTCAGGAATGTGTAATTTGTATCGATTTGAAAAGTCGAAAGCTTATAAATTATCCTTTAACAATGAATCTAAAATGAACTCATGTGAAAGAAAGATAAAGGCTTTTACTTTTTACTAAATTGCAGAAATTGTAGCTCAGTGTTCAATTTTAGTATTTATCGGCCGAAAAAAAAATCTGAGCATTCATGGCCTTGCTAAAAGTCCATAATTTTTTGCAGGGGGACATGGCTAACGTCTTTATAAAGGAATATGCGAGAAAGTTTCGGAAAGCATTTCACCTGGTTAGTAAAGATGTTCTATGAGAAAATTTCAAGGCAGAAGATGAAATAGGGCCAGACAAGAAGGGTCGTTACATTCAAAATCTGAGCTTAAGATGAGCAGTTTATGAAATTTTGAATTAAGATTTGATGGTCCTTGAATGACTCACCACTTTGGTTTCGCAACGAAAGCGTTTAAGTTTAAATAAATTTATTAGGCAATTTTTTGAACTCGTAGTTAAAGTTTGTTATGTTTTTTCAAAATTTCTATGATCAGTTTGAAATTGCATCAAAAGAAATCTATTTTATTTATCTTTCCACTTTCGTGCATGTTCAAATGCATGTCAGTACATACTTGCTGAACAATACTGAAAAACAATTATATTTCCTGACTACAGAGAAGTAGATTTATGCATAAAGCAAAGCTTCCTTCTTAAAAAAAACCCATTAAAATGGATTTTTAGCGTACTTTATATTGCTGATTTAACTGATAATATGTGCAAGCTAATTATTAAGAAAGCAAATGCTGATGAAGAAGAACACGCGAGAAGTGTATTGTAGAAAGTTTTTTAAGAAAATGAAATTTCAACAGTACTGTCATCATTAAGCAATTTTAAACTAATCTACTATTGCACATTGTTTGACGACTGTTGCAAAAGTATTCTGCTTTTATCAGTTGTGGCATATTTTACTTTTTGTATATTGAATTAATAATTGCACTGAAAATGAATTATGTTCATACTTCCATTAAGAGGAATGGAATTTTTATTACGATTTCTTGTGTTGCGTTCTCTTTTTGGGATTGTTTCCGAAACAGTACTGGAAGCATTGATCAGAACAAGGTCGAGATTTCAGAAACTTTACCGAAACACGTTTTGGAAAAGAATCCCAAAATGTTTGCTTCACCAGGGCATCTTGTGAAAATAAAAGTTTCAGGTGAAATTAAAACTTATTTATAGCTTATGGATATTTCGGGTGGACAAAAGTCTAATACACTGAAGAGGCGAAAGTCATAGGATAGTAATAAGCAAATATGCAGATAGTAGTAGCATCTGCATATTGCGTACAAAATGCATGGAAAGGCAGTGGATTGTCTGGGCTTTACTTGTATTCAAGTGATCAATGGGAAATGATTTCCGGTGTGATTATGCCCTCACGATGGGAATCACCAGACTTTGAACGCGGAATGATAATTGGAGCTAGACGCTTCGGACATTCCATTTCAGAAACCGTTAGAGAATTCAAAATGTTGAGGTCTACAGTGTCAAGAATGCGTTCGAGGATACCTAATTTCAGGCATAACATCCAATCTTGGAAAGCACAGTAGCAGTGAGATTGCGCTTTATAAGGAGACCAACGACGTGTGATAGAATTGTCGGTGTTAATAGACAAGCAACATTGGAATCAATGTGGGACGTACGATGGATTTATCCGTTTGGATCTTGCGGTGATATTTGGCGTTAATAGGCTATGGCAACAGAAGACCAATTCGAGTGCTTTTCCGAACAGCCTGCAGCGCCTCTCCTGGGCTCGAGACCATATCGATTGAACACTAGACGATTGTAAAACCAGATGATTCACGATTTCAGTAGGTAAGAGCTGATGGTAAGGTTCGAGTGTGGTGCAGACCCCACGATCCAGGAACCCAAGTTGTCAACAAGGCACTGTGCAAGCTGTTGATAGCCCCATCATGGTGTGGCTATCAACGGCTTTACATGGAATGGAACGAGTCTTCTGATCAGATCATTGACTGGAAATGATTATGTTCAACTATTTGGCGATCATTTGCAGTCATTCATGGACTTCATGTTCCATGAATTAAGTGTGCCATGCCACCGGATCACAACTGTTCGCGATTGATTTGAAGAATATTCTGGACAGTTCCAGTAAATGATTTGGGTGACATGAATCCTATCGAACATTGATAGAATATAGTCAAGAAGTTCATTAGTGCACAAAATCCTGCATCAGTTTCATTTACGAAATTATGTACGTCTATAAAAGTAGCATGAATCCATATTTCTTCCAATGCCTTACTGAGGCCATGCCACGACGAGTTGTTGCACTTCGAAGGTCAAAAAGAGTTCTGACATGTTAGGATTGGTTCGTTTGAATGCGCCTGACATCATACGAATCTATTTTGATATGTACACGAATCAAATATCGTCGGATCTGGCCATGTTTCACTCTTTTATAACACTACATTCATCCGCAACTTTCCTCAGTGATGGATTCGTCTTTTTTATTTATCTTTTTAAAGTTTTCCGAGTTCATTGGAATCATAATTAGTACAATCCTGTGATTTTACAGCAACCCCCTCTAATTTTCAATTTTATTCCCCGTAAGCAAATGCATTCGTTTATCTAAGGTTGAAAGTCAGCCGCTAACTGATCAGAGTCATGTTGTAATTGTGGACAAAGATTAGCTTCTGTCATTATTATCAATGCTAATCACCTTGGCAATCATGCATACTCAGTACCAAATAGTCTCTCTAATAATTAACTAGATTAAAAAAAAAAAAAACAGAAAAATGGAGACAAAAATTTGTGTATAATACTTAAAATAGAAATCTAAAAATACCATTCACTGTGATGGCCCGATGGTGGTAGGTTATTGATTTAGTTGACATTAAATCCGATATCGCGATTCGCAAGTATTTACCTCCTTTTTAACAAAGCCGGAGAAAATTTAGACTGAGGAAGAATATCATTCAGGTTTTACCTTCTTCCTATGAGAATTGTTAAATACGAGGAGCTGCTAAATATTATGTTATATTACCTTAAAATAAGATGTTAATGTAACGAAGCAAATAAATGAAGTTTTAGTCTGTAGAATTGAAGTATTTAGAAACTTCTGAATATTAGAGAATGGTAAATTTTGATGTTTAATCTTTTTAATGATTTTATGTTAGGATAAGTATTTTTGTTATTTGATTGTTTTTTCTCATTTATATTTAACTCCTGAATATTCTTTATAACATCATAAAAGAAAGTTTAGAAATAAATAAATAATGAAAACGAATGAAATGCTTATTGAAACATTGATTAAGTTGTGATAAAATTGAAAATGTCTCCGAGCAACAGTCAGTGCAACATTTTAATTGAAAAGGAACTTTCCAAGTGAATAAACATGTCACAAAGGCAATAGTTTCTAAATAAGTGGAATTTACTGTTTTCTTTACAAAGTCTTTGATCATTGACCGTCAATCAATGATTACTTTTCCCCCATTAATAACTTATGAACTAGAGCTGTAAAAGTTATTATCTTAAATGGTAAATAGCAGTTAAAAGAACGAAACTGGACATCTATATATTCAACACATTATCCGGTTTTAACTAACTGCAAATTTGACATAGTAATTAAGAAAAAAAATATGTAGGATTCATTTTCTTAAAATCATTCTTGGTGTCTTTAAGGTAACGAATGTGGGATAGTTCTTATTTTGGAAAAGGAAATGAAATGGATTCATCTGTTAAGTTTCTTAGATATTGTTTCACATAGCAAAAACTAAATATAAAAAATGGTAACTGATTTTTAATCCTTCACTGCTTTCAACTATTTCTGCCTCAATTGTGAATCTTTCATCTGGAAACAATTTGGACTTTTATGGTGATGAAACGTGAAGCGTATCGGAAAGAGATGGCATTTATGTATAAGATCGTGCAATTCATTTGATTTGCAAGCATGTAATGTAGAAAAAAATCATCTTAATTAATAAACTCTGTAAGAATTAAATTTTGTTTTTAAATGTTTCTTTCAGACATGATTTCTTATTATCTGCAGGTTTCGAATTCCTAACAATCCAATCGGTTTTACTTATATATATATATATGTACGACTATGTTAACTACTAGAAAAAGAAGAAATATGCAATTGAATATTTTATTTCAGACTGTAAATCCATAACATTTTACAAAATTTAGTTATTTAAACTTACTGCGAACTAAAATTATTTCACACAATCTAGCATGCATAAGATCTGCAAAAAGGACACCGATTTCAGTATCGGACAGCCCCATCTGTGCTCCTGATCACTGAAGTGTTGAAATGAGAGAAACAGATGAGGATTATGCATAATTTCAACTTGGGAAAGACTATTTTGTTCCCACAGTTGCATTAAAACGAATACCTTAGCACTGGTATTTACGATGCAGATAATAAATAATTTTTCTTTGAAATTTTATCTGAACCAATAAAAAAGGAATTACAGTACCAAGGAATTACAGTACCAATCTGATAATTTTTTGCTGAATACTGAAACTTACATCATTTTTACATTTTGTATACAAAGTATAAAAAAAGTTCTATAATTCCTGAAAAATTTCGGCCTCATATTTTGTAGTTCGGATAGAAGGTTTTTCTTTTATTTTTATATTAATATCAATATCATTTCGGAATATAGAACTAAAGAAATTTTTTAAAAAATTAAATGTCTTCAACCTTAATAATAATTTTTAGAAATAGCTTTGTGTTGTTTGTTTTTTTCAGAATTTTTTTATACATATTTTTTTATTTTTGTTCATGGTGCTAATATCTAATATTCGTTCAAAATTCGTATGTTTCTTAATATTCTTATTCGCATTTATTTTTTAATTATAATGTGAAAATAATGCGCAGTTAACCACCACGAAAATGCTGTTAATTTTACACTTTCTGTTTTTTTTTAATTTTATGGTAGATATTAACTGCATATACAGAGAAGATTTAAGACCTCTACTATAATATTGAATTTCTAAATTGAACTACTTTGTTTAATAAAAATATCATCCAAATTTTGCTGCCCCGGCTATTTCTTGAGAGCTGAAAAAATCGTTGGTTTTCTTGCTCATGTTCTAATAACAGCATTTTCTTGCTTTAAACCTCCCTGCGTCAGAAAATAAAAAAAAATTTCTTAGAATTTATGTCGATGTGTATATAAAGATGGTACTAAAACAAATGGTTATGAATTTGGTAAAGGATTTTTATAATAAAAGTGTAAATCTGTATCACATTTTAGACTCTTTGTTTGTTCATATTTATTCGAATTCAGTAACTCAACTTCCCGAAGAGACTGAAATTTCAAATTAGCCTTTTGTTTTTGCATTAAATCTGTATATCAATATCGCTAACATTTTCAATAAAATATTTTATGTAACTAAGTGTCTAATGTCTTTTTCAGAAGAATATCTTTGAGATTCATATTTTGATAATCATAGAACTCATATCATTTTAGAAGCTTTACACCCATCTGATCATTAATATTATGCACTTTCTTAATATTCTGTCGTCTCCCTTAAAATTTGAACTTTATCTTGAAGCGAAAGTAATCAAATTTCAAATATTATAAAATTTTTTCTTTTTTTTCTTTAGCTGAAATTAAACATGTTTTTAAAACTATAAATATAGAAAACAGAATCATTCATAAGTATTATAGGATAGTTTTTTTATAATGTATGCAATATTTCAAAGACTTATTCACTAAAAATTTTCTTGTTTCATCATATAATTCAGTTTTCAATTTTACTGTCAAATGTTTTAATAATATTTTATTTTGTTTCAGTCAATAAATGTACTTGCGCAAAGATTAGGAAGTTTAGATTTTATAAAGTTCTTTGATCCTAAGGAATAATATTTATGGAGGTATTTTTGACATTCCAACTTTTAAATTTAAAAAAAGCTTCCATCTTCTGCTACCAAATCTGACCAATTTACGAAATAATCCTAAGATAACGATATTAAAGGTTATCAAACCTTTCCTAGCTTTAAGCTGATAAGCCACGGGAAAATTCCTGGAGATGATCCTTTGAGACGGTCGATGGAGGGACCTAAAATCGCGCACTATTATAAAATAGTGATATTTAAATTTTCATAACTCACTCAGTCTTAGTCGCAAAAATGTGTCATTTTATTTATTTAAAGTGTCGGTGTTTCAAGACTATTTTATTAAATGGGACCCCTAAAAGGGAGATGTGTATAAAAAGTGAAATCCCGTCATGAATCGGAGCCTTTATTAAGTTTCATAATATGTAATTCTTTACTTCATTTAGACGAAAGCATTTTATCAGACGTATCTTCCCATTTCTAACGGTTCGAAATAGCTGCTTGTTTCCGTATCAGTATACATAATATCTTGTATACACAAATCATGTTTTAATCAAATAATACATAATTATTAAACTATTAAAATACATATTTTAATAGATCATAGAAAACTTTTTTTGCATTTATTTTCTTACAAATATCTTATTTCATATTTATTTCACTTCATATAAATCCCCTCAGTGGCAAGACTTTTTCGAGTGTGAACGGGCTTGAAGAAATCAAATAATCAGAGGGTTTTACCTTAATACTGTCACATTTTATACGAAAATCCTTGAAATTATAAATTCAGATTTATATCACTCGAAATAATCTGTAATCTTACAATCAAGAAGAAAAGAATGACGAAATCCAAGAAACGATTTTATTAGTTAATTCATCGATTTCTTCGAGAGATACAAAAGTGTCACGATCCTCTTTGAAAATCTCAAAATTATCCTCTTTTTTGTTATTCTTTTATTACCGTATATTGTATTTCCTCACACTTATAAATCCTTAGTCGAAAGCATTTCCTGCTTCCAAGGTCGGACTTGCCGGGAATGTCCAGGAAATTTATTCACTCTATTGTGCGATTCACATTTAAAATCTGATTTACTCGCTACGTCATCGGCAGGATTCGGGGTTCTTCGTTATGTCTCGGATAATACCGCAAACAATCATGAATCTTCGTTCAGTTTCTTGTTGAAAGGGTTTAGATTCTATATTTTTTTAGAATTCGTGATTTTTTTTTTTTTTTTTCTTTTCAGAAAAGCGACTCGGGCATAAAATATGATCTTGTTGTGGGTTTGACTAAGAGAATACTAAGAGAACATAACAGACATAAGCACTAAAATTGCCATATCGGATGTGGTATTCCTTTGAGTCATTTGAGGATTGGGAACTGATGAAAACTGAATGCTTAAGCAATAAGGTATTGCATTTTAACATTTAACTATATAACCATAGCACGTGAATTCAACGAAATATATTATTTGTGCTCGACTCGAAATCCACAGCTTGAGAAAACATTACTCAACGGTTTATGAAGTTGTATTGATCATGATTTCTGATGTCTTAATGTATGGGTTTTTCTTAATATTCGATTAAATAACTCATTCCGTCTTTCAGTCCTGCCGTTTCGTGATTCCAGGTAAGAATCCTAAAGGCATCGCGCGTCTTGTACTTGTGTCTTTTATATAATCTTATTTGGTCTCATTTGTGAAAGGTGATAGATTTAGGACTTTTTTTCAGCTCTGAGTAGTGCATATTATAACTTTTTAAAAATTATTTTTTTAATTTTATTTTCCCATTTTTAAATTAATAGGCATGGCAATAATTTATTTCAGGTTAATGGTTTTTATTTTAGCAACTTTGTAGAAAATTATATATTTTTATTTCTTTTGGTTCATGCATTGCGACACACCCATTTATACACAAATATATTTAAAGGTTGGTATTCTAAGTGAACGTAACGAAGTAGAAAGAAGCCTTACCATTTATATTTATCAAATGGCTGAAAATGATCTCCCATTTATTCGTAGAGTATTTGTTCTTTACAGATTTATTGATTTGACTTCTGAGCTAATAGCATTTCTTAAATTATTT